>JANIJI010000006.1:7800000-8400000 GCA_024500535.1 Leptonema lineaticorne | reverse complement strand
TTCCATTTACAATCCAAACTCGGTAAGATTTATTTTTAGTATTTTCACAAATTTATTTAGGAACAAAAATACTAATTAGATAAAATTAATTTACAGCAACTGAAATCTACCAGTATTTTGGACTCGAGTTTAAGAGTAGAAGCTCAACTTAAAAATGGAGTCGTTGAGAAAGCTGAAGCCTTAGAAGATTATTTGTATATGCCATTCTCTTCTGGATCATCTGGTGCTAGAGCTCAAGTAAACACGAAAGTACATTTAAAAGCTACAAAACCCAACTTTAAATTAGACGGTAAAAAAACTAAATCTTACAATGGTATAAACTGCATATATCAACATTTCTAATTTCGTTAATTCTTTATAGCTCATTGTATTGTACCAAAATCTGTCATCTTTGAAAATCCTCATCCTCTTAATACCGATCATAGTAATGTAGATAACATTCAGTTGGCTTTGAAAACTGTATCGCAATCATTAGCAACAAATGTTGATAGCAAATCTGCATCTCTTTTCGTTGGATTAGTAAGAGTAAGTTATTCAAAAATAAAATCATTATTTTTCACATTAAATTCGGATTAAAAATTAATAGATATGAATTTATAGGTACTCAGAGCATCAAGTAAAAGAGACTTGCAAAGTGTATATAGCCAAATTAAAGGTGGATCAACTGTAAAGGATAACAAATTAGCCAGGTTAGATATTTAAAATATTTATTTTAAATAAATCCTAAAATTTAACAATAAATAATGCTTGTATTTTTTAACAGGAGAGTATTCTTAGATGCATTGTTCCGTGCTGGTACTGCAGATTCGATTGAGTATTCGATTGAACTTTTGCAAGGCAAAGAATTGACTTTCGTTGAACAAAAATTAGCCCTTATTTCCTTAGCTGGTGTACGTTATGTGTCTCCAAATACTTTAAAAGCTGCCATCGTAAGTGAAATTCTAAAAAAAAAAAAAATTAAGTGTAAAAATCTAAATATTTAAAAATTGTCATTTTTAATTTCAGCGTCTTTTGGATATTCCTGATTTACCTAGCGATATTTATTTGAGCGTTGGAGCTCTTGGCGGCGCATATTGCAAAGATCATACTTGCCATGGAGCAACAACTCAAGATGCTAACATTGCTGCACTTCAAAATAAATTAGCAAGCAGACTTGGCAATTGTAAAGCTGGTAGCAAAAAAAGTGAAACTCAAGTATGTATTTACATTTCAAATATTATTATTTCATAATTATAATTTTAATATCGAATTCGTTTCAATTTTGTATTTAGATTATATATGTCTTGAAAGGACTCAGAAATATCCGCCATTTAGAAGATTCTATCGTTAGTAAATTGGTAACTTGTGCTTCTGATACATCTGTTTCCCAAAGAGTACGAGTTGCTGCTTTAGAAACTTTCTCAGCTGATCCCTGTATTAAAGATGTAATATTTAATTTCACTTCTTCACATTTATATATATGGTAATTATTTTTGGAGCTAATAATTTTCAATTTTTATATAGTTGAAATCGACCGCTCTGAACATTTTGAAAAACAGAGATTTAGATTCTGAACTTAGAATCAAAGCTTACTTGGCTTTATTGGACTGCCCATGCGCCAAAGTTGCTGGAGAACTAAAAACACTTCTTGATGACGAACCCGTTTATCAAGGTATGTTGATATTATATTTTAAATATCGCGTGTTTTTGTATATTTATTTATTTCACTTGAAATGTTTTAAATTTCAGTTGGATCATTTATTTCAACTTCATTGAAAAACATCAAGGCATCAGCAAATCCTGCAAGAGCAGCTGCTAAACAATATTTTGAACTTATCAATCCTAAAAAACAATACCCAATGGACTTCTCGTAAGTATAATATATTAAATAAATTTAAAAAAAAACATCAAATTGAATTATATTCATAAATTTTAATATTTATAGGAGATATTCTCAAAACTTCGAATTGAGTTATGAACATGACATGTTTGGCGTCGGATCTGTTGCTGATGGTAATGTTATTTATTCTCAGAATTCTTTCCTTCCACGCTCCATGAACTTGAATTTGACAGCAGAATTGTTCGGTCAAAATGTTAATCTTATCGAGGTATTATATATTTTTTATGTTTTATATTGTTTTATATAACAAACATGTTATTTAAAAACGTTACATTGTTTTTAGTTGGGTTACCGTCAAGGAAACTTAGACAGAGTGATCGAAGAATATTTTGGACCACATGGAAAATTCAACATTCATACTCCACAACAGATTTACACTGGAACAAAGAAAACTATTATCGACATATTCGATAAAATTAAGCAAAGAATGGAACACACGAGAGGCAAACGAAGTGTGCTTCAGCAAACTAATACTTTCGGAAAACAAGTAAAAACATCTATTTACTTATTTTTTTTTTAAGAATTGTCCAAAATTTCAATTTTTTTTAAAGATTTAAAAAAACCTTATGGGGCTGAACATTTTTAATTCTTAAAATCGTTGTCGGACTATTTATCTCGTTCTATTTATTTGCGTCATAATCCTTTAATAATGCAATAACCAATCGTTTTAGTAAAATTTGTATTTTCATAAATATATTTTTATAATATATGATAAATATTTTGTTATTCTTCATCAGCTGAAAAGTGATGTTCAACCATACACTGGCAATATTGATTTTGATATTTTCTTAAGAACTTTCGGTTCTGAAGTGTTCTTCCTCTCTCTTGGAGATGACAAACCAGCAACATACGACAGCATCATTGATAAAGTCTTTGACTTCATTGACAGTGGAGTTTCAGATGCTAAGAACTTTGCCGTAAGTCATTTAAAACATATATTAAGAATATTAAAATATAATCGCAATTTTCTAATGAATTTTAATTTTAGCATGAAATTCGTAATCACATGGTGCTCTTCGATACTGAATTAGGATTCCCTACATCGTCAGGTTTTGCTTTGAAGTTGACTACAGATGTTGCCATTACTACAAAATTACAATTCGAAGGAAATGTTGATGTGAAACAAATATTTAACGATCCTAAAAATGCTAAAATTGATGTTGCAGTTGTTCCTAGGTAAGTTAATTTATAAAGAATATTTATTATTAGATATACATATTTTTTTATAAATTATGTACATCAAATAATTTTGTTACATTTTATTATTTAGTGCAAATATTGAAGCTAGTGGAACATTGATGATTGATGCTGACGTTGTAGCAACTGGATTGAAAGTATCATCATCACTACATACTTCAACCGGATCACATGTAGTAGCTAAGGTATTTTATATTCAGATATATTTGACTAATCATTATAAAAGGCTATATTAGAAAACAATTATAAAAATAATTTTGTTTTAAATCTTTTAATACTCAGGTTTCAGAAAATGGACAAGGATTCGATATGCAAATAGGTCTTCCTGTCGAGAAACAAGAATTAATCAATGCCAACCACGAACTTGTCTTTTTCGTTAGACAAAAAGGTCATTTGGACTTTACAAAAGAATTGAAATTCGACTTATCTAATAGGTATATACAAATTCTATATTAAATAAAACACTTGTTACACAATTATTTCGTACTTAAAATAAAATTTTAAATTTAGATATCAATTCACTGGATGCTTCGATCAGCTCGTTAGTGCTACCGGTTTAACGTTATGCAGCGATTTCTCCATTCCATTTACACCATTTGGTGATTCAAACAACAAAAAGAATACGATTGCTATTGCCCGTGGACCATTGAGTGGACCTGGAAAATTATCCCTTCGTTTGGAGAAGGAGGATTTGAATGGATTCCATATTATTGGATCACTCACTTCAAATAAGTCCAAACAACAAACATTAGATATTTCAATAGAGGCACAAGGTACAAAATATTTCTTTTAAAAATATTTATATTATAAATCAATTTTTTAACTACTGCAAATTTTGAATAAAAAAATACTTTACAGGACACAAGAAAAATCGTAAAATATCATTCACCGGCGATATGATACGAAGAGATGATTTGCAATCTGTTAAAGGAACACTTAAAGTACTCTCTGTTGTATTTGAAGCAGAAGCTACCATTACAAATAATAATCGGGAACAATCGTTATTTGCAAGATATACAGATGGCGATGCGGAATTTTTAGCTAAAATTGGAGTTGAAATATCCGGAAGTGCTACAAAGCAAGTTTATAAACCTTTGTTTGTATACAAAATGCCAGGTGTTGATGGAAATGGATTCAAAGCTGACGGTATGTAGTTAATAAAATTCTTTATTAAAAAAATATATAAATAAAATTTATAAGTTTTTAAAATTCTTCTTTTGCTGATTAAAATAGGAACTGTAACCAAAACTGTTCAAGGAGATAGTGTTAGATATACTTCTAACGGTCTGTGTTTGATTAATAATGATAAAAGAATATCAATTAACGGATTTGTGCAAGCGGAACCTAGGTTTGTCCAAGCCGATTTAAAATTCTTAATTGATCAAAGCGAAGTCTCTTTTGTTGGAAACTTTAAAACTGCTGAAAAGTTGATCACAAGTCATTGTGTAATGCAAAACACTATTAATCCTGATTTAGATCTTACGGTTGACCTTAAAATTGAAGATATCGATGACTTTGTAAATACAATAATTAATTTACTATTTAATATTTTATATAACTTTTAGTATCGAATTTTAACATTTTATTTTGCTTGTATAGAACACATTAAACTTTGTATTGACTCATGGACCAGCTGAAAGGGCAGATTTAAATAAAATAACATACTCAATTAAATCTAAGTTTGTTAATATAACAGACTTAGACGAATACGATATTCACGTATCAAGTAAATGTAAGTTGATTTAAATATAAAATTTCATATTTATTTAATACAAATGAATAAGTATTTCTAATCATTTGATATTTATAGTCTCATATCCTTTATGGCAAGCAAATTACCAAACAATATTTGAAAGCAGTCCTACTAAATTCAAACTCGGATTTCTTGGAAATTTCGATAAATCAAACGCCGATTTAGATATTGATATGAAATATTCAGAAAAAACTCTTATAAGTATATTTTCTTCAGAGGACGAGTTCCATGGAAAACTTAGGGTAAATTTTATAATAATTTTTATACATTGTCATTTATACATTAGCGATCTTACACATTACCATTTTTTAATCTCATTTCAGATAATTTTGAATGATAAAGGATTCTGCACCGAACTCAAATATGATCAAAATGCAGACAAACTTGATTTTACAACTAGTCTCGAATTGTTCCCAGGTGGAAAACATGATATGTCAGGAAGATTCAATCATCAATTAGATGATAATAATTATAACGTTGGTTTGAATGTGAAATATAAGCATTCTTCAAAACCCGATGAGTACAGGTTGGTTTAAATTGTTATATATCATAAAAATACATAGGAATACGAAAATATAGAAGAATTTATAATATATTATAGATTTGATACTGGATGCGTAATGAATAATGAAATTTTCAATGTTTACACGAAAATTTGCGTTGGACCTAACGACATAGTAGATTCCTTCATTAAAGTAACTAAAAATCCAGCACCTTCTGGTACTATGAAATTGTTCTTTAAAGATTTCATAAAGGGCGATGGACAATTCAAAGTTAATTCCAAGGACAATAAAGGAAACGGAGTATTATTGATCACTTTTGTTAAGGTTTGCTTTCTTCAATTTTTTATATTTTTTTAACATTTAATTGTTTAAATTAACCAAATATTTTACGACCACAGAGCAACAAAAAGATCAAATTCGACACCAACTTCCTAGTAGCGCAACCTAATTATAATATTAATTTGGATGTCTTCTACGATTATGAAAAAGACAATTCTAAGAAAATTAATATTGTTTCCAATAATATTATCCAAGGCGACGATGTCGATACAAAGTAAACTATTTAATTTTGTTCTTATTTTTTAGACATATTAAACAACTTTTATGACAATGAAATTATTTTTCAGAACTTCCTTCAACTACGATGGACAAACGACAGATTTCACACTCAAAGGAACACTGAAGTTTGACGATGGTAGATTTATTTCTGGAAAACAGAACTTTGTCAGTTCTATTAGCCATTCTAACGGGCAATCTTTCACTATAAATTGTAAAAGACATATGAATGCAGAAGAATCAGAAGAGGAGATGGTTGGTTTAATATAGTTTATGCAAACTATATAAAAATAAATTTAATGTGCATTATGTGATTTAATTTATTAAATATTTAACAGGATGGTGTAATTGACTTGGCAATAGCTTATGTTCCAACTAAAGGCAGTAAACCATATAGAATTACATATGCTGGAAAAGTAGATACCATGAAAAACTTCCATTATGATAACAAATTCACTTTCTGTAAGCCATCTGGTGAAGACTTCGCTTCGAAATTCCTTTTGAAACAAGTTGATGTTGATTTGAGGAAAAATGTTGATCTTCAAGTATGATTTACATAATTTGGCTAAAATTTTCCAGTTCAATATTAGATTTATAATTTTGATGGTTTTTATTTTAGATGGAATTATCTGGATCTATGATTCATTCTCCTAGTTCTACTTCAATATTCGTCGATTACAACTCACTGGACTCCATAACAGAAAAAATCGATTTTAAATACAGAATCAAATCATCATATGGATCAAAATATTTAATGGACACATCAGGATTGTTTTATTTTGAAGACGACGATCTCGATATAGAGTAAGTTATTGAGAAATAATAATTAAATAAAGTCGATGACAAATATCAGTAATAATCACATCACTAAAAACTAATAACAAAGTTAATCTTAAAAGCTAATACTCAAAAGATATTGTATTATGAATTATTACCTATCTATTTTCAGGTATAAAAATGAAATGAATACCACATTTAATCTTCCACTTGAAAAAATGCAAATTCTTAAAATAAACTACGTAGAAAGTTTCGATCGGGACCTTGTATCCTTCAATATGAAGGTAAATATTAATATTAATAATATTTATCTAAATATTTATAATAACATATTTCATTTATAAGTATTATTATTATTTTATTTATAGGGTAAAGGATTATATACTCTTCAAGTAAATTCTGATGTTTATAAATTAAATGCTGATACTAATTTGCAATCGAGCGAAGGAAATGGTAACATGGTATTGATAGTTCCTGGTCAGGAGAAGATTACTCTCACTGGCAAATATGATACAAACGTAAATGACGCCAATACAAAACTCAAAACTTTCAACAATGAATTCGCAGCTGAATATGGTAATGGTCAAAAGTTTTCATACGAGTTCTTATTGAAAGAGGATACTGAAGAAAACGGTAACATCGATATAACCATTTATATGCCATCTGAATATAAACAAGCACAATGTATTAAGAGCAACATAAAATATAAGGTATATATATATATATATATATATATATATATATATATATATATGTATTTATACTCAATTTTATAATCAAATACTTTAATATTCACAATTTAATTTTATAATATATTTCAGGATCCCGAAGGTAATTCAGGATCATTAGAAAGTGTGACAGATATTGATGGCAAACAATACACATTCAATTACAATATTGATCTCGTAAATCCAAATCGTCCATCTATTGAATTTGATGGAAGCTGTCCTGAATCACTACCATTCAAGTATGCATACTTATTAACAATAAAAATAATCTTATAATAAAGTTGATATTAAAAACAAAATAAATTTTTAATAGATTTTCAATGAAAGCCGATGCTACCAATCACAATTCTGTAAGAGCAGACACCAAGATGCAAAACTTTGGAGATTTTAACCTTGACATGCATGTCGATGCAATGCTTCAATCCGCTGATGAATTCAATGTAAAAGTTGCTCTCAAATGTCCAAAACTTTATCCCAAAAAAGTAGACTTTGCAGCTTCAAACCAAGCTGAGTCTAAAGGAGTTAAGAAGATTCAATTCTCAGCTAAAGAAGATGGAAAACCTGTACTTACTGGAAGGTATTTATATTTTAAATATTTTTAAATATAATAAAACTAAAATTTGAGACACCATTTCTCTGTTTGAAAAATACTAGCTTAATTTGATTATTATTGTTTTTAATATAGTACAAGTTATAAGAGCAGAACCGAAGGTGGTAAATTCATAATGGAAGGATCTGGATCATATACTTTGCGCAACCAACAAAAAGCGACCAGTTTCAAATACATTAGAGATGTAATATCTGAAACCAACGAGAAAGGAGCTGAGGTATTATTAAGAGAATCTCATGTTATTTGTGTATATAGAATATGAATAATATATTTTTATTGCTTTTTTAGGTGTTTTTCAATGTGGTTCTTGGCGAAAAGAGCACACTTATCGAATACAAAAATACAGACTTAGTATATCTATTGTCGTCTGCATATTGCGAAGAAAAGAAGGAATGTGCTCATATGAAAATTGAAAATAAATTCGATAATACCGGTTTAAAACTTTTTCAATAGACTTATTTCATGTGTATAGTGTATATATTACATATTTTACATGAACTTTTATTTTCAGCTGCAGACAGTTTCTTGCACAATCTTCAATTGGTCTTCGATTTCAGAAAATTAGGATTCATTCCGGAATTCGGATTAACATCTAATACTGAATGGAACAAAAATCAACTTCCTGTGCATACACATGATTTCCATTTGAACTTAGATAAATCAAAATACTCGGTACACGCATATTCAAAACCTGTACACGGAAGTAAGTATTATATTTTTACATTAAAATATATTTTTATTAATTGCAATATTATTAAAGAAAATAGTTGCTAACAGTTCAACTGTCATAAATCACTAAATGATAAATAGATATTTTTAAAAAAGTGTTTTTTTTTAGACTATGTGACGTCGTACACTGCAACTCTTCCACACCGTATTATAGCTTTAGAATCTACAACCACAAATATCGACACTAACAGCAAACCTTTCCCATTCACCCACGAAGTTAATTTCTTCTTGAATAAGAAAGCTGATCCAAAATCAGTTACTGGCTACAAGATCATATTTGATATGAATCACGCTAGTAAACAATATCTTACAATCAGCGGCACTGGATTAGTTAAGATTCCAGCTTTAGGAAAGGTATATGTTATACCATAAATATGTATATATAATAAAATGAAAAGAAAGACACATTTAAATTATTTAATTCTCAGGATTTGAAAATGGTTCTTAATTCCAAATATGATGTTCCTACACATGGAGTAACTGGTTCTCTAATTTTCGATGTCTTTAAGAAAGATTCACAAAAAGTTGAAATTACAGCCAAGTACTTACCAACTGTGAATGAAAAATCAATTTCATTAGATAGTTCACTCCATATCAATGGAAAGGTACATAAAATTCCTTTTATATGTTGAAAATGATATTTTATGTTTCTGTTTTTATTCATTGTAATTTTTAAATTTAATTTCAGGGTGTTGGATTTGATGTGTTATTCAGCGATTACTTCCTATTATCAGAAAATGAATTGAAGGCTAACTCCAAGAGTGTTCTTACGTTCAATAATGAAAAACCAAGAGAATTGAGCTTCACCACAAACATCGATCGAAATAATCAAAAATTATTGGTAAAGTATTCTTGTATATAATTTTTATTCTAAATTTATTCTTATAAAAAAAAATATTTAAAACTTTATTTTCATTAAAAGTTTTATTCTAAATTTATTAAACATAATTATCCATTAAAACAGGTGAAAGCTCCGGGTACTGATATTATCAATTATGTAAGTACAGTGAAATCCTCAGATGATGTATTGGGACAAATCGATGGTAGCATTTGTTTCTTCCAACAATCACCTCTTTTGTTCTCTGGTGAATTGAAAATTAAGCCACAATTTTTTGCTAAAGTTTCGTCAGGTTTTGGTATGTAACAATAATTAATTTAGATTGTAGTACTAATTTAAGACTAAGTAATTGTTTTATTAAATTTTCAGCAAATTCTGAACGATTGGAATTAGTTGCCATGATAGATCCACAGAAACAGAGCGAATTCAAAGCTGTAGTTGTTCAAGGTAAAACAGAAAAACCTTTAGCTTATGTTAATTTATGGACAGAAAATAGATCTTTGAAATCTAAGAGTGATATTGACGAAGCTAGCTTTAAAAACTATGTAGTAAGTAATAAATTATCGATGATTTATTATATTTTTGATCGTTAACGTTTTATTAAATAGCTTATTGATATTTTTAGAGTAAAATGGACGAGCAAATTAGAACTTTGGTTAAAGGTGTTGAAGAATCAACTAATAAAATCAAAGATCAAGTCGATAAAGATTTGAAAAAATCTGTAACCTTATTCAAAGGAGCATTCGTAGATTGTAAGGGAGTTGGCAAATACTTCAAAGACGAAGTTGACAGAATTGCAGCTGAATTAGAAAGTGATAAAGTATTACAGCAATACATGAAACCAATGTAAGTCTGCTTTATTTTTAATTATATTTATTTGCACATTTTTTGATTTTAAAATCACGTTTTTTTTATGAATTTTAGTATTGAAGCAACGAAAACTGCGTTGAAGTTTATCTCAGAACTTATTGAAGAGATAAATATCATCACCAGACAATATACTAAATTATTCACAGAAGTTATTGAAAATTTAACCAAACTTTTTAACGAGCAAATACTTCCAGAATTATCTGCAACATATTCAAAATTGTCTGAGGCCTTCTTTGATTTTGCCTCGTCCATTTCAAATTTATTAACCCATTATATCGCTGCTATATCTAACTTTATAGAAAAACATTCATCTGAATTGAAACCATTATTTGACACCTTCAACAAGATTTTCTTAGGTACACGATTATATTATGGATAAATTTAAATTGATAAATATATGAAATATATTTTTATTTTACATTTTAGATCTTAACAAAATATTAACAGCCAGAATAAATGAATTAATAGATGCTCTTAAAGGATTTTGTGATGCAATTAAAGAGCAACTTGGATCTGCACCATTGCTTGGAAAATTAGATGAAAAAGTAAATAATAATTTCATATAAATAATCTCTAGTAATAATTACATATATTATGACTCATTTCCTCTTGATTTCACAGCTTCAAGAACTGGAAATACCACAGAAAGTTACAGATATTATCCGTGGTATTTACTCATCTATTTCACCATTCTTACAACAAAATGAAGCTGTATCTACATGCTTCGATCAAATTATTTCCTACGTCGAAAAGGTATATAAAATTAAATACGTGTTATTTATGTAATAAAGAAATAAATAATACAATTTATATTTTTATATTTTCATAGAAAATTAGAAACGAACAATGCAATGACTCAGAAGAGTTGAAGGCAATTGCCGAAAGCTTATGGAAAGCAATTGAAAGCGTATTCACCCAACTTCAAGCTCACTTTGGAGAGCAAGATTATACATTTGGTGACTTCACTTTACCAGTAAGTTATTAATAGTTTGAAATAATTAACAATTTTTATTTAACTTAAAATACAAATAAATATTTTTTTTTAGAATTTCGTAAACTACCTTAAAACAGGCAAAGTGAGCTCACCATCAATAAGTGCCCTTAAATATTTGGCAAATGAAGATGCTTCTGATATAGATGATTACCTAGAAGATGGTCGAATTACATTAAACCCCAAACATTTCATTCTACCATACAGACGTAAATATCTAGATTATACAAAAAAATTAAAAAAAAATATATAATTTTTTACTTATAAAGAAAAATCAATTTCAGTGAGAGGTTCAATTGTCAGTGGTCAACATATTTTCACATTCGACGGACGTCATTTAACATTCCCAGGAAAATGTAAATATGTTGTGAGTCAAGATGCAGTCGACGGAAACTTCTCAATTGTTTTAACTTTGAATAATGGAAAACCAACGTCGATAAATGTCGTCGATAAATCTGGAAATGATGTGGAAGTCAATACTAATAAACAGGTAGATTTAAAATATTTTAAAGGAAAATAGTAAATATAAATTTATTTATTACCTTTGTTCAACATTTTTTTTTAATTGGGAAATTATTTATTAAATAATATTTATTTGTTTCACAGTTGTTATACAGTGGATCTCCATATGGATTCCCACTTATAAAATCTGATATGTTAGCATTCAAAGAATATGATTCATTCACTATCAAAACTCAATACGGTGCACGTGTTAAATGTTCTTACAATCTTGATGTAAGTATAAGATATATAATATATTTTAATTTGGTTTGAAGCAAATGTAATAGTAATTAAATTTATAGATTTGCTTCTTCGAAGTATCTGGATATTACACTGGAAAACTTAGAGGATTATTGGGAGATGGAAATAATGAACCATATGATGACTTCAGACTACCAAACGGCAAAGTAAAATATATTTTTAACTACACTTTTAATGATCTTAGTAGATAAAAAAAATACAATTATTTAATTTGTTTTATACAGATCACTAAATCTGAAGTGGAATTTGGAAATGCTTACGCATTAACCCCAGGCTGTGCTCCAGTACAAAATGTTCATGATCATTCACATAGTCATGGACGTAGTGAAGGACATTCCACACCTGGAATTTGTAACAAGCTCTTTAAATATGATGATGACTTGACCACATGCACTGTAGCTGTAGATATTGATAACTACAGGTAAATTTTGCAATTTAATATGAAAGTAAAATATATATTTTTAATTTAAAATTTAATGAGAAAAATATTATTCGATTTTAGACAAGCTTGCGCACACGCAGTGAAAGACCTGAAAACTGAAGCGGCCGAAAAGGAAGCATGTTTATTGGCTAAAGCTTATGCTATAAGATGTCAAAATGCAATCTTTTTGAATATGTTACCGGATGAATGTTCAAAATGCAATGATAACGGTGAATTAGTAAAAGTTGATAAAGATATTGAAGTCTCACTTCCAGGAAAGGAAGCTGATATTATCTTGGCAGTTGAAACCACAAAAGTA
Organism: Leptonema lineaticorne; assembly: GCA_024500535.1. Classification (NCBI taxonomy): domain Eukaryota; kingdom Metazoa; phylum Arthropoda; class Insecta; order Trichoptera; family Hydropsychidae; genus Leptonema; species Leptonema lineaticorne. The sequence continues at coordinate 8,387,068 of JANIJI010000006.1, read as the reverse complement.
TGTATTGTAATTACTATTAATCCAATCTTTCACAAAAATATTAAAAAACAATTATTATTTTTAATTTACAGGCGAATGAAAAGACATATAAAGAATTAGTAGTGCCATTGATGTCTCAAATTATTGATGAATTCAAAAAGAACAAAGTAGATAACGTTAAAGTGTATCTTGTGGGAATAACACCTGGATTACCATATCCAGTTCAATTCGATATTAATAACAGTAAGAATTTTTATAAAATATGTAAATTAAAATTTAATGTCGATATTACTTTTTTCTAATAATAAATTACATCATTTAGACAAACTGCAAGGAGCTAAGATCAATTTCAATAGCGAACAAAGATCTAAAAAATGGCAGTCACCCATTGCAACTGAAAATGAGACAATAGATCGCTATCTCAATGCTTTGGCAGTTTTATTACAAAAAACACAAATTGAATTTGGTAAGGAGACCAACGTTATTTTTTTTTCATTTTTTGTTAAAATATTTAATACTTTTTTTATATAGGTTTGGAATCTATCTATTGGAGTTATGCAAGACTTAGTAATATTGAATGGAGATCACGAGCTTTGAAAACAATAATTATGGTTCATTCAGAAACCTGTCGAGAAGCTGATTTCCTGTGGGTCAGTAGTTTTTTTTCATTGTTTATTTTTACTAATTTAACCATTAAAAATTAACCACTTATAAATATAACAATTTCAGTTCCAAGAAATTGGACAATTTTTGTCAGTAGATAAAATGACTGAACAAGGTGTGGTCTCCCATTTAATTACAGCTCAGACATTGAAAGTCGATAAAATCAAACAAACCGATGTTGTTGGTAAGTATTTTGTTTGTAAATTGATTAATTTCGTTGAAATATACATGAATATGTTCTGATTAATTTCATGTGGTAGGTTTCAATGAAAAACATGTATTCATCCTTGGTGACAAAAAGCGAGGTACCTCCAATGAACATTTAAGAAGTAAATTAGAATATTCCGTAGATGTATGCATTCCTCATGCGATTGAGGTAAGTTGGATATTTTCATTAATATCTTTTAATTTTTTTCTCAAATAATATTTAATCAACTACTATTGATTTATGTATTTTTAGACCTTCGGAAACGTGTATTCGACTAACAATTTTGTTAGCTGCAATGCTAATCAAAGAAAAGCATTTATTACAATGATATCACAAACCATTGTTGACTCCCTGGTTAAAACTAAGGTAGATTTGGAATGCACATGTTCAAAGAACTTTTTCACAGTAGGTTCTAGAATGACCTGCAAAGTAGAAAAGAGACAATAGGTGTTGTATATATATTTATCTAAAATCACTAAAGAAAACTTTAAATACAAAAAATAATGATTTCTTGTATTTTCTTTTTCAGACAATCAGTGCTGTCAAGAAATCGTATTATATTTTAATAACTTTAACTTTGAGGCTGTAAAAGTACTTCCAACATACACGTTTACATTTTGGTGTAAAATGTGTGTGTATCATTATGTGTGTGTGTATGTGGTGATGCATGTATAGTTTCATGTACATTCATATGATTCAAACATTTTATAATAAGACATGTTAATATTTTTAATGTATATGTAAATAACTAAATAAGGTAAGGGTGTTTTATGAATTACATATTTTTTTAAATACAATTAAAATCACCAAAGTCTTCCATATGTTTGTAGTATGTATTTTTTTTTAACCAAAAACAATATTTTAAAACTATTACCAAATATTCATATACATACTAAATATGAAAACATTAAAAATATATGTTAAAACAATGTCTATTATTTATGCTATATACATGTATATATAACTATGATTATGAATGTATAAACTAAAATTATATTTTAAAATAAATTTTTCAAAAATACTTATTTGGTTTTAATCGTTAGACTTAATTATAATACATATAATAAAATATTTTCTTCCAGCAAGTCAAGTTATTGGATAATAAATTGATATTATTAATGGAAATTATCGTAAAATATTTTTTTTTTCGATTTAACAATCATGTTAGAATAAAGCTAGTCAAATACTAAATATTGGTTTGTATTCGCCTCATTAACCTAACAATTGTTATTCTTGTTTCGTACTGCTAACAAGACACTGAAGGAAGAAACCCTCAAGAATACTTTTTGTATAAGTGCTAGTGCCATTCTTTGATATTTTATATCAGAAATCGTAAAACTTTTACTCTAAATAATATAATATGAAATTGAATATATGAAACGAATTAACCTTTCAATAAGCTGTGATTTCCTATTTTCAATAATTTCGATCATACAAGTTATTAATAAAACCGATTCAATACGATTATATTAAAAAAAATAAATAAAATATACGAAAATAGAAGATATTAGTGACATTTAAAAAACGATTAAATATTAAAAAGAGGTTTAATTAGTAATTAAAAAATATATGCTTAACAGTATATGCTATGAATATATGAAGCAGAAAATAGATACTTTGAAATAATAAACATGGAAGTTCGCTCAACTGGTGAATATTTAAAACCCGAGAACGGGTTATTGGCATCTTTACTCTACTGGAGCAATTCCTGGATGAGTTATCGGTTTCCGTTTGGAAATATAAACGTGCTCTAAAAATAGGTCCCTGACTCCAGGCCTCAATGATTGCAGATTGTATACTCAATATGCAATATTACAAACAGAAATACCAGATGTATAGCACGTGTTCAGGATATGCCTCATATTGAAAAGTTCAAATTATTAGTTTTTTTTTTTCAGTAACAAACAATAGGTGAAATCATTGATTTTGAATCGTTTATAACAAAAACCACATATTGAAATTTTCTTTTACATCCCATTGAAAAATGTAAATTGTCTATATCGCTCTGATATTTGTGAAAGTGCTTTCCTACCCTTTATATTTCCAATGATAACCTTTTGATTTCTCACACCGTTTAACTCTGTGCATCGAAAAAGTGGCGCATTCATCGGACCTCCCTATTATGAAAATGCCAAAACTTGTCCTTTATTTCAATTGGTCGACTATAAGGTCACCGCTATTAGATTTACAACAATAAAGCCGCTTTATTAATAACGGACACGAAATTTTTCGATAATATAATTATTCGCAAATTGCATTGTTTATTATGGAGAAAATAATGTCTTTCCGTGGAGGGTGGAAAATTTCACATCTTTAACGACGTATATATGGTTGACAATTTGTACTTTTACTCGTTTTGTTATGTTGATATATGTAAAAAATATTGTATATCGTTAAAATTCATAGGATTATTCTTTTAACTCTTTCGATGACGTGGTATAAAATGTATCAAATGTATGTGTAAAAATTAAATATACGTAGATGATAATAGAATTCGCATTTAAAAAATATATCTAATTATTTTAGTTCGGGATGGAGTTTTCGTAAAATTAATCCATTGCTAAAGAATCAATGAGTAACAATAATAAATATATGTAACATAATATGTTGCGCAATTTGCAATCTGGATTGCCTATTTTTTTAAACGTTTTCGATTATTTTAATCATTTAATAACAAAAATATTTTAGAATAAAAAATTATTTTACAAAACAGCATCTAACATATTAATTAAAAAGAATAATCATTTTTTTTTCTAGTTTACTAACATTATACAATAAAAAAATAATCATTTTCAATTATATTATAAAAAATATAGTATATTTTTTACATTTTACAAAATTAAATTTCTATATTAAATTAATTACATTTTATTATATCTTTCTATATAGAAGGTCTATTTTGAAAATAGTTCGTGAACTTCATTTTCTATGCTATAGAAACCAAATATGGTTTGCGAATCGAATTCTAAAAATGTCTGCAATAAATCATTTAATAATTTTATATTTAGCTTATTAAATAAAACGAAAAAATATAATATTCAATTAAATACGTAATACACAAATACATATTAAAACGAAAACGATTTTTTCAATTTTTTTTTGATTCGATATTAAATAAATTCGATACGTTTAGTTATGCAATTTTTATGAGAATGAAAAAAGGTGATATATAAATATCTCCAGCAAAATATAAAGGTGGAGCATCAATGGATATTCTTAAAATTTGTATATCGATTCTTAGAAATTGATGTATCCTCTTCTCATGATTTTCATATTCTAGATTTATAACAAAGATCGCGTTCATATATATATATATATATATATATATATATATATAATAAAATAAAATTTGTCATAAAACAATTTTTTAAAATTAATAAAAAAATTAGATCATGCCGTATATGGTCAAATCATAATGTGCATACTTGACTGTGAACCAACTAATACACGGCCATATACCATATATAAATATTTATACATATATATAATATACGCATGCATTTGTGTTTGTTTCACGTACGTTCTTTATAAGTCGTACGCACTCACACATAGATCGATCCTCTTTTTATATACAAATATATATATATATATATATATATATATATATATATATATATATATATATATATACATGTGTGTGTTTTCGACGGTCCGTGAACAAGTTTATACATGTGTGGGTGTGAATGAGTCAGGCTTACGTGCTTTATGGTGCCGTAAAACAAAAGAGACGGAAGACTGGTGATATCACGCGCGTGCAAAAGAGACGGAATATATAACGCCGTCGTCTGTTGCTCTTCCAGATTCAATATTTAAATTTCAAATAGTTCTCTATATGCGATCGTCTAAAAATTGTGCGTATTATATATTACATATTATAATTATTATTTTTTTAACCTATAAATGATTTATTTATTATATTTTTTTTATAATAATAATAATCTTTTTTTTTTAAGAATAAATTGAAAAAATATAATGAATTATAATAATAGATTTTAGTTTATATATATATTTATATATATATATATATATATATATATATATATATATATATATATATTTATATATATATATATATATATATATATATATATATATATATATATATTTATATATATATATATATATATATATATATATATATATATATATATATATATATATATTTATATCATCCCCCTGTAACTCGTTTATTCTACTAAACTTGGTTGAGGTTTGTTGGTCGCGCATGTGCATTTTGTATTTCTTTCTTGCACAACTCAGTAATCCTCAAACATGATTGAAACTATAATTTGAAAAAGTATTGCGCTTTTATTAATTGAATATTGTCTAAATTTTTAAAATTAAAAAAATATTTATGATGTATTGAAATATTAAAAATAAATTATTTTTAAATATTTTATTATTTTTATATATAAAAAATATTTTTATTTTTAATAAATATAATTAGAAATATTATTCAATATTATATATATATATATATATATATATATATAAGTGCGAATAATATTTCATTAAATTAGTAATGTTCATATTTTGTATTCATCAGATTAAATATATATATTTTTAAACTTTAAATTGATCGATAAATTAAATTAATTTAAAAAAATCTTAGATAACGCATCATGAAAATATAATATATTTTAGAAATTGGATGAATCATAAATGTATATTATTGAATTGTATATTGAATATAGCTAATTTGAATTTTATATTATTTTATAACGATTGAAAAATATAAATATTATTATATAAGCTTTTTTTTATTTCACTTTTAAATTAATTTAATTTAATTTCAATTATATTTATCTATATTTATAAATATATATATATATATATATATATATATATATATATATATATATATATATATATATATATATATATATATACACATATATATATATAAAATTTCGTATTAGAATCTGGTTAGAATCGAACAAAATTATTACCAAAACGTTTGACACATTTCATTAGTCAGATACGACTGTTTAGTAAAATATAAAAAAAAAGTTGTAATATTTATGCGCACCACACTTTGAAAATACTTCGGGAACAGCATACACACACAAATTTATACTCTCGCATACATATGCACGTTTGCGTGTAAATTTCAATACACACACACACACAAACACAAACACACATAAATATGTGTGTAAGTATTTTTTGTTTCCTTCGCTTCTTCCCGTATCCATTCACTTCGGTTCGGGCCGTGTTCGGTGACGGTTGTCTCTTGTCGACTTCATTCGATTCAATAATCGTAAATAACAAAACACCATATATATATATATATATATATATATATATATATATATATATATATATATATATATATATATATATATATATATATATATATATATATAATTACACATAAATCGTGTCATGAATAAATTCAGTGGCGATTCTTTTTCAGTTTCAAAATTTAAAATTCTAAAAAGAAGAATAATTTCATAATTGATATAATTTTAAAATTTTGGCACATTTATTTTCGTTCGAAAACGTCAGTTGAAAACGCATTCTTCGGTCGAAATAAAGGAAAAAAAATGGAAATGATAAATTTTAAAATAATAATAATAATAATAATAATAAAATCGCGCATTTATCATACGTATTATTATGGTCGTCAAAGCTTGCGTTGCGACCGAAATTCTCTACCCTCCTCTCGAAATTTTCCCCGTTCCATGTCGCCTCCGGAACTGACAGCTGAGACGTGCTTCCGGTTGTTCTTCAACGTTTTAACCTCGTAAGGTAAGATATTTCGTTTTATACGTGCGATTATTTTAAATGTTTAAAATTTAATAAATTGTAAATATATATATATATATATATATATATATATATATATATATATATATATATATATATATATATATATATATATATATATATATATATATATATATATATATAAATTTAATAATAAGTTTCGTTTTATTTCAAAATTATTATAGATTTCATTTTAAAGTATAGATAGTTTATTGTGATTTATATCCATATATTATTTTTTTAAAATCTGTTAGAAATAAAATGTTTTATAAACAGATTTTTTTTTCATTATGAAAAAAACTTTTATCATGTTGGCCATAAAACGAAACGTTTTCTATTTCGTCCGCGAAGTCAATATTTATACAACTATATAATTTTATACAACATATGTTTGAATAAGACTTATAAAAGACGTAAAAGTAACATATATCCTAATGACAATGTATTTATTGATTTTTTTTTATATTTGCATTTACAATTGTATATTTTAAATTGTATGTTATAAAATTTTCTCTTTAAATTTTTTTAAAAAAGTATATCTATGATACGTTTTTAAAACTTTCCATATTTAAAATATTAAATAAATATATGTGACTTGTTATAAATGCAATTTTAATTTATGGATTTATTATCATATTTATCACAATTACGACATATTTGCATAATTAAATAACACGATAACACCTCTCATATTTTTCATTTATCAATACAAATCGACATAATTCGTATTAACCGATTGAAACGAAATTAACCCTTCAAAACCTTTTCAATGATTTTTTTAATTCGTAGCGTTTCTTCTCCGATACCTTTTTTCGTTCTCTTTGTAGAACGAATTTCGTCGCTTAGCAACACCATTTTTGTTTACAACCTGAAATATAAATATAAATAAAGTAAGGCATGTGCTCTTTATTTATTCAGCATATCGTGATATATGCGCTTTACCTTTCTTTTAAAATACACAAATGGTTCTAAAATCTCTTGTATTTTAGAAATCGCTTTTGACTACTCTAGCACTTTTCCAATTCAATTTTCTCTATTATTCAATTTTATTATAGGAAAAAAATGGAATATTTAATAAAACCCAACATAAACATATATAAAAACATATTTTTATCGATAAAATATATATTTGTTATATTATCCATTTAATATATATATATATATATATATATATATATATATATATATATATATATATATATATATATATATATATATATATATAATCTAAACATTAAAAATAATCGCAATACGAAATAAATATTAGTATCATATTAATAATTGATTAAATTTCATAAAATTACACCATTAGAAAGCAATGTTTCTAATTAGTAATATCGTACGACGGCGAGAAGGTTAAATAAACTTACTTCTGAAATCAATACCGTACTTATGGTTACCATTTATCAATTAGAAAATAGTTTTACAATATCAGTAACCGATTTTATTGATGATAAGAATAACTTCCTAAAAATATAATTTGTAAAATTCCTGTAATATCACATTTTTTTGATAAAAAAAATATTCGCACATTCAGAGCATTCTATCAAAAATGTTAATTATTTTTTTTAACAATTAATATAATCATCTGGGTTCACATTTTTCATATATTGCACAATTTTTTCGACCGTGAATATTTTATTTAATATAATCAAAACTGGTGCAAATTGAGCTCGTAGAGAAAAAAAAATGCGTTACCGCCGTTTGTTGTTATGGACGAGTCATTGCGTTGTATTATTTCTGACATCATCGAATTATCTAATATTTTCATTCTTCGGACTTAATTAGGAATTGTAAAATATTTTTTTTAATCATTTTGTGCGTTAATCGATCAACAATATTTATAATAATAACAAAATTCTATTTTTTTTATTTTTTAATAAAAAAATATTCCAGTTTAACATATTTGTATTTTTTTTTGATAATTATAATAGTAATTATCATATTTTATTATGCTATCACTAATGTTATAATTGTTAATCGCCTATTATAACAATATTGAAAATACACGGTCAATTAGTATTGAATTTTGTATTGTATCATATTACTCAATATGTTGTAATTTGAACATTATTTTGTACTATAAAATTTCTATAAATTATTTTATAAAATATCACTTATATTTCAATTATTAATAATAATTTAAATAAAAAAAAGGTAATATTAATTTTCTGAAAATTCAACTGTGTCGAAGTGACCGTTGAAATTTTCATCATCGTCCCGTCCCGCCTAGTTTTCCGTTAATTCTTGTCACCTTTTCAAAATTTTCATACGTCCCTTTGTGCTAACCCTCGAGGGTATCCATATACAGGTCGATTCAGTTTTGGGTGCACACACACGCAATTAATTGCGACCCATCCATCTTCATTAACACCAAACTGACACTTTTAGGTCTTTACACTTCAATATGTAAAGTATGCGAACGTGGTAATCTTACGTTTTGATATTAGTACATTATTGTGATGTACACACACACACACACACACACATACATATATATATATATATATATATATATATATATATATATAAATATATATATATTATAACATATACGTGAAAATAATATTTATAGTTTAGATACTTCCACAAATCACGTCATGCGCCGATAAAGCGCGTTACACGTGAACTAATGATCAAACTGACGGTTACAGTTGTCGACAGTGATTTTTTTTCATTTCCTTATAAATATTGTTATCAATGAATAAAAGTATAATGACGTTTATCTTTAATATATGTACAATTTTTAAAAAATTATGATGAATTCTCAGATATTTTGTAAAATCTATATAATGATATTTATCTTCAAATTTTCATTTTTTTTCAAGTAAGATTCAAATGAACAATGTTATTATTTTTCGCTTTTATTGGAATTAAGGATAATAATTTGAATTAAATAAATAATATTAATCTTATTAGATGAATTTATTTAATTAAAGACAGTAAATTATTATTATTGAAATATTTTTTATATGAACCAATATATAAATCAGTTTATATATATATATATATATATATATATATTCTTTCTTTCCTTTGCGTTATATAATATATAATTCATCTGAAAACCAACATCTGGCTTTTAACATTACGAATTTAAAATGTGAAAAAATCTGCAAATATTCAAAAATCGGGGTACGCGTCTTATCATCACCATTCATTATATATATATATATATATATATATATATATATATATATAATATGCATTATAAATGGACACTTTCAGAATCAATTATAGCTTAAATTCAACATACAACACATATCGGTTAAAACGTTATGAAATTAAATTAATATAAACTTTGCGGTCGTCGCCACCTCGCCTCGAAACTAATTTAAAACGAACAAATTTCAACGTTTCTGTTCAATGTTACGGCACTTTCGATATTTATTTTATTCGCACATGTATATTTATGTTATCTTCGTTGTGCGTCTTTTTTTCTATTTTTTTTTCTGATAGATATTTGCATATTTTCATATTTGAAAATTTTTCTTTATAATTTTAACACTTTCGCTGTCGACGTTTTTATATGTTGTTTATATAATATTTGTTTCTGTTTAAAATATTCGTACTATTGTGCAATTAGATTTTTTTTCTTATCGTTTATAATAAATATTGTATATGATATCTTAATAGTTAAATTCATTTATATACTTCTATGGTATTCTGAATGCGCAATTACCGCACATTATTTCAATAATGTCTTTATTATTATATTATACTATTATTAATCTTAGTTTTAATTTGAAATGCATCAAAAGATATTATAAATCCTTAGAAAATAAATAAAATAGTTATACTTATGTATACATTTAATTTAGAAAAAAGAAATCGCATTGGTACATAAAAAAAATGTTTGATCTACAAATATTATTTGGAATATGATTCATGCATCACAACTTAAATGACTTGAAATGAGACGCGATGTATTTATTCTAGTATTATGCAGTGTTTAAATTATTTTATATAATCTCGACGTCGCACAATATAATATGTCAATAGCAATAAAATTTTCTATGAGGATTTTCTCTTTGTTTTTATGGAAAATTTTGAATTAATGTATATCAAAGTACCAGTGTCTGTTCGAAGTTTAGACGTGAAGCTAACGACTCAACTATATAAAAAAAATCAGCATTTTGAATTTCAAAGGAAAACTTATATTACAAAGTATATATGTATATATATCGACTTACATTAATTTCAAGATGCCATTATTTTAAGAAAAAAATTGCCGGTTTAAAAAATAAAATTCAAGATTGCATTGAACTGTTTACTGTGCCCATAAGTTTAACCGGCAGCGAAAGGGTTAACGGTCATCGAATGCGTTTCCGCACAATAATCAATAGGTATTGGTGGTCTTTTATGTATCAAACTGGTTAACCCACACATTTTAATACCCACGGACATCCGGTGAACAATTCATTTTACTTTGCTGGTACAATACCATCACTAATTAACTATTAAATTGTTTTTATCTCAATAGAACTCATCTCGTACTTCTTTTATATGATATCAATAGACTATTAATATCATTAAAATTATTACGTAAAGATTTTTTTTAAATCTATAACAGTTACACGCGAGGCACGACTCACAAGATGCTTTTATCTAGCAGAACAAAGATTTGAAGTCAATAAACCACATGATTGTATAGTATTTCATATGATGACAAAGTAACATATTGTGTGTGATATAAATAAGTATCTAAGTAAGAAAATAATATAGTTTTTCGGTTGTATTTTAGTTTAGAATAGATCTTATTCTAAAAGTAGTTCAAATCTAGTACATAAAAATATATATTTACTATTTAATTCCCTTCTAATGAATGTACATATTTGAATTTCGTAAAACCTGCCCACAAGTTAAATGTATAGCCTCAGATGTCAAATAAATTTAAAATCGCATTACGAGATAACTAAATTTATTTGCACTAACTAAGAATTGATTGAGAAAAACTAAATAAATCGCTTACTTGTTATCGATTTGTACTTAATGACCTAAATATCTAAAATAACATTTTGTACTGTTTTCAGTCATAGTAAAGTACGATTTAAAAAAAATGCAATAATTTTTCCATAGATTTCTTATTTTTTTGTTCAGAATGGTGGAATTTCAAAATTGTTCGTTAATTGTTATCTCAATGTAATTGCAATTAAACATTATTCTACAAATACATACTCTATTCCATATATCGATGTGTAATAATTGGTTTAAAAGTTTTAAAATAATGTCTTAAATGGGTAATTTTCTACCTAAATTACTGCCCTGCCCACGAATGTGCAAAAATATTGTCGAATGCGATTACTATAAATGGATACCATAAAAGAGCTAAGTGGCCATTTTATTCACTTACAGTAAAAAGTGTAGTCATTTTATAATCTAATTTCGCCGAATAAAACTATTCAAAATTTCTGTAACGTTTATATCGCTAATTCTTCTATATTGCATCAGATATCATGAATATTGATCACGATATAAAAATAATAAAATTCATTATTGTGACAATTCATTATAACAGATGGCGCTGCTTTAACACCTCTATTAATTGATTGATACAAAAAATTACATTATCATCGTGATCGTCACATCGGCGACTTCGAAACGCGTCATTCCATATATTATATTTTATTTTTACGAAATCCTCACGAAATACATCCCGGTCGGTTTGCTCGACTTGCGCTGAATTAGACACAATGATGTTGATTAAACTTCATGATTCGGCCGGCATTACGAACACCGCAACAATTGAACCAAATTAAATTGATAATAAGGCGAATGAAACGCACCACAGACGGTTTTAACGTTGTTTAATATCATCATCACAATGTCCGACACACCTAAATTCGCTATTAGTTACAACTCGTAATCCAATTAATTGCCAAGCCTTGTCTGATGTGTCTATCGCGATTATTGCTTTACATCGTGTGTATGCGGCTTTATTATTTCTTCTCACTAATATATATACATATGTATATTTTTTTTTTAATTTTTATTTTATCGTAGTGCTAATTTACGACCAGACACGTGCCCACAATATAGCGATTCGTATGGAAGTATTTATTATTCAGTTAAAAAGAGTCATTGTGCGATTCTATTGTTTATAAAATGATTGCTTTTTATATGCACACATTGTACACGGTAACGATGTTTAGATAACTGGAATATTGCGTTAAATACTTGTATTTTTTAAGTGCTGTAATATATAAATTAGAACGCAGATCTTCAAACTTATTTTTCAACCAATCGTTTTAGTATATGATTATTAGTTAAAAATAATTCCAGATCTTTTTCAATTCATGTCATTTAATTAAAATTCCGTTAATTTTTCTATATCATCATGAAAATCGATTCAAAACTACCGGTTATTTTGAACGCATACATACACACACACACACACACACACACACATATATATATATATATATATATAAGAGAATGGAACAGAATGTTATTGTTTACATTGAAAATTTTCAGCTAAATTTGATGTCTATCGTCCATGTAAAATTATTTAAATTAAAAATAATTTCTTTTTTGTCACTATCTTCTGTAAGCGATTGTTATTTTAAAGTTTATATTACTTCCATTCTTGACATTCTCTCTTATATGAGTTATTCTGGATAGAATTTCTTATTGTTTCGAAAGACTATATTTTAATATATTATTTTATGTTATGTATAAATAAAAATGAATTTAACTATTTGATATAGGTTTCCAAATAATCATTTATTATTTTTATGATTTTTTACCCATATAATATTAGATTCAATACTCAACTCTTATCAAATTTTTATAAGAAATTGGTCAAACTTTTTTTTTAACAAATAATATAGATATTATACTTGAATCATTTAATCATATTGATTGACCCAAGTTTAATTTCTCATATCATATTTTACTAAACGCAGAATATATATATTTGAATTCTGTTTATTCTTAGAATTCCAAAAATGTACTAATGAATTTATATTTCTGAGAATAAGCCGATTAAACATATCGATCTTCACTACTTCTCATTTTTTTAAATACGAAACATATGTATCGTTTCATTAATCTCAGTCGGATTTTAGAAATCATCACAAGTATTTACATCTCTTGAAACATGGGAAATGTTAAGATTTCTCAAAAAAAAATCAGTCAATATGAAACTTGATTTTTTTTTCATATGATAAAACTTTTATTTTATTGAGTTATATATATATATATATATATATATATATATGTGTGTGTGTGTGTGTGTGTGTGTGTGTGTAGTATAATATCCATATTATTTGATATTGAGTTAATTTTACGCTTTCTTCCTATCTAACCCTAAATAATTATGCAGTGTAACTTGAATTATCGTAGATGTTCTCTATATATTTTTATGTTACCCATTTTTATATAAGCAACTCTTCTATAGTATTAATAATGTCATCAACGCATCTATTATCACAATTGTTCAGATTTTAGAACCATTATTTTCCCATCAACCATTGAATAAGAAACTTCAGTCTCATTATTGACATTATAAACTTTTACAAAAACGCTCCTTTTACTTATATAGAAATTCGGAGAGACGCATTTTTAAACGTACACATTTTTATTCATTTCTAAGTATTTTGTCTCGAAATTGATTCGTTTACTTTCCTTTCGTTTGCATATACGACAATATACTTTTAAGTAATTTTTTTTATTAATGATGATTTTATGACGGAATTATCTTATCGCTTTGATCTGTCTTAATTATATATTCACTATTGTGAAATAAAATTTTAAACAATTATATAATCCTATAATTATAATTATATATTACAAAAAATACTTCAAAGTTTGATTTCCCATTTAAGTTCACCTTTATATATAGTATATTCCAATCAATGAACACTATCGTACATTAGAATGAATTGTAAATAATAATAATATATTACTATAATTCATAATCGTCAACTGTGGTAGGTAAATGTGAACTCGCAATTGTTACAAGATTGGTTGTAAAAACGCCATATTGATGCCTTCGCACGTCCATCATCATTTACCTGCCATACTATATACGGAATTGGAAAAACAACGTTTGCGGTCGCGAACCGTCAATTACATTCGAGTCACACACGAGGACAATCGCCATTAAAATCCGCGAATACTCGTTCGTTCGCTCGCGATATATAAAATCCATTGTGTTATATAGCCGGTGACAGAATGCAATCGATTCAGTCGGTCGGCCATTATCAAAGATGGCCGTCCCGAATGACAATATGGCGTACATGTGCACGTGAAAATCATCAACGCCATATTTACTTCATTGAGAACTTACGGTCGAATTTTGCGATCGTTCGATTGATAGATTTAGCTTAAAAATATCTTTGGTATATAACTTGTTATACTATATTTTTATATTATCAATATCAAAGTTTTACTTTTTTGTATATATATATATATATATATATATATATATATATATATATATATATATATATATATATATATATATATATATATATTAATTCTTTTTATTTTTTTAATGCATTGTACAGTGTATTATGTATTTAATGCGCTGTGCAATATAATAATATATTGTACAGCGTATATTCTTCATATAAAAAATAATGATTCAAACTGAATAAAGCTGAAAACAATTTGAAAATTGTTAGCTTTTAGCTCAATTAGTTTTTCAAAATTGTATTTTTTGAGAGATGAATATAAATTAAAAAATATATATATAATCAAAATGTTTTATTTAAAAAAACATAATTGACGTTAATTTTATTCTAGTTGTTATTATTATTATTTTATAGTGTGCAAATAGCATGTAAATGACTCAATCATGTATGAAATAATACTTATTTATTTATTTAATCAAGGTGTTCAAACTGTATATATTAACATGGAAAATAGTTCAGAATCTGTTTTACAATCATCTTCACTGTGGATATTGCAACATTTATGTAACAAGCGAAAGTGTTGCCGATGAACGTTCTAAATTCTGAAAATTTCTCATGATTTTACTATAAATGGTAAAATATCAAAAATTTCCCTTTTAACTGTTACAGTTCAACTCGACGAACTTTCAAATTCGAATATGAAATTCGTTTACGTTACACTATTATAATTTTAATTTACGTTGTTTATTATATTTCGTTTTACATCAAACTATCATCCGACGGTACAAAATTGATTCTACTAATGAGTCACGACGTTATGTCGTATGGAATTTAGTTCAACTCGGTTAAATTTTCCATTAAATCTTACTAAATTCACCTTCATTCGACACATATAATATAAATAAATATATATCTTTGTTTTCGTATTCATATAAATAAAAATTATATTTATTTTAAGTCGTAATATCTATTCAATGCAACGATTACGTCATATAATCTATAATACATATCACGTGAATTACGTGAACAGATTTTTCGTTTAGTTTCCATGCAAACATACAATATACGTTATTTCGGATAACGAAATGACAGAATTACCAGTAATATTTTTATTTATCAAAATTACACGGGTGACGTGTATACAGTTATACAGTCTAAGAACCAAGAAAAAGAAAGAAGAAAATGAAAAAAAACACACCACATTGATGCTTCTCGTGTAGTATTTTCTCAGTATTTTTTGACACACCGTATAATAAAGTGAAGAATGTATATGCTTTTCGTGAACGGTCCGTCTCGTAAAAACCTTCGAGAAAATGGAAGTTGGAGGCAAAAAAAAATGAGAAGATCATCATACATGTATTCATAGTAAATCTACTGTGTAGTTTTTTGACAAATTTTGTATGTATGTACGACGATGGCGTCGGCATACATAATTCAGAAGGCTGGAAAAATTACAATTTTACATTTGAACTGAAAGGCGACAATTGTAATTCAAATTCTAGACTTCGAAGCGATGTTAACGGGAACCGCAACAAGTCAAACCATGGCATGTCTTCAATTCATACCATTTTTATAATTTGTATACATATTACTTAAGTTATTAAATATGATACATATGGAATGCTATTGTGAATGTTTTCTAAATTTTACTCTAAATTGATCTATAGAAACTATTAGTGAATTATTTTTTTTAATATCTCGTTATCACGTATAATTTACATATATACACATATTTTTATGACATAATTTGAAGTTGATTATCTAAATCATTCAACATTGGACATAATTATAATATATAGATATTGTCATATTATTTATTAATTAGCATAATATGAATATTGGAATGAATATATATTACATATGGCCAACAGGTTGTACTGAAAATTGATTTTTCATCACAATCGATTGTTGATATTTTTAGAAAGATATTTTTACATATATGAAAATTTTATGAAAGTTTTTTTAGTATCAACATCTGCAACTCATTTCATATTCGAAAAATATTTTTTTGGTCCATAAAAAGGTCGATCGTGATACATTTTTTTAAATAGAAAAATTCTGATTGCATATATATGAAGCTTGATCAGCGGTGGAATAAAATTCATTATTAATTACAAATTTTAATATAAATATTAATATATATATATTTCACATACGAGTTTTCAAAATATTTTATAAAATAAATCCAACGATAATTTATTACCAATTTCCATTCTCCATATATCACTAAAAGCAGTTTTAGACCATTAAAAACTTTCTTTAATCTGTTCTAATCTATTGCAATGAAAACTACTTCATTTCAACCCCAAAATGTCGACGACAAAACTAGTAATGGTTATATACAATATTATATTTTGAACGAAGTTTATAGTTCGTGATGTTTGTTAACTAATATTTAATATTTAGTTTAAATGTCTACTTCGAATAATATAATTATTAGAAGATCAAATATTTCTTCACACTAAATAAACGTCATATAATTTTGTATTACCGAAAGCAATATAAATTAATCTCATTAAGCGTCTCTTGAACGTTATTTTTTTTTATTATTTTGATAATGATCAACGGCACTCTTCCAATGTTGTTTTTAACAGTTAAAAACGATGTGAAAAATGGATCCAGTCAAAGATTTCAACGCTTTAGCTGCGTATTTAAAAGCTTCACATGTTTCACTGTTTATAAATGACATATCGTTTATATTACAAATTATGGACTAAAATAATAAAAAAATGCTCTGTTATGATTTTAGTTTATATTATACAAACAGCTCTGTACTCGTTTCTGGTTTTTCAGTCGATCGAATATCGACTTTTTTATTTTCAGTAACTGAATTATGTCGTTTGTTTTCAATATTTCACAAATACAAACATGTATGTTACCACTTTGTATATGTGTATATATACATTCACGATACCCATGTCAGTCACGCTATTATACGTCATCAAATTAACGTGAAAGTCAAGGTTTTGTCAAAATAAATCATCTGAAAATGATCATCCATCTTTCTGACCACGGCTCGAAATTTATAGCTATCAAATTTATCAGTTTTTTTCACGAAACCTTTTTATTTTCCCCATCCTGCTTTTCTGTTTGCCTCTCGTTGACTTTTTTTTCTATTTTCCGTGTTTATTATATTTAGCTTTTTGTTCTTGAATTTTATTTATAATCGTAAATTGGTTTAATTGTATATATAATATATATATATATTTACAATTAAGAATATTAAAACGAAAATATTTTGAAGTTCTGTTTCTATTATATTTTTCTTAAAAAAAAAAGTAATATCGTATATATCTGGTTTTCATTTTATATTTATTATACATTTCCGTAAATTTCCTCATTGGATAATTTTTTTTTTATAATTTAAATATATAATATACATATACGTTTTTTATTTCATTAGGACGGTACGCATTCGTCATCCGCAAAAGGGGATCGTCCTTAAAAATTGTATTAACGGAAAACACCCTCGGGCTTATTCCCAATTACATCGAGGGTGTTTGGCGAGAGAGTATATATAATATATATGCGATGGGTGTCAAGGGGTGTTCTGGCACCAGTTCACTTGGCGCCATACTTGAGACGCCTACGCTATTTTCGCATACACGACCGACGACGACTCCTTTTCATGTTTTCTCCATGGAAAGCGTCTGCTATCGATTCATAGAGCGATTTTCACGGATTTCCTTCTCGTTCGTGCATTTCAACATATATATATGTATAGGATGTTTTTTTTATAAAGGTATAAAACTTTATGTTGATAACACTTTTTTATATGTATACTATTTAGTTTGATATACCATTATATCATGTATCGACTAACACCTGAACAACGCCTACAAATTGTACATTTTTTTTACAAAAATCATGCTCTTCGTACATTTTACAATTAATATAATCGTCCATTAGAGCAATTAATTCAAGTAAATCACGGATCAATCGTGTAATAATTTTATTTTATAGTACAAAAATGCGTTGTTTAGAGTGCGAACCAATGGAGCTATTGTTAATGTGGAGTGTTGCATTAAGAAAGATCCAAATGAGTCCATTCGGCATGGTGCTCGACAATTGGAGTTGTGTCCATCCACTTTATGGAAGATTTGGATTTGCGGGCTTATAAAATTTAACTCGTGCAATAATTGAAGCCACACAACCACTGGTCTGTCGTATATTTGGTGAATGGGTTCACAACAATGTTGCTGGTAAAAATGTACCCGTAGACTGGTCGTTAATATTTTTACATATCATGCGATTTATTGTACTACCTCTCGACTATTTTTTTTTTTTTTTTTTTGACTATATGAAGTCTCTGGGCTACACCGATTATCAGTAAACGATTGACACCTTGGAAGACAATATTTGCTACATTTATCATGACATACGGCTTTGATTGCTGCAAAAAGTGATCAAAGATTAGACTTCCTGTTTTTAGTCTTCCTTTGAGCCAACCACATGCCGGAAATCATATTCAAGTAAAAATTACGTATAATTATCTTTCGAATAAAGTTGAATTCATGGCAAATAATATCATTTATCTATACTTCAATTTAAAGTTTTACATACTTATTAAAAACACCCTATATATTTATTTTGGCAAATGTTCATCTTTCGATCTATTCGAATAAGCGATCATACGTTGCTAATATGTCCTTGTTCGATTTCGCATTCAATTTCTGTTCGTTTTACCTCGTTGGATTGAATCCCTTACCCTTTATATACATAGTTAATATCTCTTCATATTTATAGTTTCATATCGAATAATTTTCACGAACGAAAAGTATAAATGTAGATAACAACCTTATTATTATTAGAATTACTTACTAATAGTGTAAATATTTATTTCATTTTAAAAATTATTATTTTTTTAATTTTGATAGATCAAGTTTATATAAGATATATTCTGTGCATAACGAGTTTTATGTAAGGATTGTTATAAATTCTAAGAAAAGTGTTTGTGAACGAGGAAAAATATATTTATATTAGAAATCCCCGAAGTTTTTCAGCGACTAGTCATATAGGAAAATTCATCACAAAACGACAAGTAATATAGTTTAAAAATAGTATATAATGCTTAGTCTGCCATCAATTATTCTTTTATGTGGATGCTGACGTATTTTTTCTCATAATAAAGATTAAAATTTAGTCATAAATTATCATGTATTATGGATATTTTATTTTAATAAAAATATAAGTGTCCAATTTTATGAAATGAAAAATTTGAACTCAAATATTTGAAAAATAATTTTTCGCGTAAATTGATATAAAATATCACACAATGAAAATTATAAAATTTTCTTTATAAACTAATTTTTATATACTTGTTGCCGAATAATAATAATCTATTATTTATAATTAACGACATAACGTTTATTTGACGCGAGAATAATTCTTCTAATTAAAGTGTAATATTTCAGTCCAATCAAAGGAATATAATTTGACCCATATATATATATATATATATATATATATATATATATATATATATATATATATATATATATATATATATATACATATATATACACACACATATATATATATATATATATATATATATATATATATATATATATATATTCTCACAATGTAAAGCTGATTAATTTTTGACAATGAATCAAAAATTATAAGCCAGAAAACGAATTTATGCGCTACTAGTTCTAGCGTATATCCGTTCCTTCTGTTGCTTCTGCGTATCCAACAAGTGCCCCGACCTAGAACAGAACGGTTCCCTTCTAGGTTTTGCTGTAGGTTCAAAGCTGTGTACGTTCGTCTGTGTATATGTAATCATTTAGAATTTTTATATCGTCTTAAAAAACATTATTTTAAATACATTTAATTTATTTTATTATATTTTATATTTATTATTCGTCTGTCAAACCACGATTTATTTTATGTCACAACTAGATGAAATTAAACGTTCATCTTATAATAATAATCTTTTATTCACAACGATATTATTTTGTTAAAAACTATATGAAAAAAAAATTTTTTTTAAAATAAATCATATTGCATTCAACTTGCATTAGGCCAAACGATTTTCAGTGGTGGCCACCAACCGTGCGAGAGTGTATGTAGGCCAACGGGGACAATCGATACCGAGCATCAAGGGGTTTCCACCTCTTTTACCACCCAGTATTTTACCATTCCACTTTTACCACCCATCTTCGTGTTCCAAGTTCGACCATGCTTTCAAACCACCATCCTCAGACCGCTGCCGATTCCAATCTGTTTTTCTCTAGTCGCCATAGGACTTCTCTTTCCCTCGACGTGATCTCATCACGTGTTGCTCCACTGGGAGTTGCATAAGAACCATCGTAGCATTTTGATGTACGTATTTCCCATAATCGGTATATAGTCGTCAATTAATCGCTCAAAATACATTCTTTAGATTTAATCGGCGCAAAGATGAAATGTTACAAATTAAATACGAAACGAGGAATATACGTTTTTTTTATTAGTGTTTGTTTTAATCGTCACAAGGAAGGTTATCAAAAGTGGATTTATATGTTAATTAATCGCTTAAAGATTTACATTTCCTATTTTAGGAACCCATTTAAGGATTATGAAAGTGTAATTAAATTTAACGACGAAATAAAAATTCGTGTAAGACGCTAACGATTATTAATCGCAATCGAAGTTCAAACGATAGAAAAATATTGTATATTTTTGGTTTTTTCATATTTTTTAAGTAAAATTATTTCGTCATTAGAAGTTTTCAATGTTTTAAAATCGTTTCAAGGATTTATAAAAAAACATTTTGATCTTAAAAAAACATGTTTTTAGTGTATTTTTAATACAAATTCTTGTTTTTTTAATTTTTATTTATATGAGTTTTTCTTTTATTATTTTATTAAATTTCGTTATTTTTAATATTTGAAATATATTTAATATTAAAGTACATAATGCTTCTGAATTATGAGTACTTGTTGTTACATTCTTATTATTTAATTAAAAAATATATGAAATTCTTATTTGCTTTTTATATATTGTGTAATTATATTTTTCATCATATATTATGGAAAAAATATAATTTAATTAAAATTTTCATTTTTACATTTCTTATAAGACTGTATTTCGAAATATAAATAATAATATTAGAAATTTTAATTATTAAAAAAATCTTCATAAAATTATATTTAAATGCAAATAACGTTGATTTGCCGTGTCAGTGTTGCCAACAAATACGCGCGCGTCTACCTTTACCGTGATTTATATAAGATGGCGGCCTACGTGGCGCACCAGCCCTCGACCCAAATCAGAATGCACGAGAGCAACAGAAGCAACGGGAAAAACGGGGCAATCGGAAAGGGGGAGGAAGGAATGAAAACCGGGGGGAAAAACGAAGGGGGGAACGAAGGCAGTGGGAAAATGCAAGGGTGAGGTAAAAAGGGTAGCTTAGGGGTTGGTACGATCGATAGGGCAACTTGTTGCGCGCAGACTAAAACACCCCGTGGTGTATATGTCCCCTTTTTGCGTGTTTCCCAACTCGCATATCCTCCTCGGTCCGCACGAACGAACGGCCATTCGTTCCGATTATGTAAAAGGATTGAAAATTTAAATGCGCCGCTATCCCGATTTTCAATTACTAAAGGGATCCGCTTCGAGTTTTTTCCCTCCGTCGAAAATCGTTGGAAAAGCGGATTCGTAAACGTACAAGGCCGAAAAGTGAATGAGATACGGCTGTGCGGTCGGTTGCAGGACGCGTTTTCCATTCTCTTATGGCCAACTATCGACAGTGCGCGCGCATCCCCACCACTGCTAAGCGCCACCTTCATAATAATGTCATTCATTGTTTACGTGTTATTATTTTTTAATCTTATAAAATTTGAATAATTTTAAATATATAGCTTTATATTCAGTCTTACACTGTATATAGTTTTTTTTAATTTACGTATAAAATTACAATTATCATTTACTAATAAAAAATACATTTGAGAAATTCAAAACCTCTACTAAGGTTTTCAATTATTTTTAGTTTTTATTTCAATTTTTGAAAACATGTGGTTAAAAATTATACAATTTTATCTATATATATGAAAATTAAATAATTGAATATCTATAATTCTTTAAAAACCTTTTTTACAATTACAAATAATATTATATAAATAATCTGATTTAACGTTATAAATATCTGATTTGAAATATGATATTATATGATATAATATCATAAAGAACAAATGAAATTAAGTTGTAATATATTTAATTATGAAATTGTTCTTTATCAATATGAAAAACTTAAAAAATGTTTTAATTAAAATTCTTTTAATTATATTAATTAATTACGTATATAATGATCTCATCATCGAAGACAACATCGCATGAAAACTTAATGATCAAAATATTTATACAATTATTCATTAATCCTATTTATATTTAAAATTTAAATAAATAAAACGCTTTAATCGCATTTAAACGACCGAACTGCGAGTTCGCTAATTTGAATATTTTTTTTTTCAGTTGAAAATTGGTAATTTCGGTTAAATTAAAACATATTGTCGTTCTATTTACTACATATATGTATATATACATATATTGATATAAAAACCGTGCACAACGAGTTCAACGAGAGCAAGTACTCTGCCCTACAGGCAGGATATGTGGATTTATGAACCAATACCATTGCAAAATGTTTTATACAATAATCTCCAACTCGATGTCAACTCGTAACAGCGTTTTTCAACCATTAAACTAAGGGCGTTTTATAAAATTTGAACAAAATTGAAGAATTCTCTTTGTAAAAAAGCAGATTACTCAAAATTTACTTTTTGAAATATTTATGGTCTTTTTTTCTTATATCATATTTATTTTTTTTTATATTTTATTGATGAATTTAATATAAAAGAATCCATCTTATCATAAAAATAGGAATGATTTTTTTAATTAAGTTAAAATTTTGTTCTAAATAATATGAAAAAAATCTTTTATTACTCTAAGTTAAATATTTTTTAAAACATTTTTATTTATATACAATCAGTTCTCGAGTTAGGAACATCATAACTTACGACGAACATAATTTATATTTTTTTAAGCTGTATCAATTTTTATAGTTTTCGTTAAAAAATCAGAAATAAAAGCCATTATATTATATTCGTAAGTCGTAAGTCGAGATCATTGTAATTGGCTTTTTTTCATATATTTATTTCTTGAATATTCTGAATTATATTATATCATACAATGATTCTGTTAGTACTATAATTATTATTTGCATACAACATTGGCATGAGATTTGTATAATATATTATGTAATTCCAAAGATTTTTTCTTAGCATATCGAACGTTGAACAAAGTTGAAAATCTCTGGAATTTACACACATACACACACATATTTCAGATATATGCGTATGTTCTCTCGTATAATATTGTGTGCAGTGACTGTGGGTTTGCATTGTGCGGCTTTGGGGCCCAGCCCGGAGGTTTTACGTAACCGGGTGTTTTTTTTTTGTTTTTTTTTTTGCGGTGTCGTTGACTTTAATATACGTATTGTTGTCGTGTCGTGCTCATACATAATACGATTTTTATTTAATAAAAATCGTGTGGTTAATTTGAAAATTTTCCGAAATATGTGTATATATACCGTTCGTGAAAAATGCCGACATTACTTATTACACACTCATCGAACGAATATCGATCCATTTCTTTATTTTTGTATTTTTATTTTATTTCAATTATTTACTAAAAACGTGAGCGAAACGAAACGAAGACCTGTTGAGTCTCGATTCCGTATTGTTATCGAATCCAGTCATATATATATATATATATATATATATATATATATATATATATATATATATATATATATATATATATACATAAAGTTATTAAATATATATACTCTACATGTTTCTTTTTTGATAAATCTACCGAATATTTATATATTTATTATATTTTTAATATTAAACAATTTTTTTATTAGTTCTTATTTTGGAATGACGGTCATATTGAATGATTTACTTTGTGAGGTTTTCCTTAGTTTATCACGGCAAATTATAAATATGTAAAATTTTCGATAACGCCAGTATACACTTTATATTATTAAGGATAATTAATCTTACTATATTAAAAAAATAATTTTCTTGTTTAATTGTATCCTATTTGTGGCCGGTTTTTTATAATATTTTTTTATAACTTCCCATTAAAATGACTTTTGTATAGAAAAAAAGTACATATTTTTGCTACTTGAAAATCGACATTTTTATTATATTTTACGGCATTGAAACGTATAATTAAATTTTACACAACGATTCCATGTAATTAAGGAAATTGTCTTAACTCCGCCTTGATTTTTTTCTTCTCATTACACGCTGAATAAAGGAATAATGCGGGTGTAAAAAAAGAGAATAATATAATAATAAATAAAAAAACCACAGATAGAATAAGATCATTTGCGTCCACGATTTTCTCAGGATTAAATAATAGTCGTCGTCGTCAAAAAAAAAAAAAAGATTTCGCTAACGCTGACAACTCTCTTTTTTCCAACAATTCCCAGATGCCATAGTAATTTTCACATAGATTTTTCACAGTATTTAAATAGAGATCGTTTTCGGGGTATTGAAATTTTTCGAACTTTTTTACGTTGCAATTGTATAAAATGTGATGGGCACGTGGTTTACTCTTGGTTCAAAACGTGACTTGGACACAATTCGAACGTGATCACCGGAACGCCAACGGGATCTAGTTCCGAAATTATAGTAAAAATAATATTTTAAAAATTTAATTTACGATTAATATATTTATGTATATTATATACATATATAGATTTTCATGAGAATTGCTTGTGTTATCGATACGTTCATGTTTATTCGACGATAATTTGTATGATTTTTCTCTGCCCACCATTTTTGTGCGCAATCGGTGTCCACAAAGTTGTGGGAACTGTGAGAACGCGTTTTGTATATAACTGTTTTTTTTCGCCTCTCGCCTTTTATCTCTTTGTTGTTTTGAATAGAACGCGATTTACATGATTGTCCGTTGCAACTGACGAACATATGCGAAAATACGATTTTAAACGTCTTAATACATACGTGAATAGTATTTAATTCATATTATATAATATTATAAATCTACAAAAAATATTTATATAAATATTATCAATTTATTGTATATATATTAGAAATTTTTCATTTTTAATATTTTTAAAAATTTAATTGAGAACATTCGAAAAATCAAATAAATAATTTTACTCACGAAAAAAAGGTTGCGTGATTTGATCAATTTACGTGTTTTTTTTTACCTATATAGCTTTATCTGAAACTTTATAAACATACCATGAATATACGTAGTATATCATGTTACCCGTTTGATTGATTGCTGTGTTTTCAGAGTTTTCGCTTTGCCTTTCTTCCAAATATATTGAAATATAATTCGTAAAATGCCCCGTCATTTCAATTATTTATTAATTTTAATTATTCAATTTTTTCCACGAAGTATTTCGACGTAAATCGTACATTTTTTTTTATTATTATTTTATTAAACGTAAAATCCACTCGTTTTTCTTCGCAACGCGAAAATGGCCGTCGTTTTAATTTGGCTTCCTTCGAAAAATATTCCTATAATTCCTGAATTATATTAAATTTATGGTAATGAATAACGTAATAAAAATACGCGAAAATACATAGGAATGAATAAAGATAATGTAAAGTGAAACTATTACAAAAACCGACGTAAAAAGCTAAATGGGTTCCTCGAAGCGCTTTTTTGCCACATTTATATGGTCTCGTATCAAATTGATTTTTGACAAATTATATTTGATATATTATAGGAAATGTTATTAAAAATATGTCAGAATCTAGATTAAGTGGATGACCTTTTAATTTTAGACAATCGTTCCACTTTCATTTCAAGTCTAGCAACTCTTTAATATCAATATCATATTATATTATCCAAACGGAATCCGTTAAGAATTGAACGCTCTCTATTTTTGATATTGTTTTATTTTCAAATTTTATATGTAATTGTCATAATATCAGTACTTCCCAGAATGCAATTCATAATATTTTATACGTCATATTAAATGAACTATAAAAAACATTATTTATGGAAATACAGATACATTATAATAATTTTCATATTCGATTTCTTTTCTTTTACGAAACTCGTCCGTTAAATGTGAATTAAATTAAACCAAAGAAGAAGACACAATAAAAAAAAGAAAATTACAATTTTGGCAATTGTAATCGACGAATTTGTATGCAAACTGTTGGGACGAAAAATTCACACCGCCCGATATCGGGGAAAGTTTGTTGAGGGTAAGATTCATCAAAATATCGGTGTGAGAGGGTTGATTCGGTTGATTCTGTTAACTCTTTACAGACCGGCGATCATCGAGCTTGTTTCTTATCTAAATTTCCATTCGCATCCCTCTGCTTTTCCCATTTAGTACTTTTCTTGAGTATTTCGAATCTTACGATTAAGAAGGAAATTGAAATTTAGTTAACAATTTTGATAATATTTCCGTTTTCAGACGAAATTTGTATCTAATCAATAAATATATATTGATTTTATTAAAAACATTTTTATTTTATATATATATATAAATTATACATACTGACTTTTACATTACTCTAGAAATATGGAATATATAGATTACTCGGTTATCCTTCGTCAATATTGAAACTTTTTTTCAATATTTCAGCTGAAAAATTGCTAGTGTTTTTCGCTCTGTTAAGCACACCGTGTATTAGTTGCTGTTGACTGGATGACTGAATTTTAATTTCAAACATTATATTCAACAATTCATGTGAATTATTATTTAAAAATTTCAACACTATACTATGTTTGATGATATTTAAAATAATTGAATAAATATATAATCCAATTCTAACTGTGACTAATTTTTGACTATCTTTCAATTTAATTTATATTATAATGAAAATATGTAATTTTGTATTATATACAAATAATTTTATGATTTATCATATTAGTATTTATTGAATAAGTAAAATCGTTAGCATTATTACATTTCCACTGATAATTTTTTTTGAAATATTATAATTAAAATGTGATAAAACGATATAATTTTATTGTATTCGCCATTATTATCAAAATGTATTATTTTTAATAAAAAAAATAAAAATTTATCTTATTTTTATGATAATTTTTTACATAAAACTCGTTTCTTTATAAACTGAAAAACGCCTTTCGTGTTTATATTTTTACATCTGGATAACAAAAAAGACTTATTATTACATCAGATTAAAAGGATTTGTTCCATTTTTTTTCACATACAAAACTTGGCACTGTACTTTTAAAGTATATATAGTAACCATATGTAGCACGTGATGTGCAAAAATTGTTCTTTTTCCCCTACAGAAAAAAAAAGGAGAAACAAACAGTTCAGATATGCTAATCGTAGTACGTATGTTCGTTTCTGTGTCATTAATTTGCATATTTTCTATGGGTAAAAGAAGTTTAACAGAAACAAAGTAAAAAAGCGAAAAAGAAATATTTTATGAAATGAGAACTCTAAATATATATTATTTACATAGTTTTTTATAGTTTACTTAAATAATAACTTCAAAATAAAAAGAATATAATTGTGCACATTGAAAATTACAATATTCATATTATATATTCTGTTGTACAAAATTAACAAGTGGTCCCGAAAGCGAATTCGTATTAACCAGTTCATTAGTAATATTTTTGATTGACTATTGTATATTTGATCTAATTCACATACACACGGAAATAATTAATCTTTTATATAATAGACATTTCAATCTTTTCACGAGTGCATTTTACATAAAAAAAATATTATTTAGTATTTTCCGGATTTTGATTTATCAATCTTAAAAATGATAATTATATATACTATAAAATATATTATTTTAATTTTATTTATTCATAATATTATAAAATAAAAATTTTTGAATTTCATCCTAAAATTAATATTTTACAATAAATACGATATTTAAATTATAATAATCATCCCTTATCATAAAAATTTAATACAATCTATACATAGATTATTCGTGGTAAAGCCCGTAAGTAATGCATTTTTGTATCGCGTCTACGTGATTTTTGTATACGTTTTTATTCAGGTTCCATCTTGTTATTGATTTCACATTACGAACACTTTATCCGACGTCTTATTTTATCAGGTTTTTTTTTGAAACGACGCGATATTTTCTTCCATCCCCTAAAAACCGACCGACCACCCATATTTCGCTAAATAAATAATTCATAATCGGATAAAATTTTATGTTTTCTCGTCGTAACAACGGACCAGACCGCGCGAATTCTTATCTTAATTAAAAAAAAATAGCGTAACGACGTGAACGTGTATTATGTATGCGTGTAACGCGTGCACTTTTTATTTTATTATTATTATTTTTTATTTTCAGCGACATAGTCTCGTAGTTTACGGGATACATCACCTATTCCATTGTTCTTTTGTTCTACGTCTAGAACGTGATACTTTAAACCTCAAAACAATGGTTTTTTTAACGTCGTTTCGTGTAAATACGGATAGAACTAATTTATTTCGAAAATGTTTCAAGCATCTCAACTCAATGTGTGTATTTATTTATTTATTTTATAAAATTCATCGTTGACATATTTGTATCGTTTGTTCGTCGCGGTCAATTTTTAGAAAATTTTGTATTACGCTTCATTTCGCGACGTTTTGACTTTTGTTATAATTTCGGGTCATTGTATTATAGAAAAAGTTCGCACACTTTTCTTTCTTATGATATTTTTTGCGACTAATAAATCAGTGGTTCTTAATCTTTGTGAAATTATTGAACATTATTTTTGATCAAAAATTTTTATTCTAAATAAATGTATACTATTTTTTCTCAACATCGATTTTTGATTGAATATTTTATATAACATGATAATGTAAAAATGTCATTTTTAAATAAAAGCCTAAATTTCTAAACCTTGAGATAGTTGTTAAATACGATAAAAGATGATTTACAGTTTGCAAATATTTTTTTTATAAATATATAAATACCACGTTTTTTATTACAAAATAAATAATTAATTTTTATCATGTTTAAAAATAGTGAATAACGTTTTTTTATAAATAAATATTACTATATTTTTTTTTCTTCGTCATTGTTGAAATCCAACGCATTTTATATACAATATTTTCACAGTATTATTTCTAGATTTAATGGCATTTTTGTTTAATTCTAATCTAATTAATCTAACATTTATCGCGTTTTTTATTATTCTGCGGAATTGCATATTTTTTTGCATTTGATTAACCATACGAGTAGGTAAAAGATATTAAAAAAAACAATAAACAATAAACGCAATTTGAATTATATAGTTTAAATAATCAGTGGAAAAAATGTAGTGTATTTTGTTATACACTATTTTATTTTATGACAATTTTGCAAAATTCTTGTAAAATTATAAATGTTTTCGTTTCGGAAAAAATTTCAAATCACCGACTTGAATAATTTAACGTCGTTTTTTACATAATATATAATATTTAATATATATATATTTTATATTGAAAGAATGACGTGATTATTATACTATTATAACTATGATTTTATATATTTAAATATAATAAAATATAAGTTATTATGTTTCTATCATATGACGCAATGTTTACATTTAATTTTTATTGTGATAAAAAAATGATGCAACTCCTATTACAAACAGCTTTATAATAATGTATTATAAAATATCCGTTATTTATTTATTTTAAATAGAATGTCGTTTATCTTCCGTTTTATTAAATTACAGATTTTCTTTTCACAATATGCATATATTTATAGAATAATTATTTCTAGAATATAAAATAACATTATTAGTCATGTTTTTAACGCTTGTAATATATTTATTGCATGTATAACAAGTAATATAAATATATAAGTTGATTTGTAGCACGTTCGATGTAAAAAGGGATGATGTGTGTGCAACTAGAATGTTTGTCGACCTCGCTATACAGAAATAACCTCGTTATACGGAAATACTTTTGGGTTACACCCCTTTCGACCGCGCCTACTTCAAATTAACTCTAAAAATAATAATAAAAAATCGACCACTTTCGCGGCTAATGAAGCGAAATTCGAGTTATTGGATTATTTCATCGGTGTTATGTTTTATTATTATTCCATTAAAAATAAGACCACTAATGGATTCGTTTTCTTTTTTAAAATATTCGTGACAGAATTTTGTGAAAATATATCGAACCTATTTATTAAATAGCAAATTTATAAGGTCGTTTCGAATTATTTTCCGTTTAGTCATATTTATAATAGTTTCAAATCTCAGTTACTAAGCCTTGTAATGCAATTATTGATACAAATCGTTAGAACAGTGGATCCCAGGATTGATTTCTACTTGCAATGACCTGCTTGTATTTACACTTTTTATTATGCAAACGATCCGAGTAAAGGTGAATAATATTGAAATAATATCAACTCGTGATTTTCTATTTAGATCTGTAGATTTTCTGATTTATTTTTATATTTCAATTGAGGCTTTTAAAATTATTTTTTATAGTTAAAAATATTTATTTTGCTCATTTTTTTTTGTATCTGTTGAAAACTGATGCTATATATGTATTTTTAATAATTTTGAGTTGAAAGGTTATACTTTTAATATTTCTTCAGATTACTGTAGATAACAATATAAATATATATACTTAAATAATTTAAAGATTTTGACAATATCTTGAATAGTATTTTTTTAAATTTATTTTTGCAATAATTTTCAAAATAAGCAATTCTTATTAGCTTCATATTGATACAATGGACGATTTCTAATTAGATCACTGATGGTTTAAAATCAATTACATTTTAAATAAATTTATATAAATAATCAGAGATCACATAAATCGATCGACAATATCGAGTCTTCCGACTTGAACCACCCTCATTTTATAATATTTCAGGATACACCTGACCTGTCTACGTCAATTACGTTTGTGTACCACCATTATCGTACCGAAAAAGGCAGATGTTATGACAACAGATGCCATCGGGGCACGCGCACAATGCCGCTCGCAAAAACCCCAAAAAGACCAAGAAGTAAAACAATAAAACCAAAAATAAAAATAAAAAAAATGGAAAAAAAAAACCGATGAGGCCAAAGTATTATGGTGAAATCAGTGTGCGCCAATCACGCGTGCCGCTCGTTCTCTTTCTCTTGGGTACTACAGGACTTGCCATTGTTTAGCAGCTGTTTGTGGCAAGCGCGTGTGCCAGACCGTGCTTCCTGTGCCCATGACTGTATTCAACTTCTTCTGTCGTTGTGTTGTTGTGCTTGTTGTGTTGTGCTGCCGGTTGTTTCTCTCTCATAGTCGTTGTTTGTTTCTTTTTTTTTTTTTTTAGTTTGAACTTGGTTCATTCGTGCTCCTTTCTTTCTTTGACTTTTGAAAATTGAGGGGTTAACGCTCTATTTTTGGCGTCGCCCCATTCGATGCCCTAAATAAATAACGACTTCTCTTGTACATTTTAAAATTTTCTTCCATATACGGTGTTGTTTATAAGATAACATTTTAGAATTTACATTGCCAGTTATTAATTCTGATGTTTAATATGCTATAGTAAATTGTTCCTCATGTTCTCATTACTATAATATATTAACTATATATTATAATAAATTTATTATATCTGCTATAATATACAATTTTCTTTTTTTTTACAGATTTTATGTTCAAGATATAATGGCCAAATATTTTCATTAAGGGTAAGTATTTCATTTTTTTCTAAATAATCATAAATTAATTTTCTTTGTATATAAGAAAAGTATAAAGAATTCATTCAAACGATCCATCTTAATCTAACAATAAAATAGCCCTCTTCATACTAATTCCTTTCTTAATCCTTACCTCACCTGGCAAAAATGAACATTTTATAAATGTTTTTTTTTATTTTTATAAATTTTCCTATGAATTCTTACTAACATAATCATATTATAAACTAAATTAATTAGATAGAACTAACACAAATTGTAATTAAGAGATTGGTCACCGATCAATGTTCCAAATTTGAAATTACCTGATTTTAAATTTAAACACAAAAATGTATTATAATTATAAATAAAACAAAGAATTTAAAGTCACAACTGCGAATCAACTCTACTTTTCGCGCTGTAGCAGCATTTAAAAAAAATCATTCAGTTGTACCGCCGACAAGTTATTCGCTGTGAACTTGAGCGCGAACTCTTAACCCTTTCTTCGCAACGTGCTGATTTATCGGCGAGTGCCAGTAAACCAAATTAAATTCCAAGACTGAACTAGGCCATTTCGAATGTCGTCATTACTCGTGTGACCCCCAAAATATTAGTCTTACCGACTAGTACATTTTTCTTTTTTGTTTCCCTTTAGTTGACATTTATTTGTTTTGTGTGTTGGTTTGTCGTAGAAATTTAATATTGTCTACGATATTAGATATAGATCGACAATATATAAAACATCATATATATTTAATTACAAATTTGATTGAAGTGGGACTCTCAGGAAATATTTTAACATAAAATATGATAATGAAACGTTTTCTTTTTATAGAAGCTTTCACGAAATTCTAACGTAATTTTTGAATCGTTCTCACTCGTTGTAAATTCGTGCATAGACTTTCAATAGCCGATGTATTAAATTCACCAAAAGTGTTAAAAATCACATGTTTCCAACATATTATTACACTCTTTACATGTGATGTAATGTTCAGTTTGCAAATTTGTCCACTTATACAAGTTTAACTTCTCATCCATAATTTATAGAATAACTCCATGTTGAACATGGCCTAGCGTGAGTTCACGTTGTCGGTTTTCGGTTTCCCCTCTACTTGCCGTCTTTTTTTATATCTTTTATGTCTTCCTTCCTAATATAGGTAATTTGAATACATTTCATGTTGCCATATAACTTCATTTCAATCGCTCATATTTTTTTTTATAAAACTGTTTCTTTTTATACCACATTTTTTTTCTATTAAAAATAATAATATAAACATAGTATTATTTGTATATCGATCGGAGTATATAAATATAACCAGTCACATATCGTATTTAATTATTTTCGATGTTTGATTTTGACGATCATTATTTCAGGATTAACTGTAAACAAGGATTAAGGTATCAAACCACATTTGTATCAATTATTCCTATATCGCATTTCATTAATCTTTAATATCAATATATCCGGTTGTGTTGCACGTGAAATTGTGATGTTTTTTATATATTTAACCATAGTTTCCATTTCACGTGACAGACAGATTATATTTAATACGTTATAGTATTTTTAGCTATTTTAAAAAATAAACATATATACAGCTATCTACATTAAATCATATTAACCCTTAAAGTCAGAATCAAATTATTAATTTTATTAATTCGACACAAATAATTGTTTTATAATATATTATTTAATTTCACAAAGCCATGAGGGATTCACGTCATTCCAGCACGCACAAGACCTTCGTCAAATCAACGATTTGTACATCCTGTAGGACGATGGTTGTTGCATATTTTTGTATATACAGACCATTGTAAAGACGAAGACTAATCATCCTGACGAAGGTCAACGATTCTGCCGTTCCGAAAGACTTGGCAATTGTTTAAGAGCCGCGACCCGTACATTTTCTTTTTTCGTTCTCCATCATCATCGTCGTCGTCGTCGTCGTCGTCGTCATCGCCATAACATCGTCAGTAGTTTTCAATACGCAAAGCTAAAAAAAATCTCCTCATAACCATATTTAATCGTCGGCTTAAGAGTGCGACCTCACTTCTTGTACGTAGCTGAGTCAGCCCAACGGCTGTCGATGATTTGCATGTGAAAAAATTTCACAGAAATCGCGCATTATTTACACACATGGATTTTTGAAATGTGCAAAACGAATACGAGTCATTTCTGTGTTGCTATGGAACACGCTAAATAATATAATGTCGAATTTAGTGGGAGAAGAAAAAAAATATATTCCAGAATTTTGGGATAGAAGCCAAAATAAAGAGGCGCACATATATTCATCAAATACCAGTTAAAGTCTATATCACGATTGGCAGAATCTGTTTCAAATAAAAAAAAAATATAGTTATTTCACATAGAGAGTGACGGAAAAAAAGTGTGAACATGAAACGTTTCGATTTTACTAATATTTAACATATTTTTTTAGTTCTGGTTTATATTGGCTGATTTTGATCTACTACATATGATTTAAAAGTTTTCTTCTTAATATACTTTATAGTTGTTTCAAAATTGTAGGTAATTTTTTTCAAAAGAATTCAATTTCACTATGATGTTCGTTAATATCATCACAATCGAATATTCGTGATAATACGTTATCAATATATAAAACATCAAAGCGAATTTATCTATTTTATAGTAGATTGCGGTCTTTTATTTCCACATGAAAGTATATAAATCCATCATTCTCGATGGGTGTAACCGATCGAAATCTACGATTAGTTGACCTTTGAAATTTTTAGAAACTTGACAAAATATGAACAATTGAAAAGGGTGTGGGATAAAGCATTTAATTATTTTAATTTATCTATCATTACGATAACAATAATTAATATATTTTTTCAAAAAAAAAAGGACACCACGTTTAAAATTCTTTCTAGGCATATAAGAAACAGTCGTCGCTGATATAAAAGTTATAAAAGCTGATTTTATAGCAATGGTGGCTATATTTGACTAGTTTGCCCTTTTCACCTCTCGGCGTTTAATTTATACGTTATGTTTTTTGATGGAAAGAAATCTATGTTTATTCAAGTGTGAGCCGAACGAAAGGGTCGTGAATATGGAAATAGATATGACGCATAAAACTATTAATGTCTACTACTTTTAACAATATTGTAATTTTTTATAAAATATAGAAAAAATAGTATCGAAATTTATAAATTTTATATTATTATTTTTATTATATACATATGTATATAAAAATAAACAGGAATTTTAACGATTTCGTCAAGCTAGTAAGTAATCGTGTATATGTCACGTCAAATTAAATCACACCGTATTATAATGGACATCATTAAAATAAACTTGTTTACTTTGATAATGTATGCTTGTGCTTCATTTTATAAATCGCCTTATTATTAACACGAAATATTATCGATTTTTCTTTAGCGAGGTTTATTTTAAGGGTTGATCTCGAAATTAGCCCGAGATTTCAGTCAAATTTAATATTCAATCGACTGCATTTACTGTGACCATAACTCTATTAATAATTTGTGTCTAGAAATTTTAATATACGTCCATATGAATGAATGAATGTATTCCAGTTTATTTTAATGGATATTAAATTCGACACATACTTGGAATAACGTTGAGATTTGAATCA
Source organism: Leptonema lineaticorne (assembly GCA_024500535.1). Classification (NCBI taxonomy): domain Eukaryota; kingdom Metazoa; phylum Arthropoda; class Insecta; order Trichoptera; family Hydropsychidae; genus Leptonema; species Leptonema lineaticorne. Next base: position 8,350,853 of record JANIJI010000006.1, on the reverse strand, counting down.
TTTTCTAATTTCAGATATTCACCGTTTGATCCTATATAGTGCATATTAATTTCTACAATATATTTTAAATATCATTTGTGATGTTTAATTCTAAAATAAAAAATAGTTTTTATAGATGTTATCTTATAACTGATAATGCTAATTGTTTATTTACTCTATACATATATTATATTTTATTTAGATTCTTATCTTTGTTACGATTAATAATAATATTTTATTTTATTTTTATTAAAATCGGTCTTTATGGAATTATATGTAAACATGCAATTCATAAAAATATATGTTTTATAAGAAAAATCATTTAAAATAAAATTGCAGCACTACACGTATTAAATTCTAAATACAATATTTTTACTTATTTTTAGAAACAAAAAAAAAATAGATTTTTGACTCGATTAGGAATATTAAATAAATAAAAGAGTGCTCATTAGATATAAGTTGAGCGCCACTGATCTAAACTAATTTCACACGTCTTCAACAAATCTCATTTTTAAAGACACATTTATATGATAGTTTTAAAAACACTTTGCAGGCTTGACAACCTTGTATAACGACGTCAACAATGCACAACGTATATTTACTTTATTTCACGTTTATATTTATTTTATAACTGGTCGTAACTTTTTTATATATTTATATTTATTTAATATATATATATATATATATATATATATATATATATATATACATACACACATATTTTTTCTTCTTATCGAAACCGACTTTTACAAATCTCGACTTCACTCTCTCGCTGCTGCCGTTGTCCGTCGTAACGGCGGAGCTTTCCGAAAAGCTCCGTCGTTTCGCTTCTATCATCGGCCATCTGGTTAACGTCATAAAGCGGTTTAAAATTGGACTGTGGCAACGCGCCGCTCGAAATAGTATACAGTTTACACGAGCGTATCCTGGCAACATTCGCGAGAACCGAACCACGATAAAACTGAATTTTAATTTCTAACCGATCGAAATAAACTTATTTTAAGACACTAGGAAAAGCGCTAAACAACCATAATATATAACTTCCGAATAAAGCGCCGCACGAGATCGTTTTTCACGCTATCAATTTCGCATTTTATTTATTATATTTGTTTATTTTCTTCTCCCACCTCCTTCATTTTCCGTTTCCTTTTATACAATTATTTTATTTGATATTATTTTTGTATATTTTATATCATAGAAGTTGGGGTTTTTGATATTAAGAGGTCGATATTTTTAATAAAATCAATATAAAAAAGAATAACAGGAAATATTTCCTCAGATTATTGACGTCTTTTTTAAACATTTTACATTGGATTTTATCTTTGGTGACAGAATTTAAAAAGAAAGAAAACGTCAACTCTTATGATTTTTTTGATTTTCTTATATATCTATGTTTAAAAATATTTTTTATATATTATTCCAAATACAATTTTTATACATCTAATCTATATATTATCAAGGATTTAGTTTTATATATTAATAATATTTGACTTATTCCTACTAAAATTATTTATACAATAGTTTATAATCAAACATTTAATAAATTTATTAAACATATGAATTAATAACGCAGTATTTTTATATTACTTTTTTTAAATGAAAATAAAATAAATCGTTTGTACGATATCAAGAGTTGAAAAACAATCTAGTTAATGTACTCGAATAGATGCTTAATGAAAGTAATTAAACATGTACAAATATGTTAAGTGAGTATTTCCGAAAACGTTTTAATTCTGGGTTTTTTCGTTGCCTCCACCATACATTTGTAATATTAACCCTTTTCGGTCCGCTCACAAAAAAATACTCACATTATTTTTTTTTAGAAATCCAGTTATTTCAGCATTTACCACCTGTATCAACGGCAACCTTATTTTATTTCCTTTTTTTTGTTTGTTTGTTTGTTTTCTCGTTTGTACATATGTGTGTGTGTCATCCATTTTAGTTACGGCCATACCCTCTACCAAAGTAAATAATCCGTTGTTGTGTTCGGTTCAGAAGATATAAAATAGAAAGGGTGAAAAAAATACCCTCTGTTGGTGCTGCGAATATTTATTTTGATCTTCCATTAGAAAGAAATTACTAAACGTTTCAATCGTTGATGTAACGGATTTTTTAGCACAATCTTATTGTTTTAATTATTCTGATAATCCACTATCGTGTTTTGTTCCACAGGTTTCATTATTATACTTTTTTATATCTTATCTGCAATATCATATTTTTTATCTTGTTAATACAACTTTTTTTATTATTTGTATGTACATAGTTGTAAAGCACGCTTTTTTTCGATAGTAATGACGTAATTATTCATTACATACGGTTATATCCCGTTGTTAATAACTTGTAAATAGTACTGAGAATTTATAAGTGTTTTAAATAATTAGAAATGATAAAATATCCGAAATAATTTCGTTTTTTAATTTTGTTAAACGTAAACCATCTCTTATTAATTTGCATGGAGTTTATGAAACTATAACACTTTAACCGGTTTTATTTCGTATAAAATATAAATTATTAAAACGCATCGAAGAATATTTTGAATCAAAAACCGCGTCTATTTTTTTTTTCTTGTAACGCTCATTATTTACAAATTTAATGCGTTACCTATAACACGTACACAATATGGCATGCATTCGTGTGATTACTTAACTTTTCTTCCTTTTGCTTATTAGATAAATCATTCTTTATTTAGCGTCTCCAAAGCGACCCACGTGGAAACCTTCACCTTTTCGTGGAGTGTTTCTTTTTCAATTTTTCATGTCTCGTCAGCTTTTGGCCGCAGTTTTCCGATATTATATTCTTTTTATTACATACACATGTATATATATATATATATATATATATATATATATAAATATATATATGGTATATATATATATTATAAACGACTTAACAACGCCTCGATAATCCAGAATGACAATTAGGATTATACGAAATGAGACGACGACGACGAGAGGAAAAAAGAAAAGCGGGAAAAAACACGCCTAAGGGGAAAAAACGGTAATTAATACGTTCGAGTCCAACTTTTGACAACGTGACAAATTGCTAATTGAAAAATTTATTAATCATATTTCTTTTCGTATGGCGATTTAGCCTTGTTTCGCCGTTTTATTTCCGACGTCTAAATATTTATTTTTCGTCAATACTATGATATTTAACATCGTTCGTGTTTAAGATTTTTACATAATCAATTATTCTTATATTATAGTTTTTTTTTTATCTGAAAATATATCAAAGTAATAATTTTGAAAGGATTGGTAAATATATTTACTGACATCGAGGAATTTGAAAAATGTTGTAATTATAATATTAATTTAATATAATTATTAACTTAAGCAAGTTATATATTTTTGAAATAAAAAAAAATACGATGATGAATAAAAAATAATGTCTGAAGGTTGTACGTACAGCTGATGACTCGATGTTGCAAAAAAAATATTGCTTGAAAAAGCCTTAAATCGGAAATAAATTAAATTTTAAAGTGCAAAACGATTTCTTAAAATATATAACTAAATTTAATGGAATATAGATTTCGTAAATTTATTACAATCTTTATAATTCTAAATATGTCATTATTACAAATACTTATTTTATTATTTTGTTATTTTCTAACTTCATCATCCTGTTTCACTTTTTTGTATTTTTTTAATTATATTTGATTTTTTTACTACTAAAATAAAATATCGTATAAATAATATTATAATGTATCCACTGTTAATTATAATCGATTGTATAAAGACGTTATTTTTTTATGAATTCTGATGAAAATAAGAGAATTTAAATGTAATTACTAATAAAGTAGTAGATTTTAATCATTATGTCGAATTACTATTATATAATTGTGGTTTATTATATTTTTGCAATTCGAAAAATATTCATTTTATTTATAAATTACAATTATGTAATCGCTCTTATTAATAATTCATAAACAGGACCTGAATACGAATGTCAAACATCATAAGGAAAATTGTCATACATAAGTAACGTCGTATCCTTACAATTCAATCATATAATATGTCACACAAGTTCTAAAAATATTCACCATTTTTATTTTTGAATGAATCAGTAATATTTCACCGATTATATCGCAATATTTGTTAATTTATTTATTTAATCATTTTTTTTTAGAAATCGTTCGTCACTTAAAAATATACTGCGTATCGGCGATTATACATTTTCAAACCGCTCATTCATTATTTCGTGTTGTATCGGCGTTTAAGTCGTTTCCTCTAATTTGCATGCATGCACGCTGCAATTAAATAATTAATTACTAATGTATTGATAATAAAAGTGAAATTTAATTATGAAGAGTCGATAATTGTCGCCGTATATTCCGGACACTTGGACGCTTTGTTGTATTATCCAATTAAGGGAACGCCGTTTGTCAGTTTAATGAACCTTCGACGTTCTGGTCGTTGAAAGTGTTGATGAATAATAAATCGACGTATTTTTCATCGGTTCCAAATTTTCTCTTATTATCAGTATTAAATAATATCTTAATACTATTGTGTTTCTCAATTTTTTTTACGAAAAATAATTATATCCTCCAATATGAAATTTTTCCTCTATGATATTTATTAATAATCATTATTTTGTATATCATATATATATATATATATATATATATATATATATATATATATATATATATATATATATATTTATTTATTTATTTATAATAATATTTTTTAAATTTGATTAAGAAGATTTTCTTTTTTGAAATAGTTATATTATTAAAAAAATATGGGATTATAATAATATTATTTTTCTTTGTCCGTTTTTTGATGTTTTTTTTTGTTGTTCTATATATTTATGAATTATAGGGTTTAAATTTTCTTTGCTTACGCTAAGTTATTTATTTGTAAATATTTATCTTTTATTCTTATATTTATATTCCAAAGAAAAAATACATTTACATATATAAAAACCTTTGTAGTTTTAAATCTTTCTTTCAAGATGTTTTTTACATTGATTTTTTTTATAATGATATTTATAGTTTTTTTTTGAAAGATTTTATATGATTTTTTCTTTACTATCTATTGTAGAAATTAAACGTCACTTTTATTACGCAAATACACACACACATGTGAAGTTCTACTGTACTCATTTTTATATGAAAAATAATGCGGTTCGTTTGCTTCATGTGCAATTTAATAGTGTCGTTTTATTCGACCTTCATAATATTGTATATTGTAATAACTTATTGAATTACCATTAGACATTCTAGTTTATTATAACTATTATTATTATTATTTTACCCTGTTTCTTTTATTTCTTTTTTAATCCGAGTAACGGATTTGTTCTCTGTTCATGATATTATTTTTCCGATTTGAATAGACAGATCAATGTTTTGTTATTTCACCGAGAGAGGAATATCTAGTTAAAATTTAATATGCTAGTGGCAGCTGTCTTTTACAGAAATATTCGTTGCATTCGTAATAGTCTGGCTCTTTTTTTTATTTTATTTTAATTTAACAGACATTATTGTTGTTGTCGTCTTCATTTGTAATGTATCCTATTTTGTCATTTTATGCATTCGTTTTGTAGTAATTTTATTCGCTTACTCGGAAAATACACTCTTATGCTTATTACAAATAAATAGTATATAAAGAACGAATTAATTTATCAGTCATAAATTTCATTATGAATATTTTTATTAAAAAATCAAGATTTATATCTTCATCACTATTATTTTAAATTTTAATACGTTTGTCATTATTTGAAATTTTAAACTTTCGCAACATCACAAAAGACGCCCGCCCTTCAAATATCCTTCATCCTCCTGTTTGTTTAACAAGTGCGCTTTAAACTTCGCTTAAAGCTTAATTGCATATTGCCATACTTTAAAATACAGTACAGAACGGAGCAAAAGTGTACAAGCAAATATTGTATTTTCCACATAATGGAAAATTGGCCGTCCACTTCATTTTGCAATCAACAACAATTAAATGGCAAACCTCAATTATGCGACCAGAAATAGTTTCCACCTACCAACCAACCAATCAACCGTCAGTGATAAAGTTTTCCACGTCGATTACAAGGCGTGGATCCACTACCACATACACATTTTCCTCATACCTCCGCTAAGGAAAAGAGGTTTCAATTTAAAAGGGGATGGTGTCTTATCGATCCTTTCAGAATGATTTGTTTTTTTTTTCTGCTGTCTTTCTTTTTCTGTCATAGTTTTATATATAACGCCACTATCGTCGTTGCCGACAATATCGTGACCATTCCGTTTTCGGGGTGTGTCCGTATTGACCAAGGGTGAGTTTTCAGACACACCCTGGTGCGCCCCCGTTTCGACGTTCGTAATCGTTACTCCGGCTCGATTATTTGTAGGAAGCCATTATATTGTGTTTTTTAATTACTCAAAATGGATTACGACAGCGTTTCCAACGGTCCGTCACGTATATACTCTTGTATTCTCCTATATATGGTAAAACGCTTGAAATACAATCCGAAACGCTTGCGCACTAAACTTAAATATATGAAATGTTCTAGATTTTCGTACTGAAACTTTTAATGTGACAGTCTGTATAATATGACAAATCTAGCATTTCTTAATTTAATCTTCGCTGTTTGTCACAATAGACGTACTCGACTATGTTATATTTTAATCGGATGAAAGAGTAACTATTTAATATTAGAGGTTGTATTCTAACTAACTCAAAACAAATTCGGTTATCATACTATAATATGCAACATCTTTTGAAGAAAGACACAAAATAAGATAAGATTAAATGATGTTTAATTATTAGTTTATTTAATTATATATACTTTTTTAATATTTAGTAATATTAAAAGAGTTGTCTAAAATCTCACTATCATCGCAGTTACCTTCATTTTATTATTTTCTTATTTATTTTATGTTATGTTATTCAATTAATAATTTAATGATTGACGAGTATTATGAACGAGACATAAATTGAAAACAGCTATATTATTTAGAATTTTTTAATTAAAAATACACTAAATTTCTCTTTTTTTTCGTCCGAATAAAACTTTCGTCAGAAATCGTTTTAATAAATTATCGCGTAAAACTAACTAGCAGGAATACATCTTTATATATTAATGATTGTTAAGGCAAGTTGCTTCTTTTATCTTGTTGCGCCTTTATTTCGCTCACCATCCCTTATAATACACAATTAAAAGACGTACCGGGTGACATTTTCATGCTACGAAAGCACGTATGTTTATCACGAAAGGGCTTACAAACAACATTTAACCATATTTTTCTCTTCTCTCAGAACTTTTATTATTCTCTTCGACGTCGTTCTCACTGTGACCTACGCGTCGTCGAATTGTCGTAATAAAATACGATTTTCTTTTTCTGTATATATATATATATATATATATATATATATATATATATATATATATATATATATATATATACTTGTAAACTTTTATATAGATTCTTTATATTATAATTTTAATATTTAGTATTCATTTCTAGATACAATTTTGAATAAAAAATTGTATACGTGACTCGAATTCGTACAATATACATAGTTGTGTAATACAGGTGGTTCATTATTAAATGTCCTTTTTTTCATATTACACGGCTTATCTATGCATTTTATCTTATCTCCAAAAATAAAAATGAGCCAACAAACGATGTAATCAATATGTTTTAACTTCTATATCAGCATTCATGTAAAAAAAAAGTATATTGTCGACATCCGTTATCGTTCATCGCACATAAATTGGTAAAAAAATGTTTTAAACTCGGGCATATGCACGCGCGTGCTCATGATTAATTATCCCCATTAATTTCGATTTTAAATTATTCCGGAATATTTTAGGGGATGTCGCGTAATTCAAGATGGGGGAGAGGAGTGCAGGTATAAAAAAATTTTTTTTGGAGTAAATTGCATGTTTCACGAATGTTATTCAGATCGGTATTCTATCGGATTTTTTCCAAATGATTATCGTTGATTATTCTGAATTCGAATAATAAGATTTTTTTATTAATTGAATTCATAAAATGAATAAGACGAAAAGAAATTTATATTTAAAAAGTTGTATTTTTTATTATATATAAATTTAAGTAACAAATGTAAAATTCTGATATGCCAATAATATTGTATAAAATTTTTCTAATTTTCAATATTTCTTATAGGAATATATTGTATGTTGTAAATACATATTTAGGAAAACTCGTAAACTTTTAAAATGGTTTTAAAATAGGATTACGGTTTTATAAAGTTTCGTATTGACTGAATTAAAACTTAAATTTTTATATATGTTTCAATTAAATTGTATATATTTAAAACGAACAAATTTAGTTTTTGTATTTAAAAAAAATCTCTAAATATTTTCATAGGTGGTCTGTGGCAGTCTTCTCTTTGAACTTAATTTAATTTAATGTGCGCACGGCACCCTTAAAATACTCAGCGATCCCTTGGGAACCATATGGCTTTCACAAGGAAACGTTGATTTAGATCACTCCAGCTAAAAATCGACATTTTTCACTAGCAGTGAATTACACACTGGCTGAGGCAAAAATGGGTTATAAGATCTAAATTTATTTGTATTCGTATGAAATGAATGACGCAGCCGCCGATTTCATTGGCGATCGGTCAGCTTTGGTACGTTTTCAAACTTTATTCTGCAACATAACAACCGACGAGGTCACATTTTTTTTAATGATCTCCTTTTTGGTATCGTCTAAAAGAAACCATCACCAATTTTATACTTAACTAGTAATAATATTATACATCGTTTCTCGTTGTGTGTGAGCTCATATTTTTCGTTGATCAAATTGGGGTTGCCCGATCGCGTGTACCCTATTTTTGAAGTTCGAAAACTATTTCGAGTACAAAAACGGGCCATACAGCGTCCTTTGTTGGTTGGAAAACGTTAGTAAAATTCTTGCAACGTGACTAAGCTCTAAAAAGTTTCAGCGTATTATTATCGCAGTACTGAACTTTTCAACGGGATTTCAGCTTTTCCGTTTTCGTTTACGTTGCATTATATATTAGATAGACATATAAAGCGGTAAAACTTGTGCAATGTATGCGAACAAAAAATCAACTAACTCAAAAGATGCATCCGTGGAACGTAATATAAATAAAATTATATTATCCTATATTTATATAAAAAATAATAATTTGAAATTTTCGCATTAGTGAAATGAATATCTATATACATATTTAAAAGAGTGAAATCACTGCTATAATATTTTCCACTTGTATTATCATATCCGTTTTTCTGATATGAGCAATTCTAATGATGACTATTCTGCGAAAATGATTATTCTCTTGGATTTTCGATTGCTTTTTCAGTAATAACACTTACTCATAATCCAATATCCTTTTTTTAACTGTCAATCGAAAAATAATCTTATTATCACTTTTACAATTCTAAATTAATTTAAAAAAATGTGAAATATAATGTATTATATGTTGAAGCATCAATTTGAAATTACCGATTTTAGAAGTTATCTCGATTACTTGTACTTTACATAATATTATTGTAATTTTCATAAACTATATACACTTCAAACGTTGTTTTTACTAAACCGAATTTAGTATGGATGGTTATACTTCTTATGCTTTCACTGCCTTGTGTGATGTTTTCTTTCACGTCAATCACAATAATATCTAAGCGAACACGTGCCATTTACAATTTATCTTATTTTCCTTTATTGAAAAAAAACTCTAAACTCTATAAGCTCTTACTAAATAAGAAAAAAATCAATCATTTTCTTGTACGATATATAATTTAATTATAAATTTTATTTAAACATTTTATCTAAAATTATAATAATTAATTTATATTTTTTTTTATTTCAGAAAACGAACACAATTAGGAATATTTTTCAAAGTGCAATTCATACGCAGACTATCTCAAGATGTTTTTTTACAATTAAGATAAAATTTAGACCGCCCTGAGTTTTTTTCGCTGAATCAACTATTCCAGTCGTATTTCACTCAATTCAAATTTAATTTAAATCATAGTTTAAACCACTCACGCCAATATAAATAAGGTCAGTATTAAATTTAATTTTTAGTTTCGTTTTGAAGTGGAGAGACGATATTATGTACACGTAATTGCTTTTTAGTCGATCTTAAGTATAATATACTATATATGTGAAGCGATGACAGTTTTTTTTTTCACGTCACACCCAATTTGGAAATAAGGCGACAGTTTATGTATTAAAAACGTGACCTTATTTTAATTTAATGCGAAATAATATATATATATATATATATATATATATATATATATATACATATATATATATATACATACGTATTACCGTAACACGTAACGCTATAAAGAATCGAAACATTTTATATCGAACATTACACATAGTAACGTTTTAGGTACGTTTATTCAAAATTAACTTTTCGAACAGATGTATCCTTGTGCTGTCATCGCCTCATATAATATCCGTGTCATCTTTTATATATAATATGCAGATAAAATATATAACGTCAGACACTTCTATAACTGGAACTTTCAATCAAATATGTATTTCCATCCAGTAATTGCGCCTTTAAAAAGTTTCACATAAATCACTCATCGTTCATATTTATTTCGGCGTGTATCGATTCGGGCGTCATAAGGGGACAAATGAGCCGTCCTGAAAATAACGTCGCGTATCTCTACTGCGACTATATATATATATATAATAATAATTTTTCAATATTATCCTTTACGAATTAAAAATAGTAATAATAATAATAATTATTAAACGAATGAAAATACGGGGCACACACACAATGGGAAAAAAATCACGACGCCACTTGCGTTTTTTTAATTAGTCACAAATTTTGATTAATGACAACTCACGCGAGCGTGAACGTGTTGAAAAACGAAAATTCATCAATTATCCGAATATTCTATTTTCAACGATAAAATAATAACCGAATACAGAGAGAAAAAAACCACGGCGACCAAAAAAAATACAGGAAAAAAAATGAAAATTGAAATAAAACGATAGCAAAGATGAATAGTTTTTCGGTTTTGATTAATTTCGATCGACTTCTCTCGTTTTAATATTACTTATCTTTTTTTTTACACTTTGTATTCACAGCTATTTCCATCGTCACGCGAGAAAAGTGACTTTTGACTCGCGTCCGATTTTTCCGAAGACCTTTAGACACAATAGTTTTCCTCGTGATATATTTTTTTTATATATCACCAATGAACGTTCTACTTAGAATTGCCCTCTTCTGGAATATCGATTACTCTTATTCTTCTTGTGTCTTTTTATTTTCGATTTATATAGTAGACACTGAGCACACAAAAGTTATATATATATATATATATATATATATATATATATATATATATGTACCCAATTATATAAGAATAAATTATTTAGTTTAAAATATTTCCATATTAATTCAATATATATACATCCCCTTATATACCATATATGATTCATTTTTATTACTATCTTATATAAGGTTAATTGAGGTCGGCGAAGAAACACATTTTAAAATAATTAAATCGTTTCCTACTGAGGTCACCCTTTTATATGCGTCTTCCGCGACACACCCATGTTGTATAAAAATTATTAAACTAAAAGGCGTTGAATTACTAATTTATGTGTCATCATTAAACTTTCACGCGCGGAAGATGGTTATGTATGTTATTTGAATGATACTTGCTAATTATCATATGTTTCATTTAAATTATTTAACAATTGTGTTACTAAAAAAATAATAATAATGCTCCCTCAACAAAATTTTGAGAATGACTGATCTAATTTTTAATATTTGTAATTTATAATATTTGTGACTGATAATTTTTCGTTAAAATAAATATTTTATATATAGTTAGGCCGGTAAACTATTTTTCTATACGCCCGTCAATGCTAATAAGTCACGTCGTAGATAAAATGTTATCATAAATAATTACGAATTTCCTGAAGAAGGCAGATTGCTGTTTACTTTAGTGACGAAGCACATTAAAAACGTCGCCGTGAATAATTTCATACGCATATCGCGTATATAAAATATTCAAGTATTTTTTTTTTATATACCAATGTCTGCCGTTTTCGATTGTATATGACAAGTAAGACGTGTATAATTTATATCGGTGTTTCTCAATTTGTTGGATCAAGATTTACCAAAGATTGTGAGTTCTAAAATGAAACAGTAAAAGTTTTTTTTTTATCAACCAAAGTATTCAAATCACAAGTTATTCTTCTTCTTTTTTTTATGAAGAAATAGTGTAAAGAATTAATAATAATTTTTGTATAATATTATAGATAGCTATCAAATACTATGTTCATGTTTTAGTCCATTTTATGTATTTAAAAACCATCAAATAGTCAACAAGTTGATGAATACTCATAATTATCACTGATCATCACCAACTACAAGAGAATACACTCTATACGATGGTGATGACCTATAATTGCCTATGATCTATGATTGCCATCACGGCTAATTATATGATGATTAATCATCAATCATGACTCTATGTAATTTTTAAAAGCGAAATGTTGCTCTAAATTAGGTTACCTTATAATCAATTTTTTTGCATTTAAAAAAAAATGCAAAAGTCAGTATTATTTTGATTATTCTTAATCTAAAACGATGTTTTTAGCTCCTTTTCATACTGAAAAGAATTGTTTTCATTTGTGACTCTTCGCCTATTTTTTTTTGTTAAATAAAGAATATCTCTATTTTTATTTAAAAAAAAATAAAATGAAAAGCTTTATGATTTTTGTTTTCCTTTTAGAAGTTTGTTATCCTTAATGTTATATTTTTTTAGAACATATTGAGCAATCCTATTTTAAATCCATAGTAATTTAAATTTTTTATATGGAATATATTTTATAAAATTTCTCATATACAAACTAGTATATTTTTTAATATAGTTAATGTAGTTTTAAATATATATATATATATATATATATATATATATATATATATATATATATATATATATATATCGTTCACATTTTCAATCGACTATTTTTCATTTACAACTAACTTTTTTAAAACGGAGAACAATGCAAAAATTTTCACTCGCCGTTTCACTTTCAATTTAAAAGCACACTTTTAGTCACTCGGCAGCAGTTTTATGACTTAACTTTTTGAACCGTTACCGTGCAAACGTCACGTAGGTTCGATTCCCGAATACCCAGTATGAGAAGGTACATACAAACGTATACATACATATATATTCTATTATATCCTTCAGGACAAATCCTGCGAAAACTTTCCACGGTTACCGTAGTACGCCGTTTCGAATTATTATTATACTTTTGAAAGTAGACAACTGAACACCCGCATATATATATATATATATATATATATATATATATATATATATATATATATATATGCAATATATTATTTTAACTAAGCGAAATCGACTTTATGGGCGTGTCATTTGAAAAAAAAGGACTTTTATTATTATTATCATCGTTATTCGATAAGTGAAAAGATATAACGCTACTGTGTATTCGATCAATAAATTGACCTAAGTATTATATTATATTATATATATATATATATATATATATATATATATATATATATATATATATATATATATATATATATATATACACACACAATAGAATGCATTTAAACCTTGTTGTGGAAAAATATAGCATTTTGGGTGTAGCCTGATAAGCAATTGTTTTTTTTTTGGTTGTTTTTCTGTCGTATTATAATTTTTGCCTATGTTTTATCTTTTTTTTTGTTTATACTGTACAAAAATGATAAATGGGTATACTATTACGGTAATAATTATCATGTGATGCGTTGAGAATTACAAGGTTCAATTTAATTAAGAATGAATTCGGAAAAATTTATCCTTTGTGCTCTTAGAATACTATTTTTATATTTATACAATATATATAATTACTTTATGTAAAGATAAATAAAATGTAATCGTTAATTTAATCGGGATCAAAACGTCAATTTGACTATTAATTTTTATTATGAAATTTGTTGTATGATTGATGTTAAATTGTCAATAGAGTAATCAAATTTTGGAGCAATATTTTTTATTGTTAAAATATTATTACTAGGGTTAAACGATATATAAGAAGTAATTATATAATTTCAAATTGAAATAAATATTGAACATATTAGGAAAATGCACTGAACGTGCAAAAGTTTATATATATATATATATATATATATATATATATATATATATAAAAGTTTATTTATATATATATATATATATATATATATATATATATATATATATAGGGTCAAAGTTTGGAAAATCGTGGCATTATTACGATGGTGGATTCATTCTAGTCGAACAGTACTAAGGGCGCGGTCAATTTAATTTTCTTTTCACGCTATCGTGCGGATTCACGACCTTCATTTTATCCTAATTGATACGCTTAGCCAACCCAATCTCGTCATCATTACTTCCATTTATTTTCGTTCCACTTGCACACACACACACACACATACAAGCAAATATAAAATTTAGTAAATTCGATAGAAAAAAAACGAGTAAAATTCCTTTATAATTTTCATCATTTTCTATTTTAAATTCGATCAAATTATTATAATCTGTTTATTTTGATGATTTTTGATTCTTGTGGTTTTATTGTATGAAATTTTCAAATATTATATTGTAACTGGTTATATATTTTAAATCTATCTCTGAAAATATATTGCAACCTATAAAACTATCAATTTGTTTATGCCTCCAGACATAGGACAATTAATCACCGGGCGATATAAAATCACGTAGGAAATTGATGGTTTCTTTTTGATGTTTGATGTTCGCCTATAAAATGAAATAATATCGATTTTATAACAAAACTCAAGAATTATTTTTGAAGCATAAAGATAAAATCCATTTTAAATAATTGAATTTTTAACGTATTCGTTCTTGTACATTTATTTTTTTATATATTTTTTGGACTAAAAAATTTATATTAATAATATATGAATATGAAATTATATATAAAATTTGAATTACGAATTAAACCAATTTATTTTTAAATTTAGGCTAATCATTAAAAATTGAAAAATAATATTAGCAATAATTATTTAATAATAAATTGATCTTAACGAAAACATTAATGTTCTTGGAAATATTATTATATTTATTGTTACAATAAGGCGCTTTAAAGTTTATTTTTAATATTTTTATAATATAAATGTTTTAAATAAAAGTATTTCAACGTTTTTAACGCCTGTGTATTAGATTGTAATATTATTTTATTATACTCATAAAATAAATAATTTTAATTATTCTTTAGACATATAAGATTAATTTAAATTAATTTATGTTTTATCTATTTTTTTCTTGAACAATTTGTTAAAAAAAATCTTATTATATATTATTGATCTCGTGACATATATTATTTAGCAGTTTAAATTTATGTAGACTTGAAAATATAATATAGAATAGGGTAACAGCTTCTTCAGTATTAAGCTGAGATTGAACGCAAATGATATTAGAAATCTAGAGGTCTGATGTCATCAAAGAAAACCCTCTAGTGCTGTAAGATATATGGATGGCAATTAAGAACCACTACATTACATCTTTCTATACAATCATGTGAACTCTTACTGAACTGTGTTTTTGAACACTTTCAAAACCTGATGACGATTAAATACACAATACAATAAAAGTCACATGCTGAATAATGATCACAGCATTAAAAATTAAAATAGGAACAAATCGCCAACCTTCATGCATATTTTAATATATGAATTAAAAAAAAAACAAAAATAATCGTCGATTCAATCTAAATTATTTAATTGACGATAATCTTTCACATTTCAGAATAAATAATCTAAACGTTGATTACAGAATGTTACGTGCAAATTTTTACATTCGCCTCTATTACAGCAATATCACAACGTGACGATAATTGGTGTAAATTTTTCGTGCATTTAACTGGTTCCGCTTTTCCTTTTTTTTTTTTTTGAACCGGGAACTGAATTATAACAATGACGATGTTTCATATATACGTACTTTTATCTCGTTGAACCGACGTCGTTTTATTTTTTTCATTATTATTATAGGTGCATTTCGTTGTATTCATCACTATTTTTAGTCGTATGTAATGACTCATTGTCTGGACCGTGAAGTGTCGGGTCATAGCTTTACGTCGTGCAATAATAGATATAGATAAACGTTTACGTTACAACAAATATGTTACAATTATCATATATTAAACGGCACGAATTTAATTATTGTTATATTGTTTTATTATATATTGTTATATTGTATTAGAGATGATCGATTGATTTCGTATATAGTACGGTTGTCAAAAACAATCGCCGCGTGATTCTTCTTGCATCATACCGGTTTTACGTATAGTTTAATATTATGCAACATTATATTTTATATATAATAATGATATATTCATTAAATTTATTATTATGCTTCTTTAAAATTTTGAGAATCGTTCGTTATATACATGCTGTTGATTAATTAAAATTCTCAAGGATGACTTATATATAAAATGATTCAGTAAAGTATCGAAATTATTAGAAATTGTGTGTAATATGTATGTTTATTATATACAGTCATAGCCAATTTATGTGTATATGCGATCGAATTTTTCTCATAAAAATGGTATCGCAATAAATCTGTTTTTTTTCGGGTCACATATATATATTTTGAAATTTGCAGTGAGTCGCAGAGATCGACTCAAAAAAATAAATAAATATATATATAAATAAAAAACAGACCGCATAATACATGGCTTCTATAAATTAGGTCGACGAAAAAACTTTTCATAGAATTTTCAAATTTATAAAAATATTAAAAAAATATGACCAAAAAACGTTTATCGATTAACCCGTTGGCTATCATTGCTATATAATATAAATATAAAATACATTTTTTTTATATTAGTTTCCATTTTAATATGAAGTATTTTTCATACGAATCAACCCCATACTACAAATTACCGACGTTATTTTAGTCAACGAATGAATTCATGCGAGTGCCATCGTAATTTGTTGGTATACTATATATAATTCTGTATTTATATATAATTTGTTGAAATATTCATATTCACCATCGTTTAACTTTGATGATATATCAGAAGTTTGTTCGCAAACATAATCGTTGACAATTTAAAAATTAATAGATATTATTTATGTCTACGAATACTTTTAATGTCCTAATAGCTAACTCATGTAAGTATATATTAAATTCCATCTTCAAATTCTAGACGTTATTTATTGTTACAATTGTAATATATATATATATATATATATATATATATATATATATATATATATATATATATATATATATATATATATATATAATGTACTAGAAAGTTACATAAAATACACCTGGCATATCGAGACTTTCATAAAAATTATGACCGGTAAAACAATACACGAAACCTTAAAAACAATATTACTTTTTTATAAAGCGTTATATGACCGTTTTGTTTATTTTTTTTATTTCTTTTGAATTCTGTTTAAAATCTGTTACCAACTTTGTTCATTAACTTTGTATTATAATATTATAATTATTTATTTTTATTAATCTTTTTTTTATACAATACGTTTATTTTTGAAGCATATATGAATTTGACATTTATACATAATTAAAGGTTGTTTTCTTTATTCACACTTTGACCTTAGATTTGCTAAACACGGTGTTTAGATATCCCAGGCGCACCCATCAGGAAATAGACAGTCAATCAAATCATACTTTCCCTTGTTTCCTTCGATGTGGTAGTTTTTTGATCGATAAATATAAAATATATACATTCTTATATATATATATATATATGCAATTCATATACAAAACGACCATCGTTGTGGAAACAAAAGAGTTAAAATTTGCCTGTCATCTTGAGTTTTGTCATGGTTCGTCGATTTTGGGGCGTCGATCGAATGAAAATCCTACAAACTCAATTGCGAACAAATAGACTTATTTTAACTGTATATATAAATGTAATTTATTTATTTTTTTCACTATCTTTTTACTGGGGAAAAAATACTCAATATTTACATTTATATTATTTTTATTTTGAATTGTTGCCGCACTTAGTTTATATTATGTTAATATGAAGCGATATCGTATTGTAAAAATATAAATAAAAATAAAAAATATGCAAGTTCACTTGTGTCAACAATGTTACGTTTTTCCGCTCATTTCCTCCTGTCTGTCAGTCAATTCTGTTCGCAGAAATAACATCGCTTTTATTATTGGACAGTTAACTTGTAAAAGGCTTATAGGAAGTAACGAGGTCAAAACGAATCGGTCATATATCTTCACTTCGCAATTCTAACATACATATTGGATTTCCCCAATAATTGCTTTTTTATATACCGTTGTTACAGTGGGATGGGAATTGACAAATAAAAAATAAACGTAAATAATAAATATACTATATATGCTCTATTAACCTATTTTTTCATGTTATATATCATATCATATTTTTTTTAAATAAATTTTATAAAATTTATTTTAAATCTTGACCTCTATAGAATTATTACATTAATTTAATATTAAATTTAAAATTTGAATGATCAATAGTCATATATATATATTTTAATTCTTTAATAAGTGTTATTATTTTACAGATTACGAATATTTATTTACTTTCAAACTATTGATAGTGAATTAGGCTTAAATAACACGAAAATATCGCATAAATTGATTTGTTTTACAATATATACAAAACATAAATTTCGCATTAGGCTTATCGTTTTAAACACACTCATATATATTAGGCGATTTCCTAGCTACCGATTTTTGTATGGAATTTTCCGACCGTAAGTGGAAAAATCTCTACGGTTCGGTTTACACCGGTCGTGCTTTTTTTTCTCACCCGTTTTTTTTTATATATAATAATGATCAGGACGAAAGGGAGAAAATAACAATGGTCGTATAATTGATCGCTTAATTGCCGAAGCCGAAAAAATGCCCCGTTTTTTATTTATATATTTTTTTGTGGTATTCTTTCTCTCATTACTATATTTCTGTTTATATTTCTTATAAACAAAACCGTAAAAATGTATCGAATTATTGTTTTACGAAAAAAGAAAGTGAAAATGAAAAATAAAGTACAATCTTTAGTTTTAGTTTGTGAATATATATATAAATATATGTCGCACTTGGGACATTCGCTTTGTAGAATAAAAACTTTTCTTATTTTTCTTTTTTTACTTTTGTTATTATTATGTATATAAATTAAAGAAGCAGTTAGTTTTTCAAACTTATTATGTGAACCTGTATTGATTTTCTTTCTGGCTAAAATTTTTTTTGTATTCGTAAGGCACAAAATGAAGATTCTCATTAATTTTTTCGGTTTTTAACGAAATATATGGAGGTAATTTGTAGTGTAAATTAACGAAGTAAACCTTTTAGCTATCGCGCGAACGAAGATTTTTATGGTTATTTTGTAAATATAATAATTTTTATGCTATATATCATTTTATAATAAAAGCAATAAACGTGTTAATAATTATTAAAATGGCTTATATATAAATAGAAGAGACTTTATGATACTATTTAATAAAAAATATAAAAATAAATTTTATGTATTATATGATTATGAGTAATCGAATATACCAATAAAATATTTAATTTAATAATAAAAATCCATATAATCAACTTATTAATTCTATGATATTTTTCAAATATATTATTTCACTTTTTGATACACTTCTAATTTGATTATATGTTGTAATATTAAATTAATATTGCAATTATAAAATTTTATAAAAAAATAATATAAATGGCATTCTAAACTACTTGTAAGTAAATTATTTCAATCAGTCAGCCATTCAAATGTCACTTAGTAACAATATTAATCATAAAAAAAAATGGAAAATAATACTGACATAATTTGACGTAAATTGAGACGTGAAAGTTTATAGTATTAAAGCAAGAAAATTCAGATATCGATTACACAGTTTGACATACATAAATATTTTTATTCAGTTCATTGACCCATTAAGTAATAATATCGATTATTCATATTGAAGGATTTTTTAGTATTTTTTTTAAGAAACAAATTATATTTATTATCTGACAAGTAATTTATGAAAAAATTTAGTATATTATAAAAAGTATATATTTTATGTATTGTAAATAAAATATATTGCGTTCTTGAAATGATAGAATGGTAAATATTACGTATACAGCATTTAACTATGGAATTATATCTGTTTTAATAGACGAGAGTTTGCTCATCGTAACCGACTTTTTTTTTCTCGTTACTCGTCGGACGCGTGAAAAACTATAATAGTCTAGGAGAGAGAGAGATGAGGAAGTAGAAAAAAGAAAAAAGAAAACAGGATAGAAATGGAAGAAAATCGAATTTCTCGTCAGTTTTCGGTTTGATTCTTCGGAGTTTTTGGTCCCTTTGGCAGACGGCCGTCGCGCCAGTGTTTGCTTTCCATTACTGGCTTCAAGCGACTTGTTTGCTGCTCCCTTTCAACACAATTACATACATACAATTTTATATATAAAAGCGGATAACTGGCCGCCCATTCGCCCGCCCATCATTCATCGTCGTTTTCGAAGCCATCTTCGATTTTGTTCTATTTTATTTTTATTAAGCTTAACTAATATATATATATATATATATATATATATATATATATATATATATATATATATATATATATATGTATATATAAATCTGGGTCTCCTTTTTGATTTTTACTAATTTGATAATGACACGCTTCAATCGCAAATCTCATCCGTTCAAATCTGATTAGAACGGTCCTATATTTTTTTTCTTTTATTTATTACGTGATTATATACTTTTTTTGTTCATTTGGGAATATCAATTGATCCAAATTTTAACATCAAAAATTTATACGTACTGATAAAAAAATTTATACGTAAGGTTTTGACGATAAATTTTAAAAGTGTAACTTTGATAATAAATATTGTATTCTTCATGGAACATTATTCATTATTTTGTTTTTATACTATATAGTGATAGTCAATTGAATAATAGAGTTAATTATAATTCATTTACCAGCATTGAGCTTTTTAGAACGCGAAAATTCAAACCTACATTGTTATCGCACATTATTTTATATACGTTGCAACTGTAATTTAATGTGATTATTTATGTTTAAATTTGATATATAATAAAATTAAGAGGACTCATTCAGGTCTATAAAAAATAATATATTGAAATTATTCATCAACATTATTCTAATAATAAACAAAATATAATCGTCTAACATTAATCCATTTTTTTTTCTCAAATTGATACATCAAGAATCACATCAAACATCTTCAGTTTCAAAAACAACTATAATCTATTAACATTTCTAGAAAATGATATATAACGAGTGTGACTTTACAGCCAGTTTTTTTTCCATCACACGTCCGCATTCTTTGTCCGGCTAGAATAGTTGAATTAACATTTTTTTTGACAATTTGCAAACGTATTTTAGCAACGTTACATCACATATACACTATATCTATATGCATACAAATATATATAAGAATTTTTTAATACACATTTGGAAAATAATAAAAAAAAATGTTATAAATAAAAAATACGATTTTATTATTTGTTGATCCTCGGTAGTAGCGAACGTCGCAATTCGGAGCAAAATTGTTTCACACGCATCGATCCATGAGAAATGAAAACTGGCGTTTCGCGTTATCGAAAACCGACGGTCGATGGAACGTTTCAAATTAAATTCGTTATATGACGATTGCACAATTAAATTGCGTTGCCACGGCGACGGTACAAACAAAATAAAAAAATGGGAGAGAAAGAAAGTAAAGCGGAACACAGGCGCGTCGATACTTACGACCCGTCGTTATTCAACACTTCTGATAAGACTATCCGATGTCTATCGACGAATTTCCGCTTTATCCGATCGTTGTATTGTGGTTAAAAAAGGGAATAATTACTGTCAATATTTCTATATACTGCAACACTTCTATATAAAAAAACGATTGTTATGATAAATGTAATAGTAATAGTTATCGATCGTTTTATATACTATAACAGTAATATTCAACTATATATTTTTAATATTTGAAAAATATTAAAAAATCAGTTTATATATAATAAATATAAAGAGATTTAAAACCATTGTTCTACATCACAAAAATGTCTCCAATTTATACATCTTCACGTCGTTATATAAATTTTTATATTGCATAAAATGCATCTAAATGCAAATCTTTCAAAGAATTCAGTCGTAAAATCTGTAATTTGACTTTATCAAGGAGAAAAATAATGCTTGAGTTGAGAACAATGACGACTTTTATAAGACTAGATATTTTTTTTCCTATATTTTATTTAAATTTAATATTATATGAATATTACTATAAATTGCAGTACTTGAAATATTCGTAAAATAATAATAATATATTATTTTATTTTATTGCGTAATTTTTATATATTTATATATCAAAATTCCTGAAATATGTAACATTGTTTTATTACATTTTATTTTATCTGCTCATATATATATATATATATATATATATATATATATATATATATATATATATATATATATATATATATATATATATATATATATATATATATATATATATATATATATATGAGCTGTATAAATAAAAACAACATTATCAACATTCGTATTTGAAAATATAAATTGTTATTATTTTTTTACATGAGATCGAATTACGTCATTATATCGTCATATAATACTATAGACCGGGATTGAGAACCCCTGCGTTTTAAACGCCGAATTAACGTACCGAACAAAATTGTTTCTGTGCTGTCACCGCTTTTACTTACGCGAGGGGGGGAGGGAAAGACTTTTTTTTGGATATTATCATTACATTGCCGATGGTTATTTTTTACGGCTATTTGGATGCAGCATCATTTTTTCCACTAATTTAGAAAATCGTAAAGAATTTATGTGTGCCGGGGTCCCATTTTCAGCTTGTTTTATTGTCTATCCACTTGTCTTGCTCGTTTCCTCTCTTTAAGGGTAGATGTGAATAGAATATATATATATATATATATATATATATATATATATATATATATATATATATATATATATACGTACCCTTTAATATGAACTCTCACACCTCAATAAAAGTAGAGCTCTTCTCGTCAATCGCTCAATATCAAACCGAGAAAAGAAAAAAAATATATATAGGGAGACGACGCAGTTTTAGGGGAAGGTGTTTTATTTTTCCTTTATTTCCCATCTTTTTTCCACTCGTCAAGAATTTTTCTTCGCTCTCTGGTCAAACACCAATTTATATTTGTGCGAAGAAAATATAAACACGACCATTGGGAATATAACGTTTTCAAAATGAATATTCTTCGGATGGGAGGCGGGGGTGTTTTTCCTCTTTTTTTTTTATTTTATTTCATTTTTGCGCTTCACCGCGGGTAACCGACCAAACGCCACCCCTTCTCCCCTTTCGTATATACGCGGCCTTTTTTCTTTCTTTTTTTTATGTTTTTCCTCAACACAATGAAGAAAAGTGGCGCGCTTGATAATATCCATCAATCCGTCGACGGCATGACTCGACATTTACTCGATGTACAAACGTTTAAGCTCTTTTATAACTTACTTGTGTAACGATTAAACGTATATAAATACAATATATTATTATTATATTCTTGCTATTCATAAATCTTTATTTCGTAGAATTGTCGATAAAGTTCTTCAAGAGTAGTTTTCTTATTATTATCCCCTAATTATATATTCATCATTCAATAATCCTCTTACTAATATTGATTTTTTACAACAACAAATTTATAGATATTTATATTATATATATATATATATATATATATATATATATATATATATATATATATAAACTATCATTGACCTATAAATAAAAATATCAACTTGATCTCTCTATGGATTTTTGTTAGACATGGTTCAACTTACATTATTTCATCTACTAATATTGTATTAAAAGAGAAAATCTACTATTTCGCTCTTGATTTTTCTTAAAATTAAATCTGATATCAATTACGTTGACATTTACGAAAAATTATATTTTCAATATAGGTTTTATAAATTTTTATTTAATAAATAAGACTCTAGTTTGATCAATATATTCGTAATCTTTCACCTTATAGAGTATTAATATATGATTTATAAAAATCAAATAAGATTTAATAACACTTGATAAACAATGGTTACATTTAGTTAAATTATGTATAAAAAAAACATTTATTTAATATAGATGTGATCTTTTCCGTTTTCCGAAATTTGTAAATATTCATTGTATTAAATCGGAATACAACACTTCCGTGTTCCTACAATCGGCTTTTTTATATTTATATGATGAAAGTTGAAGATAATCCACGTAAAGATCCTTCCATTTCACGGATAGCATTGTTCAGATTTGAGTCTGCCTTCTTCTAAAAAGGGGATATGTTCTTTTTTCCTTTTATTCATTCATTCATCCATTCTTCAGCTTTTTTCCTCTTTTCGAACGGGGCGCGTTTTCAATTCGCGATTCGTTTTAATGCGATAATGTAATAAACAAAAGTGTTCGTGAAAAAATCGTATCGGCTGTGTTTTTTCTCTTATCTAAACGATCGTTTATTCTGCAATCTTTTTTTTTTTACAACTTTCAAAAGTAATTTTCCGCCTTGAAGGATAGTAAAAGAACCCCATCAAGGTGTGCATTAACCTTTTATCGCCTAGGCTTGCACGTCAACCCCTACCACCTATTTTTAACCCCATGTTCAAAATATACAATATACGTGCGTGTGTGTTTATGTAAGTATTATTACTATATACACATTCTTTTTTATTTAAAATTACAGTCGATACTCGACTTACGACGGCGTTCAATTCCACAACTTCGGACGTAAGCCATATATAAGAAAATATTTATAGTTTTTATTGCTGATTTTTAATTTTTAATTATTATTATTTTAGTTGATTAAGTAAATAACTATATACATAAATAAGTGTATATATATATATATATATATATATATATATATATATATATATATAAGCATTATTGCAGCTTATGATCGATTATCATTTATACAAAATTATATTAGGTAAAAACTATTACATTTATAAAAAATATATACATTTGAAAAAAATGATGATTTTTCGTCGTAAATGTGAATGGTCGTAACTCGAGAACTGACTAAATCTTCTATTTTCATGAATAAATATTCTGATAATTCATGTTTCATTAATTTACGTTATGTATTTATTTGTGATTTATCATTGTTAACGTTGATTTCGAGCTTCTGTATTTGTTTTTCTTCTTTTTGTTTTTGTTATGTTGTAATCGTTTCATTCAATATAATCATAAAAAAACATAATGCAATATTATTTTTACCTTGATTTGTCCTTCACCATTAACGTAAATGTTTATGTAAAAAAACAACCTTGGTATTTATGAATGAATTCGGATTTATTTGTATGAACGACCGGTTTTTATGCTAGTATTATAATTATGCAATGCTCTCTAAAATATGAAGCTTAATTATAATATATGCATATATATATATACACATTTATATAGATATATAGTATTCTTTTTATATAGACGAAAACATTTCTTAATTAATTTACCTCGCACACGTTTCATTATCAGCGTCAGATTTACCCGATTCGTTAATCGAGGGTTAAATAAAACGTCGTTCGTATAATGTGGACACATTCGCCGCAAGGTAAACTTAATTATAACCCTTGTACAGCTCTAAATCCGAGGCCGTTTTACGATATCGGAAAATAGGGGAGGTTCGCCAAACTGCTCGCGGTTCGTCTCTATTGCACTGAAATTTACCACCCCTGGCCTTAATCGTAAACATCCCCGTCGAAACTTACGATCGCCGGACCTTAGTAATGGCTTTCCAATTACGCAGAATTATTATGTGACACGTGCAACTCGCCAGATGATGACTGGAAAATCTAGTCTCGAAATTAGTTTTCCCGGTAAATTCATCTCGCTTTTTATGTCACACGTTTTTATTATGAAATTATTATACATTTTTCTCTTTATTTTTAAAAACGTATATATCTTATAAAATTAAAATCAGAAAACCAATATTTATTATAAGTATTAAACAAAAATGCAAAAATATTTTTTTTTGTATGTGATATAATAATATTAAATCTTTATGTATTTTATTGTGGTTTTTCCTGTATTAAAATCGGATTAAATCTATATATTTTCTTTTTCGAAAAAGTATATATTATTTTCTAAAGAATAGTAAGATTTATTGTAAAAGGATTTTCTTGTACTCACGTAAAAGTGGACAATTCGAAATCAACAAATCCGTAAGGACATATTTTTTGCGATATTTTTGGGACTATAATTATTATTATTTAATAAAAATTTATCAACATTTTTTTCTCTTGAAAACCTCTGCATTTCTAAGCATATAACAATTCTAGGAAATTTGTATAAAAAGTTCGAATTCACAAGGGTTACGACGACATTGATTTATATTTTTTTATTTGTATATTTTTTCATATTTTCTATGAAATGTCAAATTTATATTGAAATCTAGCATACATTTTTTAACATATTAAAATTATTTTTTATATGCAAAACAATAGATTTTTTCCTATTTTTCATAAATATTATATTCATAAGTGTAATAGATGGATTTCGTTTTGTATGTCATATTTTCTAGCTTTTTATATATATTAATATTATAACGTAAACTATTCTAAGAATCGGACATACCTTTGTTCGTCTTTCATAGTTTAATTTTTCTTCAAAACGTTGCTTTTCACCGAAAAAAAGTATACGTTTTTATTTTTAACATTATTTTCTTCGCTAAGGTTTTATGATTGACATGCGACGTTATAAATATTATTAATCTCGACACTTCTTTTTTAATACGGCAATAGGCCAAAATGTCAAAGCTTTTCGCAATAATTTAATTTTTAGAAAATTAGAAATCACTATCTTAAATTGTTTTAATTATATCTAATATTTGAAAAGATGTACTGAAAATTATCATCTTATTTTATTTAGGTTTGTTTGGAGATTTTCCAATTTTATATTCAATTGTATTTTTAATATCCTAAGTGTTTTGAATATTTAAAAAATACACGTTATAGTAATATGTAAAACTCTATCATCTAGAACAGAATATAGTAATTTGATAGATTAACTATAATACTGTTATTACACAAGTTGATAATTAAAATGTTTATATGATATAATAATAATTAAATGTCTATTTTTAAAATATATACTAGGCGTTATATAATATTGAATTGATTGTCAATTTCAACGTCGCCAATAGATGGCGCTCTTTTCCGAATGAGCATCGCGACGTGTCTCCCCTATTTTTGTTCTATTTTAAATATTGCGCGTCGAATGGGCGCAGTCATAACGACCATTATCGTCACCGAGGGAAGGCCCCCCCTCCGGGGGGGAGTGGGCGAGTGGAAGAGTGTTGCCATAATGGCGTCCGTCTGTCCTTTCGTCCGTCAGTTTCCCCGCCCTGTTTTTCGCGGAAATAGAAAAGCTTTCAGGTGTCGCCCCGCGGGCGGCTCGTTACGGCCAATCTGTCAATATTGACAAACGTCGACATTAATGATCCATTACGATGCACGTATCGACAAACACGTTCAAAATAGAAACCATCATCGAGGTCGTCCGACGGCGACACCGCACACCCTTTCTGGGAGGTCCTCCGCTTTCGTATCGAGGGTTCATATCGGCTTTTCTTTCGATTTCCTTCCGCTTTTCCGAGTGCGCGAAGACCGGACGACGACGACGACTTCGTTGTCTCGAGGTTATATTTACTCTTTTTTTTACTACTTTTATTTCTAAATAGCGATTAGAAATGACGGCAACTGTTGATGTATAGAGATTGATGATTCTGATCGCAGAATTTTAGATTTATTTTTTTACATCGGCAATTATTATAAATACCATTTGTTAGTGTTTAATCTCTATCAAGTTGATTTTATCTCATTTAAATTTTTTCGTTAATTAAGACCAATATTGCTATTATCTATATTAGACTCAAGAATTTTATCATTTATAACTAAATTTATTTTCAATATTCATAAATACTGAAAATACTTTTATGCAAATTTTATTTCTATTTATGTATATATATATATATATATATATATATATATATATATATATATATATATATATATATATATATATATATATATATATATATGGTATATATGTATATATATAATATTTTTACGTCGTCATTATTTTTCCTCAAAAAACAACGGCCATAGCAAACACATCTTATAATTTAGAGAAAATGTTCGCAACTTCAAATTCTGTATAAAGACATTGATTGATAGCATCATTAACATCGAGCTGTCGTATAAATTTGAAAATATATACATATAATAAAAAAAATCGTGTAAAATTCGCCGCATTTTTCCGAAAATAATTATTATAGGTCCGAAATGTCTTCGCGCGTTTATTTGTGTACTTATATAATATAAGAAGCGATTTGTTCAGACGTTCTTGCGTTTTTTTTTTATTACCGAAAATTACTGGTCTGAAAATATCGTTTTTATCTAGTCAAAGCTTTGAATGATGAAAATTAGAAGGTAGACGTTCTGCAAATCACGAATTTTCCATCTTTCACATGTTCACAATGCGTACTAATTGAAATTGTTGTCGTATAAAATAGCGTTAATTTTGAAATATATAAATAAATAAAATTGTAATTTTATATTTGTTAATTATTATACATTTCTTTTTTCGTTGATTTCAATTAATAAAATCGTTCATTTTGTTTATATATATACATTTAACCGAAGTTTAATGATTAACATGAAAATTGTTCATCTTCCCCAAAGACATATGTATATCGTGTCGAATCGGGAAATTTAATACTTCACGTTGATAATTCCCCGGAAAAAGATTTTCAAAACGATTTTCTTTCACTTTCTCTTCGCGATATATATATTTTTATAAAATTACTCTTTCTCATATTCTCAATTTTGTATTAGGTTTCAAGGCCATTTAATTCAATCTACCATACTATTCTATTATATTATATTTTACCCCCTTTGATAATATTGATTCTTTTATATAAAATTAATTTGTTCATAAAAACAAATTAATTTTAATTAATAACTCCATTAAATTTTGATTAACACCTTGATAGATATAATTGATAATAATAATACTACAATTTTATTACCATAATTAATCTATTAATATTAGTAATATCAATAAAATCGATCACTTTATTTAATAATCGTACCATATATATATATATATATATATATATATATATATATATATATATATATATATATATATATTACACATGTATCACTTGTTGATTGTTACGATAGTTGGAAATAAAAATAAAAAAGAAGACCGTTGTTCTTTCTTTTCTCGGATGTTCACGTCATAATATTTTTCCGATATTTTTCTTTCTCTCATTTTTATTTATAAATTTTTCTCGTACCATCCCTTCCAATTTTTCGGCCCTTCATAAATTCTTAATTGCGGCAGAACGAATACTTCAAAAGCGTCAAATAATAATAAAATAAAATAAAAACGCGTATAATCATCAACTTCGCGTTTTGGGTCCAATTAAAAAAAATGGTGATGGCAAAATGAAAAGGAGACCCTCGCTCAAAATGCATAATTAATTTCGATAAGAACCAGTTGGGCGGGGTTTCAGAAGGTGTACAAATCACCTTGAAAGCCTTCGTGGGACGTCTTAACAAAAAAAAAATATACAATATAGATAAAGCGAGGAATCGGAATAATGAAAATGTTATTATTACGAACTTTTTTTTTTTTTTGACATCGTTACTATATAATTTGAATTGATAGTCGTGAAATAAAATATTTATATAATAATAAAAAATCGATAAATTATTATGTTATCAAGTTTATTGAAATAATCTTAAATTCAACGAAAATCATAGACCGTTCGTTTGTCTTTGTATTATTGTTTTCCGCCGTGGAAAACCGAGCATGATTTTCCAATTTGTCTAAGTGGACAGGTTTCGTGTTTCCGCGTCGCTCGAATTGGCCTATCAATTTTCCCCTGCTTGGCAAATTGGCGGGAAACGAAATAATAATATTATTATGTAAATGTGGCGACACACTGGGACCTGGGGTACGAACCACGTTTTACGAATACAAACACATAAAAGATTGTACTCGAATCATTCTCTTTCATCCCTCCCCTTATAAGTCCAGGTCGTATCGACATGGGAAGATTTGAAGGTATGCACGTGTTTTTCTTTCTATTACTATTATTATTATTATTATTATTATTTGACGTTGTCTTTCCAGTGAAGCCGCCGTTTCTTTTCCTCTCGTCTTTTTTTGTCTTCTTTTCGTTATTTCCGTCTTTTTTTTGTCGTTTAAGTGTCGCTTTTATTCGAATCGTTTCATATATACCGACCTCGCATTGTGGTTGTAGAATGTGAATGTGGGAGAGAAAAAGAAAGAAAGAAAGAAAAAAAAGATTGAAGAGACTACGCACCTCATTAGTGAATGCCTTGTGTAACTATGATGTTATACACGCACTTTGTCTACGGCATATATTTTATATTCATGTACGTATTACTTTACTTGACTATCGTAATTTCCCTATTTATGTCTTTAATCGTTTTATGTCCTGTATAAATGTAAACTTTGATGTTTTCATGAAATTAATGTTAAATTATCGACACAAAGAGCAATAATAATTAAAAAGCCTCGAATTTATTTGAGCAGTGAATTATATTCATCTCAGTTATATTACATTGAAATATCATAAATCTATAAGTAGCATAATATTACTATTCGTTCACATTTTTTTTTATTTTTTAATATGATATTTATTCGTATTTTAATTTAAAATGCCTAATTTATCATATAATTTGACAAATTAGTTTAACAAATTTCTAATTGATATGTATTAAATCAATTGTGATAATAATTTATTTATTAAAAATTTAGATTTTACATTTAAAATGTTATAATTTCTACCCATATTTTTGAATTGTGATTGTTAATTTTAAGTTAAAAAAATAAATTATTTCTCATTTATCAACATTTTAATTAATCGGTTAATTATTTCAATGGTCAACAATATAGAATTTCTTTAAATATTATTAATAATAATATTTTTTAATTTATATAGAATAAAATAAGTCATTTTAAAGTTTTATACACATCCAGATTTTTTCAGAACTATACATTTTTTCCGTTACATTGTATTATATTTATCGCTCATAATCTCGTCATTGTTTTTCTTGATTTATTTTATTCCGAAGAAAATTCCGGATGTGTTTGACCACATTCATCATTGGCGGTATAATAATTTAAAAAATAAATAAATTTTAACAATTCATTATAGAATACATACATATATATATAACTGAATCACACATTTCACACGATTAAACTTTTCTATTACACTCATATATTGATTCATTTTCATATGACATTACATTTTTTTTTCAATTATAATACTGTTTCATATATAAAAGTAATATATTTAGAATTTATGACGTATTTTTGTAATGTTGTGGTATTTATCATGTTTACCACAAATATTACATGCGACAACATTTGCAAATTCATGGGAAATTACATCAATACGCTGTCGGGTACAATTGTCATATAATTCATTAATATATGACTTTTATCACATGATTTCGATAGTCCTTTTATATATCCTTTGTTTAAAAGAACTAAACTATTTTTTTTTCATTTTTTTTCTTAAAGTTTTTATTGTGTAATTTACTGATATAAAATAAAGTTATATTAATTTAAATCTGAAATGTAATTATAGAATTGGTATAAAATAGAATGTAAAAATATTAATTTAATTTAAACAGATCAATGTCTTTCAAACCTTTAAATTAAGGCTTAGAAAATATATATAATGTCAAACTACGTGAACTCTTCAGGGAGGTGTTCATCGTTCATTGAATTAGAAAAACAGCAACAATTTGATTTATAAAATACATTATATAAATGACATTAGAGAAGTCTCTCAAGATAATGTTAGAAAACGAACTTCTGAGCAAACGCTTCAAAAAATGACCGAGACAAAAATGATAATGTAATCAATAGATGGAAAATTGGGGCTCAATATTCGATCAATATTTTTTAAAATCCTTCGTATTATAATGACTTTTTTTAATGTATAATTTATTTTATAATAAAATCGATCAGACAAATGTTCAAATTCTAAAAAAAAGGCTGTAAACACTCTAATTCCAAAAAGAGGTCCTATATTTTTTAATCGACTTCAAATAAATTAATATTGATTCAAAAAAAAAACAACCTTTTATTACTTGCATACTGTATGGTGTCACATTTAATAGTGTCCAATAAAGTAGAAGAAAAATAAGAAACAATATTAATAATTTTATTAACAACCTGTTGTCGATACTTTATTAATATTATACTTATTTCTTTCTACTATATAAAAGATATCACGAAACTACCCTAATATATATAATAAGTAAAATAATTTCTTATAATCACGTTATTTTAATATGCAAGCCACGTTATCTAAATTTATAGCTTCAGTATATAATCAGACAACACGAATAAATTATAGAATTATTTGACGTCATTGCGTAAATGAAAATCGTAACCATAAATATATAGGAGTAACCGACAATACTCCCGTTTTCTTTACTCATATGTAAATATATCATTATTGCGTGTAAGAATAAAAAAAATATACATCATATTATATTTATTATACACTTTATTTGTCATCGTCGAATATATATATATATATATATATATATATATATATATATATATATATATATATATCGGTGGATAGAATACATATCAATTTCTAGACTATAGGGTGGAAAATAAAAGAAAAGCGACGAAGATATCAAACGTTCATGCTAACAAGCCATTGTGTCTCAACTACTTTATACGAACGAATATACGCGTTCACACGAGACATACAAATCACCTTTCGACGTATCATAATACAATATAGTGTAATAAAAAATAATAATAGTGTTATATTATAGTCGCCTTATTATAGAAAAACTAACTCTACTATATATATATATATATACATATTTATATATAAATAAATAATATAATATATAATTGTCATGTGGAAGTCGTATGAAAAATTCCTTCAAGTATTCACGTCGCGCATATAACGTTACAACACTTTGTCATTTCGCCTAGTGGTCATATCAAATTCGTTCGAAGAAGGATGCGTAATCCTTGCTACAAGGATCGATTTATCTTCTGTGACGAGCGTTTTTGACCCTTGTCCAATAAATAACGTGGCGAAAATCGAACGCGATACAACCAATCAATGTTGAAGGGGTTGATAATAGTGAATTCGCTAAAGTCGCTTTATTTCAGGAAGAAAAAAAAGGGAAAACTGTTACTCGTATAAGGAAAATCGATTTAAATTTTTGAAGGTGTGAAATCGATTTATTTCATTAATATGATGTTGATATTAAATTAACCATTTGCATTGCATTTATTGAACAAACTTCTAAAATTTTCTTAAAAAACAGTATACTGGTCTACCAATATATTGAGATATACTGACCAAATGGCAATTCTTAAATACAAAGAGTTTAATTTATTTGATTCGAGTTTCATTAAAGGAAAAGGATCATTAGATGAGTTTGAAGTGTGAAAAATTGTTCGATATTAAATGTTGTTCTTAGCGTTTGATCATTCTTGAGAATAATTAATATTATTATTTATAAACGGTTTTATTCTTCTATTAATATTCTTAAACTAATATTAAAATTTTATATAATATTAATAATTTAAAAATAAGTGTTAACAACAGAATATATAACTTGCTAATAAAAGAGGTGTCCTCAAATAAAAAACGAGCATAGAAGACGTAACCATATTAATTGCGTAATTTCCCAAGAGAAATTATCGAAATTATACGATATTGTTATAATTATTATATGTGTAACATAATTATAAAAGACGTCTAATCTCAAATTTGAGCAGTTCATCGAATTAAACTGTTCATTGAAATGGATTAATTGTAATTATTCAATATTTAGAGATCATGAACCGTATTATAATAATAATAATTATAATATTAATACGTACAATTATAACGTTATATAATAATTTTGTCGATTTTAACAAAAGACGTTTTATTATATTATTTCTCGTTTCATTGTTCAATTTTAAAGATTTAATCGTCGGAAACTACACAGACTGGTTAAAAGCAGAATTAAAAATTTGTTTTAATTGATTTTAACTTTAGACGTGATCTTGCATCGTGTATTAGCTAGCGACTTTTAAGGAACTTTAAATAAAATATTTGATGAAAAACTTAGAAGTTGGCTACTTTCGAATTTTCTTTTGCATCGTATATTATATTATACATATTCTATATCATCACGGTTTATTTAAAATAAATAAATCTATATTTAACTTAATACAGCAGAAGTCGCTTAATGGGACCAAAATGAAAATTCCCAAAACATATCTCAGTTATCTTTTTGTTTTCTGATCAGCCGCTTAATTTGACTAACATGGCTGCGTCTCATGATGGTCCCATTAAGCTTCTTCTACTGTATAAAAATTTATATATTTTTAAAATATGTCAGAACGTAAAAGAAAGACTGTTGGTCACCTTAAAAATTTTAATATTCATTATAATTATTATTTAATAAAATTTTTGATTTTCAGCAAATTTAAACACTTAACACGAACACAACTTTATACAAACGGTATGAACACTCATGGGCCTGAAGTTATGCTCTTACCTGTGCATTTGAAGATTAGGTGAGCAAACTTTCAGGTGTGTAAGTGTCATCCAATTCGACAACGGCCCCATTGTACTGCTGAAATAATTCACTGAAACTCCGATATATATATATATATATATATATATATATATATATATATATATATAGTATACCATATACATATTAGTAAGTGTACGTACGTTTTTGGTAACCAGTGTATAATATCCACAAATTACTCACGTGTCGATTCAAATATGGAACAGGCGAATGCAGACTAAATATATTGCGCAAGTTTCAGCGAATAGAGAAAGAGAGATGCTGAAAACTTTGTACTGAAACTTCTTTCAATTTTCAGCAATCTATATATTATATATATATATATATATATATATATATATATATATATATATATAATATATATAGTAATACTTGTGAAGAGAATACAGACGGAATTTTAGAGTGGGTATTACATTGTCTTCTTGGTCGTGTTCTTCGACCACATCAAATATAGAAAGGCGGTCATTGATTTTTACCATTTTAAGAACACTTCTCTTACATTATGATTCTGCTTCGTATATCGAAAAGAAATTCAGAGAGAATTTTTCCGACGTAGAATCGACGTCTATTTTTTTATTTTATTTATTTACGACTTTTCTTTTAAATTAGAATTTTATTCAAAGCAATATTTAATTTTTTTATATGAAAAATTTTCGTTATGCGAAAACAACAGTTCGTCGATATAACGATGAAACGTTTCGTTCTCATAATATTATATATATATATATATATATATATATATATATATATATATATATATTATTTATAAGCTAGCTATTCTGATTATATAAATTTTTACATGGAACACGATACAAATAGATGGAACATTGGAAGAAATTCGCTCACAATGAATCATCCGAGTGCCAAAATTCTTCTTTTGTATTCGGCTAATGTGTCACACAAATTTATGAACCGAAAAGTTTCTATGAGCGTTCCGTCTTTTTCTGTCTTATCGTCTTTCACGGAGTACCAAAAACCAACATTTTCATGGGATTAATTTACTGCGAAAATATTCTACGACATCAACCGGATGATACAAGGCAGTGGTTTTAAACATATTTCATTAAAAAAAAATATATTTGTATTTTTGACGTATATAGGTTGAATGATATAAAAATGCTATAAATCAAGATAAATAAGTAAATTTGACATTTAATTATAGAATAGGATAATAAAGATATTAAAAATTTGAAGGTTCAATTATATTGCGGAAGACAACGAGAAACCGCCATATTAAATTTCCCTGGATTGTCATGTTAATTTTCATTGAGATGTACTTTTGAGCATTTTCAAGACCTTAGAACAATTTCATACGTTATAAAATAAAGGTCACATATTTAAAAATGACCTCAGGATTAAAAAATAAAATAAGAATGTGAACTTTAATACTACTAAAAGACTCGTAAAGAATATCTACAGTTATTATGAGATAAGAAAAAAACACAGAATTCATCAATCATTTCATAATAATATGAAATATATTTTTTTATCTATTTATAAACTAAGGAAATCAAATTTTCATTGCATTTATTCAAACTTTTTAACTATTCATTCATATAAATTAGTACATTGCAGATATTTTCAATCCTTGATAGACAATTTTTTTTAATATTAGTATCATTTTAAAATATAAAAAAATAAAAACAAAATATTCCTAATGTTTAATACACCGTCCTTCACATTTAGAATATTAAACTTTTATATATATATATATATATAGCGAAATATCACGTTCGATTTTGATTATTCGCAATTACTAAAAATAATTTTAAGACAATTATAATTTCAAAACGTACAATAGAACCGACGCAAATTATTCACCGCAATAATCGAACAATCGATATTATAACGTCGTACCAAATTACTTATACATCCTATAGAAAACCATCGGTTCTATTCTACTAAGCGAACACGATTGAAAATTGTAATCTTCAACGTACAAAGTAATCTCAGGTGGTTAATGTTATCCATAGAGACAACAAATCTGAACACAAACAAATGGAATTTATCGAAAATACTATTATATTATATATATATATATTATAATATATAACTCGTGTTTATAGTTGAGTACAAGGAATGAAACGCTTCCAATGTCCCTGATGATGATTGATCGTCTTGAAAACCTACACCATGAAGTCAAACATACACGAAAAGGGAATTATTAATCGATGGCGACGACACTGATGATGATGATGCTACAATATTTATTCTCACATCGTCCATACTAATTGGAGTGAATCGTCATTTTTCATCTTTTTTTTTAAAATTTTTTTTAAGAAAAACTTGTGTATCTTTAAGCATCATTGTTCGGCGTTAAACCGAATGTGTTTCTTTAATTGAAAGCCATAACAGTTTCCAGTGGGGAATTTAACCGAGGGTGTAGTCGATTTGTTCATTAATGGCTCAGACAATATCCACAACTATGACTATATAGTTCCTATTTTAGTCTGTATTCTATTGTGAAAATACGAACATATGGGATGTACTCTTATATTATTATATAGGTATCGAGAGCTTAAATGGCCAATTTGCCAACTATATATGTATATATTTTTTGTGAATTTTAATATCAATATTTCACAATCTTCAATTCCTAACTTGTATCCGTTCAACGTTTTTATAATAACCTGTAATGTAATATCAAATGATAGTAATAACATTTTTTTTTTAATTTTGAACGATATTCTGTGAAAATTTTAATACTGCGTGATATTTAATAGACGATAAAATGTCACTTCGTCTGTTTTAATTCATCACTGGAAAATGTGCAAAATTTTTCAATGTTGTCCTTTATTTTTCGTGTAAAAGAAAATATGATTATCTCACTTACATTGTCTATGACCTATTTTATTTTATTTTACAGTAAATACATTTTATATTTTCACGCCTCACATATAAAATCTATAAAAATAACAAAGCGTAACGAAAATAAATGAAAATTTTACCTTAAAATATATTTATCTTACATTTTTTTTTTGTATTTACACGCGAAGATTATTTTATATCTTTATAAACCTAAATCTTACATGTTTATATTTTTGTTGAATCTGTTCAATTTTTATGCCTAATTTTTATACTGTTTTATTATATATATACGGATTCAAAGATCAAATCTTTATTTATTATTTTAAATTAATATATTATTAAAAATACAACATTTTTTTTCAAATTGATTATAAAGTTAGAAAATTTAATCTAAAATATTATCATAAAATATTTTAGAAAATTTATATCTAAATTAAATAAAAATATTTTACTTCAATTACTCAGTATATATCGGTTTTCTTTTCGATTCTCTTTTATATTTATTATTATTTTATATTAATCCATAAAACAATGAATACAATAAAATCAATCGATTTCGTCATTAATATTACACACTAATAATAAATCGAACTATCATCAATAAACAACTTATATATAATATCCAATTCTTGTTTTGGAATATTTCACAAAATCCCTCGGACCAATCCTAAAATTCTTAGCCTCAATCGAAAACCCTATAACAAACAATAAATTTAACTTTAACACAGACTCGTGAATCGTTTTTGAACTCGGTTCTAATCTCAAATTAACATAAACATCCACACGCGTGATTTGTTAATAATAATTTATTATACATAAAAAAGCCAATATATAAAACAAAACCGAAATATAAAAGGCTTATATTTCTTTAAAAAATTAACCATCATAAATCATATTGTAATTATAACGCTTTAACAAATAAACTGTAATATCTTGTATCTGACAGATTATCTTCTATAAATTCGCAATATTATTCCAAAATTTAAATATTTAAAATTCTTTTGTGTATATACAATATAATGGCGTTTTATTTTGTGATAATTTGAAATATTATATTTTATTTATATAGAACAATATGGTTTATTATTCGGATATCTTGTAATGACTGTGCAATATTTTCTTACGCGAGATATATTTTAATTTTCACTTTTGCTGATGCAACACAAAAACAAAGAAAACAAGAGCAATCGAATGTTGAATCGGAAAGATTTCCTTTGTTCGACTTCAAAGAGATTCTCTACGTAGAAAAAAAATCGTTCTCTTAGCTTATTTTTTTTTTTTTTTGAAAAGTGCTAAAATGACTTCTAGTTGTGATTTATGAAATCATACAACAGAAAAAAAAACACGTGAAAAACATTGTAAAATTATTATTTTCATAATAAGTATAAGCGTTAAAGGTTATGTGGTAACCATTACAATAAAATTACAGTCAAATACTAATATTTAATTATCATATTTTTTTTCATTAATTTAAATAGAATTAACTTGATGACACCTGGCGTCTCAATGATTGTTCTACATCATGAAAAATACATTATTAAAATTATACATATATGACTTGAAAATTATTATATTGTAATTTATATATATATATATGTGTGTGTGTATGTATGTATTTTACTAGTGCCGAACAATTTGGTGTTTTATGAATAGTTTGAATGGGAAATTTAATTAATAACGCAGACGCAATAAAAGGCGAGCGACACGTAATTCGGGTCACAACGGCCAATCCTGGAAGCGATAAAGACGACGATGATGATGATGATGATGATGAGAAGAAAAAAAAATATAGTGTTGCGCAATTATTGCGTCGTTGACTTCTCGATGATGAGGATGACGTCATCCAGAACCGGCGCCTGCCGTACCTTCGATTCTTCCTCGCGTCAGTGGCGTAACGGTATTATCGGTCTCGTTTCTATATATTATTGCTTTGATCCGGGGACAAAATTTTGTCTTTACATATATTATATATTAAAAAAAAAATAAGTAAGTATATATATATATATATATATATATATATATATATATATATAACAAAATTCTTTCCTTTTTCATATTTCTTATTATTTTTATTTAAATTATATTTGATAGAAAGTTGAATTATTTTATAATATAAATTTATATATTGTGGAGTTCTTGACTGACGACGAATATATATATACCATATATATATATATATATATATATATATATATATATATATATATATATATATATATATATGTGTGTGTGTGTGTGTGTGTGTGTGTGTGTGACAAAAACTATATAAAATGAGAGTTAACCGTATTTGATTCGTAAAAAGCGTATTAAAAGACTTGAACCAGAAAAATTTACAAGATGACCAGGATCAAAACTACAATTTCTTCACATTTGAATGTAACTTAAAGCGAGTGTAATATCTTTTTTTTACGTATACTATATAAACAAACATAAAACTCTTTTATTATCTAAAAAACAAGGAAAATTTTAAACATTTGTACATTTTTATTATCTAGTTTATTTTTTACACCTTGATACAACGTATCCTTCCGTTTGTCATACAGAATAATCTCTGGTTGATAATTTATAATTTTGTCATATATATATATATATATATATATATATATATATATATATATATATATATATATATATTTGTATGGGAGGGGTTATTCGTATGCTTCTTCCTATTTCTACACACCACTGGACACGTCTTCCCTTTTTTCCCCGTCTTCCTGTCCTCTTACTCCGTTCCTTTCTTCTTTTTTTCCGTTTTCTTATTATTGGTAATGTTTGACAGAGTTCATGATGCCGCGCCCACGCCTCCGTCCTGCTTCTCCAGCACCAGCAAGTCCATCGACCCTGGCGTTTGCTGCTGCTGCTCGATTCTTTGTTCTCGTGCGAACGAACGGCCAATCGTTCTTTCTTCTTTGCAGTTGTTGCCTTCGACGTCTTCGCTGTTTATTGTCGTCGATGACTTCTTCGTCATCGTCGTA
Source organism: Leptonema lineaticorne (assembly GCA_024500535.1). Classification (NCBI taxonomy): domain Eukaryota; kingdom Metazoa; phylum Arthropoda; class Insecta; order Trichoptera; family Hydropsychidae; genus Leptonema; species Leptonema lineaticorne. The sequence goes on along the minus strand of JANIJI010000006.1, from coordinate 8,310,466 downwards.
ATTCTTTGTCAGTTTCTTCCCCCATATAAATCCAGGATCATAAACAAAAAGATTCCAACACGTGTTCATCATATGAACACCTTTCAATATAACGAAATATATACATCAGATTATTTTTAATATAGTTATTTTCAATCTTTTTTTTGAATATGAAATAAAAACTTCATATCACATTACGTCTTTTATACATATTATATAATTTAGTAATTTATATATATAAAGGCGTATAGTCCGCAGATTGGCCTCACCTGGCGCCGCACACCATTGACATAATAACCACGTAAAAGAAACCAGATGTTGACCTCAAATCGCTCCTTTTAAACGCGCGGGTCAAATCTTAAACGCATCACTGAAAAAGTTAACTTCTCGAACATTTTAAGATTTTCTGTTTTTCTACCGTTTTTTCTCGTTCTGTTTTTTTTTTTTTTTTTTTTTGTTACCGAACATGTTTCAATTTCATATCGCTAGATGGAGGTGTTTATAAACAGAAGTGCTTTTTCTAGCTTCGTCTACCTATTCGTTTATTGCTCGTCATAAAACGTGCATCGTTGATCTTTGGATTATTATTATATTAAAATATAAGATGCCAAAAATAAAATAAACGATCGTCTTTTTTTTTACTATTTTTCTACTCAATATTATTAGAATATCGATATAAATCTAACAAAATATTTTGTATGATTAATTAATGATGATTTAATCTTAAGTCAACATTGAAAAGAGATCCATTCAATCAATTAAAAATACGATCTAAATTTGACTATCAAAAATAATCATTATTATTCAATATCTTGTGTTGAAAGCGATACTTAAATTTTTAAACTAAACTGTTGAAAAAAAGTCATTAATCTTAGCACCTCTTAAACCTAATACGTAATTCATACTCTCTTAAATACTTGGTGCACTCTAAATTTTATTTTACTCTATATTTAACTATTCTAAAAGCAATACAAGTTTATGTTTTTGGTAAGAATATACTTTTGACATGCAAGCGACTCGATTCATTATTTCAAAAATGCACATGTTCCCTTCAGTACTTGATCGAAGTGTATTTAAAAAAGCACATATATAAAACACATAATACTCACATGACATATATATATTACGATGTTATATGCATATTATCAATGCTTTGTGTTAATGAATCTATTATGCATTAGCTTTTGATTTGATTGATCACTGGTTTAAATGGCGTCCGGCTTAATATATATTTCAGTTCATGACGCACGAGACGTGATTGAATTCCGAAATTGAATTTCGGTAATCATAATTAATTGTAATATTGTCAATGAACTGACTGATTGGTCGCCTTTTTGCCATTTGTAATCGATCCGCTTTTGCGGTCCCCAGCTAACGGTTCAATTCTATGGAACATTTATTTAACACCTGAATAAACGTTCCGCGTTCGAATCCCAATAATATTTGTTTAATTTAATCGTTGCACTTTTAATCTTTCGATATATAAATATATATATATATATATATATATATATATATATATATATATTTCCTTCGATGTTTTAAAATTTCAATTTGGCTCTTTGAACTGGAGTCGTTCCAACTTATTGAATTCTCCATCTTGGCCGTTCTGGAATTTGCATTATTAATCTGATAAAAAAAAAATGTTATCCGAAAAATATACGAGGTGTAGGCAACACGTGTGCCTACATTTTAGCATGCAAATTTCGATTTTGCGGCCTAAACTTGGGGTATAATACAGTCTTCATCTTATTGCTGAAGGTGGTGGATTTATACGCTTTATTCATAATATTCTTCGTGGTGATTTTTTTTTTTTTTTACAAAATTAACAATAAGACGTATATCAAATATTCAATTACAAAGTTAATATAAAACGCAATAATATCGCCTTCATTATAGTGACCAGCCGTTCTCTTTTGGATATGAAGGACTGTCCTCCTGTGAAAATGTTCTCTTTTTGGATATTTGTTTTTCTTTTCATATCTTTTTCAAAAATATCTCACTTCACCATCATTAAAATCTGATCACTTTATATCACTGTTCGAAGGTGTGAAATGATTTTTTAATAATATTTCATTGTGTCCTCCTTTTCGTTGTAAATAAGTTGGTCACATTACTAACGATATTCTTTAATAATGAAAAATGCACGCAAGTTTACTTTGTGCCCTGTTTTCTTTCATTTTGATCTGCTTGGTAACTCTGTTTTTGTCTTTTGTCTACTTGAACTACACTTTATTTACCAAATAAAGAATAACTAATACAAATAATAAACTATATTATGAATAAAGTGACCAACCGTCCTCCTTTTTTTTTAAAGTTACTTCTTCCTTACAAAAAAAAATCGTCCTTTCTGTAAATTTTCATATTTGATCAATTCAATGACTTTTTAAACCGATATCAGGACTTTTTTTTTTGAGTCATCGGCATTTTCTTTACAATTTAAAAATCTGTATGACTGATTTCCATTGTCAAGCCTTACACTGTGCAACTCTATATTAGAACATTTTTAATATTGCCAAATTTTAATGTTTATTTAAAATAAATTTTATATAGTATATAGTAACACAATTGACATTACAAATTTATTTCTGTTATTTTTTTTTATTTATTTATTATATTGTATGATGAAACCTAATAATTCGAGCTCATTGCAGTGGAACGGTATATATATAATTGATTTTTATACTCCGATACTTTTTTTTTTACCTTGGATGTCAATTAGTATTAGACGCCGAATTGTCGAAAAGTTCACAGTTCAATTTAATTCCCTTCCTTATATATATATATATATATATATATATATATATATATATATATATATATATATATATATATATATATATATATATATATATATATATATATATAAACTTTACTATATTAATCGAAATATATTCAGATTCAACACGAACGAAAAGAAACCAGAAAACCGGGATCGACGTGCGTGTCTTGAACTTGTTTACTTTACTTCTTCCATTACTTTCAATAAAGTGAACATAAGAAAAGTACACCCCCAGGAATAGGACACTGCCACCGGTCACGGAACACTTTAAAACGGCGTCGAATTTGCCACACCCTGGAGATTCTGGTGAACGAAGAAAACCTCGTTTTATATAGTGAATACGAGGAGTTGTCCGGCTCAACATAATGCACTTCCTGCATCGTCTTACTGTTCCGTACACCTTCATCACCTATTTAATGTCACCCACTTTGATCGGAGCTCTAGCAAGTGTCTACTTGTCATATAGAAGTACTCCGCTTTTGTAATTTCATTATTTTATATTTATTTATTTTTTTTTGTATTTTTCAATAATTTTTAGGTGGAAAATTTCAAGGTGGACAATATGTGACGCATGGAAAGTAGAAGTTTGTCCGCATTTTTTTATTATTTTCTTATAGTATCAAGTTTATTTATTATGACCTAGAGATTAAAATTAATTTTGATTCAGAAAAAATACAACTAACAAATTATTTTATTATTATTTATACTGTAAATTAGAGATTATATATATTTTTATTTAAGAATTTGTCTTTTATTACCTTCGAATCCTTTATCTCCTATTTTTTTTTATATAAAAATAAAAAGTTAATTTTTAATTAGTATCAATTTATTTTTAACTTTTAGTTATACTTTTTACTGAAAAATCTTTGACAATTTAATTTAAATTTATAATTTGTTTTGTATTTAACGTTTAAAAAATATCTAAAATTATTTTCCAAATTAATAAGACTAGAAATATATAAAACTATATTTTCATATTTGATTGATTCAAAGACTTTTTATTTTAAATTTAAAAGAATATTTGACAGAGTTGGAATTTTGACAGCATTTTTAATACAATCCAAAAATTTTGATTGTCTGATTTTGTTATTTTTTTTTATTGTTGTAAAAAAGTTTGTCACCTTAGTAAATCTTAAAAAAATAATTATAAATTGATTTATATGCATATTGAGCGGAGTCTCACTGTACACTTGGCAAAATTGTGTTAGTGCATGTGAACTTGTATGTGAATAAACGTTTCCTTTTATTTAGCCTGTAGAGACGTGTTTAGAAGCTCGGAAGTGGAACAATTCGCCTACAAAGTGCTCACAATAAATGTTAAACCTCGTTTTGTACGCTGTTAAATTTGAACAAACACTTGAATATTGTATAATGAAGTAAGTAAATCGACATTAAATAATGTATGAAGCTATTAAAACTATAAAATTTACATAAACGTTCCATAAAAATCTAGTCGTTCCATATTGAAAAATTGACGACGTTTGCAAAGAATATTCAAAATATAAAGTGACATCTATTCAGATATTATAAATTTAAAAAAATAAATAAATTTTAGTTTATATTGTGTATATGAATATAAATTCATATACATATAATACACTTAATAATTATAAAAAAATATATTTTGTCTTAGTTAATAAAATTATATTTTATATATTTAAATATAAATCACTATCTAATCGTTAATCGTATATTATAAAATAATTAATTTTATAGATTTTTCATAGATGTCACTACGATTATATTATAATTTATTTCTAATTTACTAATAATATAAAAACAATTTTATAAAAATAAATTATGCATGAATTATATTTAATTAATAGAATATTAGAATGTTTATTTTACCAAAGATGTGCACATAAATATGTAAACATGTATAGCTTCAATTTTCTTTTTATTGCAAAACTAAATCTGAATAGTTGTGTATCTATTACATTATGAATTATTTCTACAGTAGACTATAAGAAAAAAAAGAATGTTAAACATATTTATTTATTTCCATATGTAGTAATCACGTAATTGAAGCGAAACAATAAAAATAAATTTCCATGAAAGTATACACTAGCAATTTATTACTGAACATTGTATGGTTTCCATAAAATGAAAGACAATTTGTATTCATTAGATGATTGTATTGTTTCAATTAATTTGTTGGTTAATAATATACCGTTATTAGTTTTACGCATGTGACGTGGAGTATTCATTTTCCAATTATGAAATATTATATATGTATGTGTATATATTTAATTGTTATAAATAATATATAAAACTGAAATTTAAGTATTTCTCTTTTTAAGGATTTTTTTGTCACATTTTAAATTATAATTAATGTATATTTTTTTTCTTAATTAAGTTAACTTATTTTATATACAATAAATTAATTATTATGAGATAAATTGTTTATAGATTTATTACTCAAATTTAAATTTTCCATAATTGACAATTCACCCTTTCCTTTTTAAATTCGAAATTAATTCAACTATTTATATTATTTATTAAATATTCCAATAATAAAAAAGTGATTTGAAAAATCTACGTATTTAAAAATAATGATATAATGTATTATAAAATAATAGTTTCAATTTTCAGTTTAATAGTATTAATATTAAGTGATTAAAAACATATCTATTAAAGAATATTACATGGTTAAAAAAAAACAAACAAAATATTTTATATATGTTATATTATAATCTAAATAAAAATATGTAATAATTTCAAAAATTCAATTTTATTTTACATTAAATAAACAATAGAATATATATTTTTATTCTTATGTTATTTAAAGTGTTTCTTTTGTGATTAAAAATAATATTTTTAAATATTAAATCACAATTTTTAAAATTGATAAAACTGAAAATATTCTATTGAAACTTTTGATAATGTAAAAGTTAAAAGTTAAACGAATAGATAATTTTTGGTAATTATTTTTTCATATTTAAAGTTAACGTCGCAGTAAGTTATCATTGATTTAATGTCATATGAAAAAAAAAAGATTGACGACCGCATTTCTAGAACAATTTCGGATTATATAATTAAAATAAAATTATAAATATATTATTAAATATATATATATATATATATATATATATATATATATATATATATATATATGTATAATAAATGAAAAGCATAGAGATCAATATGTTTTCACATATTGCGTCTAAATTTTAAATTTATTTTTGGAGACGACACTGCCGCATAGAATTTGTTGTTTGGTACACTTGTAGGTCACGACGTTGGTGCCAGGATCGAAAAGGTTTAACCCTGATAATGTCGACGGCGTCTTTTTAATATATTACATCAAATCCACGGTATTAAATCGGTCCGAAAAATGAATTTAAGTGATTCAGAGACTCCGTAACGGCTCGTTTATTATATCAGTATTAACTTTAGCTGTTGGTCTGTTTAGTTTTTTTTTTTTTTTTACACGCGAATATTTTCATATGCAACAGCATGACTTTGTGAAAAATCATGTGAAAATTCATTATATTTTCTTTATTATGACTTGCTGAAATTGAACTATATAAATTGAATATATTATTCAAATTTATTTTATTGTTTTTTTTTCTACAGCATTGATTTATATATATATTTTTGTAATTGGTTGAAAATTTTCCGAGGTCGATATAGGGTTTGAACATTTTCAAAGTCGCCTAAGGTCATTAGACAATTTGAAGTTTGCGTGAAAAGTGGAAAAAGTTGACCGAAATAAACACTTTTATTTCGATCATTTTCGCTATTATCTACTCGATGCCTTTTTTAAAGGTCAAATTGAGCTATATAATGTATGATATAATAATGATAACATTTTAATTCTATTACTTGAAACTGATTTATTTCATATTTATGATAATCTAAAACTTTTTTTTATAATTTTTCTTTATATATAGTTATCATATACTGCATTATATTTTTTTTAGTGGAAAAATATCTGAAAAATATAAAAATTAAAGAAATGTTATAGAATCTAATTTAAAAACTAGTAACTGCTTCAAAGAGTTTTAGAAATATCTATTCAATTTATTTATGTTTATATAAATATTAATAATAGATTAGATTATGCTTTTTATGGATAATGTTATAATTTTAAAATTAAGAATAAAATCATGTTAAATATGTGATTAAATCCTATTTTTTAATATAATAAAGAGAAACCGTAGACTAATTTTCCACTTTCACAAATTTAGCTATTTATCTTATTGTATTATATGTAAAAAATAGTAACAGTAATATATTTGTTTTTGTCTAATATATTAAAAATAATTTTCAAACATTTATAATTTGATAATATAATTTTTAATCAGATTATGAATGCGAATTTATAATAGGTTCTACTTATTTTATTATATCAATATAAAAGGAATAAATGATATTAGCCTGTTTATTTCCACTATTTGTACATTTAAGAACTTTACCAATCTTCAATATTCAAATTATATAAATATTCATATTATTATAATATAGATAAAATATAATATATGTGTAAAGTAACGTGACTATAGTTCAAGTATATTTGATCAAAAAAATAGAAAATCGCTAAGTATCCACCGGTTTATCGATCAAACAATGCCCCTCGTCATGTTATTTTTCAAGAGTTATCCCCGGCCAAATGGGATATTGTATTCAAAATATAATTAAATGCATGCAACAAAATATGTGCACCCTTATCTCTATTTATATATGGCGAAATTAATTCAATTTCAGCTAATTATAACCGATGTTGCGGCGGTTTGACGATAAGGATTCGCGCCGGACGACTGGAATCACGTCCGATGTTTATCGGGTGAAAAGTTTTGCGCGCGTCTGAAACTTGGTGTTTTTCAGTTCAGTCGCGCGAATACGTTTCAGCATCTAGCACGTTTTTTTAATTCAATTTTATCGTAGCGTATTTGTATTATTTTTCATATAGCATTATAATATATTATATGAAGGTATAGAAGATTATATTAAAAAAAAAAACAATGGATGACAAAACTATAGATTCAATATTTTCTGGTTCTATGAAATCTTTACCACCGGTCAGTTCCAAGATTGTAAGAATCTTCACGAGTTCAACATTTACTGGTATAGTTTCTTTTTTTTTTTTCATTAGTTGTATTACCTATAAAATAATTTAATTTTCCTTAATATAAAATTTATATATATAAAAGATTACATCAATTTTTACAAAATAAAAAAAAAATGAAATATTTATATTTAAATAAAGAACTTGTTTATTATAATACATATTTAATATAAATTAATATAGATACAACAATGGAAAGAAACACTTTAATGGCAAAATGTTATCCAAGAATTAAAGATTATTGTCGTGAAAAACATGGATTAGAATTTCAAGTAAATCTATAAATTATTATTATTATTATTATATAACGATTAGTGAAAAATATTAATAAATTCTAGGTAGTCGATATGAGATGGGGTGTAAGAGATGAAGCCACCGACGATCACATGACGACCGAGCTTTGCATGAAGGAAATTGAAAATTGTCAAAGACTCTCCATGGGTCCCAATTTTGTAGTATTCTTAGGTCAAAAATATGGATATAGGTAGAAATCGAATTCGATATACAATTTTAATTACTTTATTTATTTATTTTTTATATAAAAATATTTAATTTATTTTTTTATATATTAAAATTACAATCAGACCTATTCCCACATATGTTTTGAGCTCTGAGCTACAATTACTTAGAGACGAATTAGCTGCAAGTGGAACGGACGTTATTCTTTTAGATACTTGGTATAAAAAAGATGCAAATGCAGTGCCTCCTATATCAGTTTTACAACCTATATCATCCATATTAGTAAATTTTAATAATAAGGTATATATCCACATATCAAAAAAAAAAATATTTATATTAATTAATAGAATTCGTGTTGAATAAAGCTTTATATTCAATTTGATTTGTATTATATTTGGATAATAATATAGAGAGTGCCTAAACTACAAGCAGAAGATCAAGCTATTTGGTGGGATACTTTAAATAAAATGCAAAAATTGTTTAGAAAAGCGGCATCGTCTTTATTTAATTCTGGAAAAATATCAAAAGATACGATGCATAATTATTTTATGTCTGGTAAAATTATTTTATTACATAAATACATATTTTAAAAAAAATATATTATATTAAAAAAAGTAATTATTTTAGTTACTGAACGCGAGGTAATAAATGGAATATTGAACGTAAAAAATACAAAAAATCATTGTCTTGCATATGTTAGATATATTAACAATATAAATTTACAAAATCTTAAAAAAGCGTCTCTTTTCGTTGATATATTGAATCGTAGTTTAGACACGGAGGCATCGAAACTTCTGGCCAATTTGAGAGACGAACGTTTACCGGATAAAATAGAGACTACAAATATTCAAAAGTATTTAGTGTGTAAAATAAACTTATTTTCTCGATACTATGAAATTATATAATTCGTCATAAACAGGTATACGGTTGAGTGGATAGGTCGTGAAGGTTTGGATCCCGATACACATTCCGAATATTTGAATCATTTCATCGCACATTTCTATCGTAATATAGTGAAACTGGTGGATCGTGCCATGAGAAAGGAAGATGGAAGCGCACAAGGTCAAATCGTTACTGAACTTTTGCAACATCTGCATGCCTGCAATAATTCAGTAAAGGTACATAAAATTATTGAACAACTTTAAATCTTTTGTTTGAATAATGTTGTAAAATATAAACATTTATTTCAGGTGTTTTATGGAAGGGAACCGACGTTGAAACAAATCGAAGATTACATGCTCGGTCCTTCGAGTCAACCATTGGTGCTTTATGGTGAAGGAGGTTGCGGAAAAACAAGTCTATTATCGAAAAGTGCTGCATTTTCAGCATCAACATGGTTTGCAGATAGGCGACCGATTAGTATTATTAGATTTTTAGGAACGACTCCAGATTCTAGTGCTTTAACACCGACATTAATTTCAATTTGTCAACAAGTGTGTATAAAATTATTAATTTTAATAACAAAAAATACATTTATTACATATAAAATATATCATTAAAATTTTATAGATATCATACAATTACTCGTTACCTTTTGAAAATATCCCTGATGATTTAGTACCCCTAACCGCTCATTTTAAACAATTATTATGTTGTGCAAGTTACGAGCAACCACTTTTAATGTTCTTGGATTCTGTTGATCAATTAACAGGAACTCAAGATGTTAATAAAGTATCTTGGTTACCGACAAAATTACCTCCTTATTGCAAGGTAACTAAAGAATTATATAAAATTATTCATTTATATAAAAAGGAATTGCATCATAAAATAAAATATATTCCATCCAGGTTATCGTCACATGTGCATGCGAAGAATCAAATCCTGTTGTATCGAGAGAATATAATTTTCTCAGAAGGATGATAGATAACGATGAAAATTTTATTGAAGTTACAGCGTTAGGTGAAGATTTAGCTATGCAAGTTATCAAGTAAGTTTATTGTATGAAATTTTATCAATTTAGTTTGCATAATTTTAATATTTCTCATTTTATTTATGTATGATTTATATTGTCAGAATGTGGATGAAGACAGCGTGCAGAGATTTGAATAATTATCAATGGAGATTAGTCGCTAATGCAATCAGTGCTTGTTCTTTACCAATATTTGTCAAGCTGGTTTTTGCTGAAGTATGCCGATGGCGAAGTTATACTCGTCCTCAGGATACTCGTTTAGCTTCCACAGTTATGGATAGTATCATGATGCTCTTTGAAAGAATTGAAAAACAAGTATTTAAATCGTTATTATTAATATTGTATTATAATAAATTCAATAAATATTGTTTTTTTTTTTTTTTTTGATTAGCACGGTCGAATTCTTGTATTTCACGCTTTGGCTTATATAACGGCAGCTCGTAGTGGTCTTTCTGAGAGCGAATTAGAAGATTTGATCTCTTTAGATGATAAAGTTTTGGATGATGTTTATCAATATCATTTACCGCCAGTCCGTAGAATTCCTCCACTTTTATGGACCAGGTTATGAATATAAATATTCATTATACAACTTTTTTTATGATTTTTTTTATATATTGATTTATTATATTGTCATAGAATTCGAAACGATCTTCCGAATTATCTATCAGAAAGAGAAGCTGATGGAGTCAGTGTAATGAGTTGGTATCATAGACAATTTCGTGATGCTGCACGTGAACGATATTTCAAAAATATGAATATGGCAATATATTTCCATTCAAGTATTGCCGATTATTATCTAGGTAAAATATAAATAAATTATTTATTTTTATGAAAATGATTAAAATATCTATAGATATGTGTTTTATTAGGTATATGGGGTGGTGGTGTACCAAAACCTTTTAAATATACTGAGATTCAGCGACATCGATTTAATTTGACTGATAAAGAGGGTATTGCAGATAGAAAAGTACCTTTACAACCTTTGGTGTTTGTGTCGGCAGACGGACAAGCTCAAAGATATAATCTTCGTAAAGTCAGTTGAATTAGATTTATATAATAATATTTGATAATTTTTTTTTTTGTAATATTTAATATAAATGTTATGTTAAAGTTTGGAGAGTTACCTTTTCATCTGGTTAGATCTCGTCGTTTCAACGATTTATATGAACACGTATTATTTAACTATGCATGGCTACACGCTAAATTAAGATCTTGTCCTTTACAAGCAGTATTGGCTGATTTCGAAGATGCATGTCATCATATTGAAAATAAGGAAGCTACAAGGCAAATTAATTTTTTATAAAAATAATTAATTTTTAATATTTTAAACTTAATCTAATAAAAATTTTCAATCAATAGAGAATTAGTTTTGGTAGCTGATGCTTTAAGATTAGGTGGTGCAGTTTTGGGTATTCATCCGGATATGTTAGCTCCTCAATTGTTAGGAAGATTACTTCCGGAGACACACGCTCATGTAGCTTTAAAGTCGTTGTTGAAACAATGCGATGAAGAAGGTCGAAATCATTGTGCTCTTCTTCCGCTTCATCATTGCCTGCATACTCCTGGCGGTCCACTCAAAGTAATTAAAAATAAAAAACCAAAATCTTTTTTAAATTTGCGAATAACTAAACTTATTACTTTTTACAGTACTCATTAGAAGGTCATCAGTTCGCCGTGTTTGCATTCAAATTGACATCGGATTATAGATATATAGTTTCAATTTCCAATAAGTTCATCTCGTGGGATTTATCGACAAGTGATTGCGCAAGAGATGTCTGTCCTCAATTAGAAGGTATAATGCAACAACTGGCGATAAGTCCTGATAACAAATGGGCAGCTGCTTACACCAACAATGATCAGGTTTATAACTTACTTAAATAAATTATTATAGGCAATTTTTAAAAATTACACAATTTATTTATTTTTCATGTTAGGTTGTAAATCTTAATATGTTATCGAGTGAAATGATCACAGTGGCTGCACCATTTGCTGAGCAAGGTGAAAAAGTTGCTGGAGTTGCTCTTTTAGATAATCGTTTATTATTACATGCAAAAACACATTGGGGTCGATTTAGTTTAGCTGGAGAAACACAAGAAATAATAAAAGCTCCTGATGTTGACGATGAAAATGAATATTGGGAAATATTAAGTAAGACAAAAACTTTAAAAAAATTTTAAAATATATATAATTTAACAAATATATATTTTTTTTCAGCTATGGAATTTACTGATATTGAAAATTATCATATTATATTATGGTCTGGAGTATTGGAAGATACTAGGTTACGATTGCATGCTTTCAGAAATAATAATCCTGTAAAATCGATAAGTTTTGATTCGGCCATGATTATGTGCGTGAATAGGAATATATTTTATTGTTGCGTGGAAAATATTGTTCATCGTTATCGACTCAACGAGGATGAAATGATATGGGAACTTGAACTTGAGCTTCATTTTGAAAGCCCTGAAACTGCGGATGTTATTTTACAGTTGAAATTGGCTTGCGATGAAAGAATTCTTTTAGGTTTAGCCTTAATTGCTTATTCAAAAATTAGTTTATTAAAATGACTTCGTCTCAAGAAATTTATTTCATTTAGGTACAACGACATATAGCTTTGCAGTATGGGATTTTAATGATATAATCCAAGAGTCTTTAAAAGAAGTCGATATAGATGCGGAACCATTACCAATAGTTATCGATAAAGATAATAAAAGTGATGCAATTGTTCTTAGTTTGCCACATACGATTAGAAATATATCTACCAAAATAATGCAGTCCAATTCAGCTATGATCAGTTCAGATAAAAAATATGCAGTTGCCGGTGTTAGGTATTAAATGTTAATATTATATATTTCAATCGTAATGTGGTTTATATGAAATATATATTTTAGGAAAAATTTGTACATTTGGAATCTACTATCGAAGGATCTTATTAAAGTTCTAGACGCTCATTTTGGCAGGATTGTCCAATTGGAATCACTAACAATTGGTAGATGGAATTCTGTTATTACGTCATCCATCGATCGTTCAGTAAAAGTATGGAATATTGATAATATTTTTGAACAAGTCCATGTAATCGACAGACAAGAATTACCAATTGATTCCTTAAGGTATTTGACTATTTTATTAAATATTGTTTTCTTGTAACTAATTTCGTTTAATTTTACAAATTTATATAAATTTTAGTTTATGTAAAAACCGACCGTTGGCTGTGACAGTAACACGTAGCTGTTTAGGATTGTGGGATCTGAAAACTGGTAAACTAAAAGCTCAATTATCTGACAGTCCATTGGGAGCTATTATAACACATGCTGAAATGACTCCTGATGGAAATTATATAGTTGCAGCTGAATCTGGTAATATAGTAATTTGGGATACAGAAGAACAAAAAGTATAGTAATATATCTAAATATTTATTTAATTTTGAGAAAAATTTGATAAATTATTGAATCAATTTAAATATAGGTATTATTCAGAGAAGAACAAGTTGATATAAGGCAAATATTATTAATGGAAGAAGGAACTAAATGTCTCACAATATCTAAACCTAAATGTTCTGCGAATTCTGAAGATCCTTCTAAAGTGACAGCAATAGGAATTTTGAGAACAATACCCGGTAAATATATATTACAATAATTTAGATTAAATGGGAATGAATATAAATTAATTTCGCTTTATTTTAAGAGGGAGAAAGTATTTATAATTTTGAATACGCTTTGAAATGTACAACTGGCGTAATATTTCGTCAAGCCGTAATTACATCCGATGAATTACATATTGTAGCTCCATCGGTAGATAAAAATGGAAAAGAATGTCTGAATATTTATCATGCAAAAACAGGAACATTTGTTCACAAGTATATTTTCATATAATTTATTTTTATTCTATAGATATTATGCTCAATGTAATATTTTAATAATATGAATAAAAAAATATTTCATCATTTTTAGAATTCCAATGAAAAACTCAGGAATCAAAGATATGTTATCTTTGGTACCAATGCCGCATAAACCAAATTGGGTTGCCGTAATTGGAACTGATCGTGGAAGTATATTAGATATAAAATCAAAAAGACATATTAGGTTGGTGATAATCATTAAATAAGTTATAATTCCAAAAACGTTTTTAAGAATTTTAGGATTAGATATGTTGTATTTTTTTTATAGATTTATACCAAGGTGGGGAGGTCAAGTTACTAAAGATGGTAAATTTGGATTATTTGCACCAAGTCGAGGCGGATTAGAATTGTTAGAGCTAAAAAAGGGAACAACAGTAAAAACGTTCATACCCAAAGTGGCTGAAGGTGTTTTTACTGTGCTTAGTACATTTACTACTACCGATGAGTATGTTTTATATTATCATAGTGGTAAAAAAACGCTGAGGGTTTTCAGGTATGAAGCAATAGTAAAAAATTAAACATTTGTAAATAAACAATAATAATAATGATCATTTTTAATATATAATAGAATGGAAGATGCTGCACAAATAGCTGAATATAGGGTCCCTGCAGAATTAACAGCTCTAGGAAGTACATCAACAGGACAAGTGGCTTTAGGAACATTGGATGGGGCGCTTGCTGTTTTAGTCCTCGCCGATCCTGCACTTGATATTCCTGAAGATTTACTTTACCGTAATAAATAATAAATACGATATAAAGAGAAATTAAATAGTTAAAATTTGTTTCAAATACATATATTTCTCATATGAAAAAGTACATTTTATCATAATATGTATGATTTATTTTTGAAAAAAAAATACTAATGATACTTTCAATATATTAAAATAAATAAAATTAAACAATTACAAAAAAAGCAAAGAAAATCAATATGCTTTATAAATTTGTTTTGTTTTTTTTTTATAAGTACATATATATAAATATAAAATAATTTACAATATATAGTATATATAAACAGAATCGCTCAATAGAGGGCAAGAAATTATAAAAAACGATTACAGGTTCTGTATACCAAAAAAAAAAAAAAAAAATACAAGTACAAATGCTCGTCTCTTGTGACAATATTCTGATTTGAGACTAAAGGATTACAGTTAAAACAATTGAGAAAGAACCCCTATTTTATAGCAACCCTGTATACATACATTAATGACTTGAAATGTATGTAATATTCATACATATATAAAATTTTAGAAAAAAAAATATTTTTACCATTCCCAATATATATATATATATATATATATATATATATATATATATATATATATATATATATATATATATATATTACATAAAATGACTTGAATAAAATAGTACACAAAAATATATACATAAAAAATCATTTATAATAAGGTATATGTTTATTATAATAAAGGAATGATAAGAATTCAACAGAATATTAAAATTCCTGAAAGAAATAAATCATAGGAAAATAAATGCAATTATTTCGTTAAATCTGCAATATATATAATTAAATTTAATACTTAATCGCCAATCAAAAGTAAGCAGGTTTCAGAATGAAAAGAAAAATATATATGTATAAGAAATATTTAACTTGGCACGCATATTTTACAAGGGAAATTTTTTAGTGAAATTTACAAATTCACAATTTTTCTATTTTAAAACATATAATTTATCATCGTCTCACAGATAAATTATCGAAATAATATTCATATATTTATGATAAAAATAACAATAAAGGTGCAGATAAAAATTGCCAATAATCAACACGGTACAATTTAATTTTTACAAATCAACATTTTTTTCCTCTCTCTTTTTAAATACTAAATAAAAATACGTATCCAAAATTTATAAATAAATAATTAAAAAACATTATATAATGTGTATACATAAAATATATGATGCAGGGATCGCTTTAAGCGAAAAAAATGTTACATCATATCAATAACTTTTTTAATAATAATAATAATCAATACAAGTTAAAAGGGGCTTACGAATATATTTTTATTTATTTTTTTCTTCAAATGCAATCAAACGCTTACTACACGAAACATTTTTTCTCATCAATTGTCGCTTATATAATGTTTATAAAAAACGTACAAATGTAAAAAGTGCCTTAACGAGTACATTCAATTACACTTACAACTAACTACATTTAAACATATGAAATTATTAGTGTTTCAAATATATATATATATAAGAAATTTTGCCGATTTAATGGAATGATATATGAAAATTTATATCGGAATATGTAGCATCGGATTCATAATATGATTATATATTGAACTTTGCTTTATGTACGTTCATTACGGTTAAATATTGATTTTGCTCAATATAGAATGAAAAATTTGTCAATTATCCATGCTAAAAGATTATCATAGATTGATTTTCATATATGAATTTTGATCGACAATTTAAATTGGTAGTTTATCAGCAAGAGTGATAAGGTAAATTAAAATTTTGCGATATTAATATAGATAATCTGATTAAATTAAGTTATTTCGATTAAAAAAAAATCTAAATATTATATAGAATCGATTATCAAAATATATTGCAATAGCCGTCAACAATCAGCAGCGAAATTGTTAAAATAAGCTTTTCTTTTCTTCATCATACTCTTGCCGAATTATAATTATTCAAAAATAACATCGGCATTATTTTTAATGCTATTATTATTTTTTTATTTTATATAAAAATTTCGAAGTTAATACTAGAGTTTAATTTCACTATAAAGTGTCCTACAAATAGTGAGCCAATTTGGGCAGTGTTTATTGCGATCGTTAATTTTTGATACATGTCATTTAAAAATTTGGTCTAAAAATTGAAAAAACAAAAAAAATAAATTGTATCCATCCTACAAAATTTAAATAATTATTTTTCATTTTCACGTCTATTATCACATTAAACACTTATTTTGAGGTAAAGCGTTATTGCCATCAATTTACAATTATCTGTATAATAAATGGAGGACTTCGAAGGCTTTTTGTTTTAAGGCTTTTGACGCTGATTATTATTTTTTTTCATTAAGCATAAATCACCATAATATTTGTATAGTGCACATATTCTATTTCAAATTATTATTACATATTTATTTATTACTCCGCTATGCATGTGTTTCCTCTGCCTAGTTCTTAATTAGTACTTATATTTGTAGTTTTCGTTTTCTAATTAAAGCAAGTACTAATAATTTGTGATGATTTTTTTTGTATAAAACAAATATATATATATATATATATATATATATATATATATATATATATATATATATACTCTGAGTTAAAGTAATTGAGGCCTAATTGAGCCGATCATAATTTTGTTTGGATATTTAAAATATTTTTTTTATATAATACAATATATGAAATTAAAAAAAACAGAATATAAAAGTAAAGTGAATAAATTTTTTCTTAAATATAAAAAAAAACATTAAAAAATCTATAAAATATATAATACAATAATATAAAGTTTAATACTATATAATTGGAAATGTATCAAATTAAATCATTGTATTGCATTAAAAAATATAAAATTTGGAATGATCAGTTGTACATGATTATTAGGAACTGGAAAAAACAGTTTCATAAAAAAGTAAGAAAAATATACTATATTACACATGGTAACAAGTAGTTTATAAACAGCCATTTCCAGTATATAATAAAAAATAAACGATTAAAAAAAATGCAAATTTGTTATATTCACTTGAATAATCGCTGTAACTACTTCGATGATTTTTTTTGTTTAAAATATCATTATTTAGAGTACCATTTGCATAAAAAATAATAAACTCTAAGAAAATAAATCCTTATTTCATGCTACATTTTTATATTGATTTTAGCGTGCGGCCTGTTGTATCGGTGCATCCATTGTTGGCACATAATCCAGAGCCATGAGACATGCGAATACCGTCATAACCATTTTTGGTTTCTTTTCTGTGATATCTTCGGGTAAAGCATACACCCTGGCTCCACAACGACGAGCCATTGAAATTGCATATTTTGCGTTCGCGAGTCGTTCCTATTTATTGCACGAGAAATATTAAAACAATTATTCAAAGAAAAATTATAATTAAAAATTATATAAAATAAATTTACCTCTTCTGTATCACCATTTTGAACGAGATCATAATTGATTGTTCCTGGTTTGATAGCATCAATAAGATCTATGACGACTTTAGCATCGACAATAGATTCATCCTTGAAGATAAGAAAAAATATGTATAGTTGTAATCAGTTATTACGAATTTTAAATAATTTATATATCAATAAATACCTGGAATCCTTTAATTGAAGAATTTTTTCCAGCGGATTTTAATTTAGTATTTACCCATTGTACAATCTCTTTCTCGATAATTGGACTTCCAGTGTCTGCCAATCGGGTGAGAATAGATAATGTATAAGCCCTCATTAATTGCCATATTAAAGCTGAAATACAGAAATATTATTAATATAAAATGACACATTTAATACTATAAAGAAATGAAAATATAAATAATTATTACTCTAAAACATACCCAAAGTTAGAGTTGCGTTGCCTTCATTAATATCAGCACCGGCAATACCGACTAATGAGAATTTTATTTGTTTACCTAACTCCACAGCATAATTACAATTTTCTAAACGCTCCATAAATTTACGAAGGTTTGTGAACTTACTATGGACCTATAATTATTTAAATTATAGTACATATTCATTTAAAATTAAGGAAAAAAAATAGTATCAAATACATATTTAATTTTACAATGTAACGTAATATTGCGCGGAATATATTTAGCTCTAAATAACATTATTACATAATAAAGGGATTTTACCTTTTTCCAATTAACAATGCCAGGTTTGATGATATCATAAAGTTGGAAGATTACTAATCCATCTGTCAAATCAGAATACAACCAATTGACGTGAGGTGCTACTCCCATTGAATTCATCCAATTACGATATGCTAAAATAAATAAAATGAATAAATATAAATATATAAAGAAATTTAAACGAAAATATATATTCAATTAAATATTTACTTTTCTCTTCTCTGGTTTCTTCCACTTGTTCTAACTGTCTCATTTCATCATCATCTGGTTTTTCAAGACCGGGCATTTGGTTAAAGAGATTAGCAACAAAAGCTAAATTGAGTTTATAAACACCAGAAACAACATCTTGTGGAGTAACAAAAGCTCTGCATTTCAATTTTGCTGCTTGTTGTAACATAACTTCAGCCCTTTCGGTCATATCAGTTTCCTATTAAATATAAAAATGATTATATTGTAAAAAAAATAATATACTAGTAGTTAGATTTGTAATCGGTGAAACATACTCTGAGAGCATCAAGCGTAACACCGGCTTCTTGAGGTGCAATTTGACGTAAAAGATGACTGTAAATTTCTGAATCTTGAATATCAGATTGGAAGTTTGTACATCTTCTATTGATTCCAGCAGCAGCTAAATGGTAATTAACCCATCGTAATAATATTGCTTCAGGTGATAATCGCATAAGATCCTCAATACGTTCCTATAAATATAATATATTAGTAAAATGTATATTTTACAAGAAAAATAACACCATTTATAAACATACATTTTCATTGAGAAGAGCGGTAAGTCCAGGACAATGTTCCAGAGTAATTTGGTTGAACAAACCAATACGGATAATTTGCCAAACAAGTCCCAACACCAAATGTGGCTTTCCTAAAAAGATAAGAGTATATAAAATATAAACATACTACATATCTAAATATAAACAAAAATATTTTTTTTAATATTTACCTTTAGCAAGATCATGAGCGTCTATGTTTACAATATTGCAACCAATAGCTTGACTTGATACAAGTGCCAACGTTAAATTTTCATGTTTAGTATATAACGTAAGACCCTTTTTATTTATAGCACGTTCATCAATTGTATCCGGACACGAATGGTTTATAATTTTGCTATAAAATAAAAGAATTTTAATATATATATATATATATATATATATATATATATATATATTATGTATGTAATAACATATGGAAACTATTAGAATCAAAATTATTTTTGTATAATAACCATAATATAAGTCCATCTTTTAGCTTTTCATACAATTGTTTTCCTTCGGCATCAATTGGTAATAAATGTTTTAAATCAGGATCGTGAGATAAATTAGAATTAATCCATCCTGAAAAAGCCATCTGTTCTTCTATGCGAACAGAATGAGTTGTTCCTAAAATGAAAAAAATTATATAGATAAATAATAAATACTCATTAAAAAATATATTTTTTTAAATTTATAATGATATCTTTAATTTTTAATAAAAACTCTATAAACCTTCACTGCTAGCGTCAGACATTCCACCGAGATGTTCAAGATTTTCTTTTTTGGAAACAGCTTGTTTGAAAGTAGTGGATACATCTTGCGATTTAAGATCAGCACATAAGTTTTCAAATTGAGTCAAACTAAGTTTTCCTTCTGGCGTGCCATTGCTAACACCAAAGGTGGACTTTCTGTTTATTTGCTCGTCAATCATGCAACGAACCTAAAAATTATATAAAATATAAATATAGAAAAATAGTTTTCTTTAATTGTTCACTGTGATATTGTAAAATATATACCTTCCAACCAGGTATTTTGAATCCACATCCATCTAAGGCATCTTTTAATTCTTTCAAGTCAATATATCCATCATTATTTGTATCAATCTGTCAAAGACAAAAAAAAATATTTTGTATAAAAACGTATAGACATATTTAGAATTTTCATAATTTATGTAGCTATTTATATAATAACTCTCCCATGATGTTGAAACCATATTTTTACTCATACAAAAGAAAATAAAGTGACTGACCACACGCGTTGAATTGTTGACAAGATAAATATAAATTCTTTTTAAAACCACAAACGTTTAATGAAAATATAAAAAAAACTATCATTATCGATAGTAAACTTTACATTATTAGTTTTATTCATAGTAAATATTTTCTAATACCAAACAACGTTTATTTTTTTTAATAGAAATATAACAATTTTACTAGCAGTTATTAATATTAAAAAAAAATAAACATCCTGATTTGATTTATTTTTTTTTCTGGTGAAACTTGATAAAGCTATTTATATTCATTTATCGATGCATTTAAATATATAATATGCGCTCTTAAAAAAAAAGTACGATAAGTAAACAATGACACGAGTGCAGATAAAACGAACGACCATTGTGATTTCCTAAATTTAATATTAGTAAAAGAATTTTTAGTTAAAGTATTGTGTATTATACAATAAATTCAAACAATAGTCTGTAAATGAGAAACCTTTATATATATATATATATATATATATATATATATATATATATATATATATATATATATATATATATATTTATATATGCAGGGTATATGATGATTATATGCGAACTACTCTTATGTAGGTCTTCGTTACGATTTCAATGAAACATTGGCAATATTAATCATGTACGATGTCATCGAACACGTAAGACTCGAGGAATTACCATAATGAAACGTCTCTGTACACGCAATACGTGAACAAAATTATAATGGCATCTTGGTTGGTGTTTGTTTAACTGCGCAATTATAAAAAAAAAAAAAAAATAGTGACTACACCACAATAGTGTGCATGTTGGAATTGTAAATAAAGACGATGTCTGCTTAATGTATTTTAGGGTCTACGATGTATTGTCTTAGGTTGAAAATGTAGTTAAATAAAAGATAAAATAATGTGAACACATGTATTATTATTATATTTTTTTTGTTAAAAAAAATGTCCTTCAGTTATCATAAGTACTATATTTCATTGAATTTTAAATTGATATGGTTTTTTTTTGATTTGACATTTATTTTAATTGGAATAGCTCGAATATAAAAGAGCAAACAGTGATCATTTAAATTTATTAAGATCAAACAATACAAAAAGTTCAAATTTCTAAATATTTCAATTTATTTTATTATAAAAACTTAAGATATCTAAAAACGATAGAGACTGAATCGATGTGGTAATTTATATCAGTAAAAAATATGTTAATACAAAGAATGCAGTTTTTTCATGATATGTAAAAAAAATAGACAATTTGTAAGCGTTTTTCTCTATCGATGTAATTATATTATAGTATACATGTAGCATTTCTATTTTTTTTATCACGAAGTCAAAGTACTTGAAATATTATTTTAATAATATAGTATTACTATTTGATCTATAGTTTAAACATTTTGAATATTATTTATCAAGTTTCAAGTTTTAAATTATGAGATGTATGATATATAGTATAACGTACTCAAATGATGCATGTTAAATGAGATATCAACACGTAGGATGTACTAATTTTAAAATATATTATTATAAAATCGTTCCACTTAGAGAGATGAACATTATATTATTTCATGTACTTGCTTACTTATGTTATAAATATTCTAGTTTGCGAATGTAAAATGTGATTAACCTTCATATATTATATTTTATTACAAATGAGTGCACAAAATATGAACGTCTATAATTTCCTGACAAAAAAAGGAAGTGTTAAGCAAAAACCTATGAAATGATGAGTCACCGTTGACATTTCCAACTGTATTTTATGAGTAAAGTTCGACACGTATATAATGTGGACGATGACATTACGGAATATTTGGCAACAAGTGCTAATAAAATATTCTATTAAAGAAAGTATTTAATCGCTTGGCATGCATCGAAATTGATATGATTTAAAAGCGCTTCCATTTAAAAATAAAAAAAAAATATAGAAAATTAAGGAAAAAATCGTAATCGTCATCGGATTTCCCTTTAACATATTTAAAGATTATATTTGCTAAAATTGTGCAACGATAGCGAAGTGAAATCGATCTAAAAAAAAAACGCATTTTCGATCTAAAAGGTCATCTGTAAGAAGTGTTCCAATGAGTTCCAAATATGGACAAACCAGAGGAAGGTTGCGCGAGTTGAAACGGCCTCTATCAAATGAATTATCATAATAATAATCACAAAATCGTCATTGAAACAATATGTTACTTAATAAATTACACTTTTATACTATATGAAATAATATGCCCGAAGCGATTAGATAATTTAACGACACTACCATAAAAAGCGAAGAATTTTATATAAATAAAAAATTAAATTTATTATAAATTTTTAATAATATATTGAAAATTATATATAAAAAAAAATTATATGCTGAAAAATAAGACGTAAGTTTTACTGTATATAGTGTAATACAGAACTAACAAACTTGCCATATTTACTCAGATATTAATTTTACTACTGATATCAGTGTTTACATTTATGGTTACAGGTAATGATAACTACATCTAATAATAGTAAAAAAAATTAAAATATATTAACTATAATATTTCGTCTACTTTAGTATATAATATCAACGTAAAATTAGCTAGAAATACTCGGTAATAAAGAGAAACCGCAAAAAAATTTGTCATTACCTTATTGTAATATATGTTATAACAATAAAATAAAGATTCGCATCAGTTAATAGTTAAAATATTCTTATTTACATTGCGGTTAAAATAATTAATAATTTAAATATAATTAATATATATGTATTACGCATAATTTCTAATTTGCATATAATTTTGTTATTATTACAGCGATGAATATTTCCCGATTATGAAATTACATATAATTAATATGAATCATTAATGCGAGATGATTCAGAGGAAGCGAGGGCCGCATTAATATTATTTATATATTTAACGGATTTAAAAACCGCTAGAAGAGAAAAAATATTCTTATATCCGTCCACTTCGTCGTATTTTCATAAAAAGAAACGTTATCGTAAAATATATGTTATAGAGAAAAGAAAAATAACGTTATTAACGATGAGAGCACGAGTTTTGAATTTCGACCATAATAATAATAGTAATGGCACAACGACTAGACTTAATGAGAAACGGCTACACAGGTGAATAGAAAAATTCGTCGTTACAAATTAAATTAAAAAAAAAAAAAGTAAAATGAAATAAAAACGGTAACGTCTATCCGATTATATTATAATTAAAAAAGTTGCCATTAAATTAAATTCGAAACGTAACGTTCAATTAAAAAAAGTAATTGTTTTTCGCACACGGCTATTTTATTAAAGCGAATTATCGGTTTTGAGTTCTTCCGTTTCGGAAGAACTCGGCCATTATATTTGTAATATTTTGCGGTTTCCTTAACACAATTTTCAAAAAAAAAAGTCTAATCGATAAAATCGTGCTTAGTTACTACAAAACGCGATTGCTAACATTATTTATATACACTTGACATCGATTTTAAATTAATATTTTTACCGATATTAGTAGAGTACGAGTAAAATATCATTTATGTTGAATCAAAAGAATTTTTTTTTGTGGTTTTCATAATAAAATATCTAACAATGAATTGATGATATAATATTTTAAAATAGATTAAAAGAATGTTAGAAAATTATAAAATAAACAGAACACATGTTTTATATACATATAAAACTTAAAAGTTATGGGGAAATATTAAAAAATAAAATATAATGTATACAAAGTGGAAAAATACAAACGAGAATAAAAGAAAATTATAAAAAATATATTATATATTATTAAATGTATAAATAATTTAAAATACTATACCTAATATATTGGTATAAAAAAATGACGTTATTTTGTAATAAATAAAATAGATAAAACGATTAAATTCAACAGATATTCTTTAATATTATTCTTATCACATAGTTGACTTTCCTGGAATCGTAGAATTAAATATTAGCAATAACACTCAAATATTGAATGAAAGCTAGTTTTTTTTTAAGTTTATCTTAAAAAATAAACCCCTCACGTTACCGCACTGTACAAACAAATAAGGCAATATCGTCTAAATGTGATAATGACGATAATGTTAATCGACAGCGATGAATCATATATATATATATACGACTCAATAATAAAAATGTGGCGTTTTTGAGACCACAAGAACGCACCTTAAGCACAGAGGTAAAAACAAAAAAAAAATAAAAATAAAATATGAAGATATTTAGAAAAAAAACCGGTTGATATTGAAAGTGAGTACGACGGTCATTAATGGTCGATTATGCGTGACGAATGCCGATTAATCGAACGTAAAAGCGATATGAATAAGAAGTGATGCGTCTAGAAAATCGATTGGCAAAAGTTATCAAGACGAGAGCGCGCGAAAAATATATTATGTGTCATATAACGGAGAAATGTCGATTATTTATTTTAATTATCGTCATCGAGCATAATGAAAAGAAAAAGGCATGTCTCTTCGGAATGATTAATTTCTTCGGGCGTCATTTGTCGAATTATGTATATTGATATTTTTAAGTCTTAATGCAGTATTGATAAGATTACTTATCAGTGGTTGTTGTGAATGCATAGTTCGTTTATATTTATTATAAAAATATAAACTCGGTAATATGTGTTAAAAGAAACACAAATCTCTTTATTTAAATTAAGTTTAGCTATGTTAATTTCACCGTTAATTATAATGTTAAAAATATTTAAAATATAATGATTGGATTTTAAAAAAAATAGGAAGAAGACGATTAAATTTTAAAAATGATGTTTAGATTGTTTTTTTATTATTTTATATCAAAAATGGACAATAGAGTCATCGTAAAACCATTTCTGATCGATCACATCCATATGTAAAAGTTTATTACATTTATAAATATTCATGAAAATCGATATTAAAAATTGATCAAAGATCTTTTGATATTCTCGTAAATTTAACGAACCATATAACTATAATAAAATTTTTATTAATTTCCAAAACAAACGTAGCGAAATTGGAATTTCGTTGGAATTCTATGACAAGTAAATTTTTTTTACTCATGTGTCTGTAAAAATCGATTGCAACAACAAAAAATCTAATCACCCTTGTTCAATACCGCTAAAATAAAATTATTATAAAATACTAGTGATTATATAATAGTGTAATAATTATATTATGAAGGCTAGATAATAGATATGAATATATGTCATAAGAAATATGAATTTATTACACCTTATAAATTTTAATTTATATGCGGTAGATAATGCTAAAGTTATATATTATTTTCATATTGAAATATATTCATGTTCAAAAAATATTTAAAAAATAAACAACGAGAAAATTTTCTTTATGACTAAATGTATGAAATATGATAACAATGTTTATGAATGTTTTAAAAATTAGTAAAGACTCACCCATTTTAATTATATTTGAGTAAAAAAACTATGATTATATATATTTGTGCAAAATTGTTTTAAAATAGATTTTGTATAATGTGCTATGTTGTAATCGATGGAATCTCTGATTACAGCATTATTTCAAATTCGTCGAATTAATTAAACGGGTTAACTAATACTGCACAGTTGAATTATTTATTATTTACAAAATACGTTGATTTATTTTGAAATATTCTTAATAATGCCAAGAGAATACAATACATTTGAGAAGCCAACTATTTTTTTGTTTAACAAATCGCATTATAGTCCATGTTTAAAGTTATTTGGATCTTATAAATATATACTGTCATATTTAGACTTTTGTACAGTTATTTCTGGCAATTAATTGTTAAAAAAAATTGTTTATTAACGATAAAATATAAATACGGGATCAACCTCAAAAATAAATAAGAGGCTAAAAAACCGATTGATAAATCGTGGGACTGAATTAAAAAATAAATCGTGTTTCTGTATCCGCTTTCCCAAGCGGGCGTTGTATCTTCACCTCTTGTATGAGAATCGTTCAGTTAATTAGAATCACAGCTTAAACCGTTGTTAAAAAATTATAATGCAAAATGAAATTTATATTCATAAATACACACACACACACACACACACACACA
Organism: Leptonema lineaticorne; assembly: GCA_024500535.1. Classification (NCBI taxonomy): domain Eukaryota; kingdom Metazoa; phylum Arthropoda; class Insecta; order Trichoptera; family Hydropsychidae; genus Leptonema; species Leptonema lineaticorne. Next base: position 8,283,569 of record JANIJI010000006.1, on the reverse strand, counting down.
CACATATATATATATATATATATATATATATATATATAAATGTATATACACATATATATAGAAAACGAATGACGATGAAAGCGATGAGAATTTTACTAACCGTTACTAAGGTGAACGCTGGTAAAAGGTAGTATAAATGTGGCTGATAAACAAAAAAAATGAGAATATAACGAAAAAATCCACCTTTCTAAACGGAAACTGTTTTTCCATATTATATTCGTAATATATACGAAGACAAATATTTTCTATCGTCCCAGTTTATTAATGTCAAAATATCATACTATCGATTGAATATTAATAATATGCATAAATATAAGAAATATTATAAAAAAATAACAGCGTGCTAAATCATTGGAATATATAAATAATGATAAATTTACATGACAGAAACTTTAACCACAACAATGTCAACGTCTGGTATTATAAATAAATGCGTATTAAAAAAATGTACATTTGCAATCTGTTCTGTTATTACTTGCAAATAATTGACGTTTCCAATCTTGACCAATAAGAATCTAATTAAAATTAAATAAAAAATATATGTTGCCAGTTCAATTTGTACAAAACGAGCTGTAATTATAATACGAATTTCAATTCTTGTTTCATTGAAAATAACATTTAAATAAAATCATTGAATTGCATTCAAGAATGACTATATCTTTGATCGCAATTGTTTAACTAAATTGCAAAGATTACCGCTTATGATTCTGATAAATATACAATAAAATTATGTTACGATAAAACAGAATATTATCTTGTGATCAAATATTTCTCGTATTATTGTGTCGGCTTCTATTTTTAAAAGATACCGTTGATAAAATACGAATTGAATTTCAAACGGCTTAAACGTAATTATATTTCAAAAGCAAAATGTAACGAAACGGTCAATTATTCGGAAAGAATATCGTTGAACTGGGAAGACGAGGTGAAAAGAAAAGTGGAGCGTGTCCCCCTTTGCTTCGGACCTCTGATAACCCTATGGAAAATGTCACGATATTTTTTTTGTAAATAAAACTTTCAAAAAAAAAAGTTGAATGCATTTGATTAACATAATTATGATTCTCGTTTCAAACTTAAATGTCGACGCATTCTCATTAAACAAAACATTTAAAAATTTTTGAAAAGTCAACGGTCGCATCGCGTATTGTGTGAATGGATTGTGGTCTGAATTTTGAATTTGAATTAATTATATATAAATATGTATGGTATACAATTCAGATGTCAAAAAAATAAAATAAAATATTTCCTAAAATTATAATAATTTTCAGTAAAAAAAAAACTATTATTTTCTCAAAGAGAGTATAAAATAGTACAAGCAATGGAAAAGGTCGAAAGTTTAAAAATCTATTGGATCAATAGAAAAGTTTATATTATTAAAATTGAATTAATAAATGCTTAAATAATAAAAATGGAATATGGTTAAGAATTAAATAAAAAAAGTTAATAATCGGCGAGAAACTTCCAACGGTAAGCCACAAACTTTATTTTAAAATTATGCGAATGATGACTGTCCAAAAAAGAATTATCATAACAATAATTTGACAGACAAATATGCGCTTATTGCACAAATAATAATATAACCTTCCTCACGAAATTTTACGATACAATTACAGTTAGAATGTGCACATAAAACACTCATTATGTATGCATATGCTCCGTAAAAAATTCTTGACCAAGGGTTAACGCACTTTGGTTTACACGCGAAAAAGTTACCTTAAAAACACAATAAACGGACTATTATGAATAATAATAATAATAATAATAATAATAATAGATTGCAATTTTTTTACTATATACATCATGTGAAGATTGAATCGATACATACAACTGTTTTCAAACAGATGTTAAAACGAGAGTAAATATTTACCGAGACCGATGATCTGTATCGGCGAAGGCTTCGGAGGACTGGTCGATGACGTCATCTCGGAAAAATGACGTCAGTCGGATTATACAAAAAAGAATTACTCATACGAAAACAAATATACGAAGAAAACGTAAGCGACGATAGACTTCGAAATCCGATGCAACTAGATTACTCTGACGAGTTTAATCCGGGCGATAAGCAATCGGAAAATTACACAATTTTTATTCTCTGTTTGTTTACAAGATTGCATAGTATGTAATATATCTATATAAATATATAGAAATTAACAAGTATTGTTTGACATCAATTCTGCAAACGAAACTTGACATGGACGCATAACCGGTTTCCGTTAACAAATCCAATTTGGAAATTAAAAGTACGACGGAGAAACGTTTCCAAAGACGTTTTAGACGTTTTTAAAATCAGTGACATAACCAACATTCAAAAAAGGAAATTGATCCGAGAGACCGTAAATTGAAATGCCTATTAAATGGAAGAAACGATAATATATTAATATATAGTAATAATAAAAATATAATTATATATAATACACAATAATAAAGAACACAAACATTGGAACTTGACATATTGTAAAAAATACGTAACATTCCAATTGCAAATTGTTTTCATGTGGTATTACAAAATAAATTCTGAAAATTCATAAAACAACAAGACTTCAAAAAGGTCAAAGTATACATTTTAACATTCTCACTCCAACATAGGTCGGTGAGATTGTTACGTGCGAAAGAGAAAGTGTTAATCAGGTTTAAATTTTTTGTTCACGTCTCATTTACGAGACGTTAATCGCGTGTTCATGGTAGATACGATGCACAAAATGTTTACAGTTTTAAAAATGCCTCTGAAAAGAAATAGACACTAAAAATAGTAAACGCACTTCGAGATTGAAATGATGCAGAGCTTCGAATATACGACGGTCAATCAATAAGAAGTGTACCGAATTAATTATCTTCGATTCGTTCAATAAACCCGAGATAAACATGTAGCAAATTACAGAACAAAAAGGGAGCAAATTACATGCACGTTAACATAATTCCGGATATCTAGAATCGGATCATCTTTTTATTGACTAACATAATTCGATTATTACAATTGTCTTTATTATTTAATTCCAATTGTGATCATAATTGCATTTTAATCCGTATATAATTAATTATGACGCATAGTCCTCAAGTTATTTACATATTATTTAGAAATGCTATACCATGAAATCGATAAATATTATGAATCATAAACGTTTCACTATATAAAGTTGGTATTTTTTTTCCGGGTTTTACTATCAGCATTAGTCATATGAGTTAGAAAAAAAAGTAACGCCACTACTGGTATTAAACAAGATAAATACGAACAATTGATTTGAACTTGTGACCTCCGGTTGTTTTGATTTTTTTCTATGACTATTTAATAGAGCATTGTGCTCTAAATAGCAATTTCAAACTTATATATTTATCATACTTCATATATTTATATATAAAAAATAATTTTAGCATATAGCAATTAAAATACTAAGATCTCATGAACAATAGTGATAAAGACTTCAAATTCATTTATTTTGATTGATATCATCAGTTTATTTATTGCAACTTTTAGCTTGTCTTATCGCAGTCTCTAATCGAAGTAAGGTTTAATAAAGAATGCTATCATGCGAGATTAATTAACATGTACACTTCGTGATATCATTGAGTTATAAATAATGAAAATCTTACGTATAAAATGTATAAATATACAATTGAAAATTATTTTATAAATGAGTTTTTTTAATATAAAATTTATAAAAATATTAAACATGTTAAATATCATACGAATAAATTAGTAATATATTTTTTAATAAAATCATCGATTTAAAATATAAATGAATTTTTCAATTAAAAAATAATCCAGAAATTAGTTGGTAATTGTATTAAAAATTAAGTACAGTAAATTAAAATTTTAATCTTCGAATTAATTGAATGTTTTTAATTGAAAACTGATTAAAATAAAATAAAAATATCCAAAAGCTATGCTTAAAGTCAGTGATTAATGTTTAAAGTATGAAAAATTATCCAAAAAAAAAAAAATATAACCTTAAAATTAATCTAGGTATTCAAATACATTTATAATACTCATACAGATTGCAAATACTGAAAGAAATATTTTATTTATTGATAATTAATTTAATAATAAAATAAATTACTGATATCTATTAAAGATCATTAGATAAGAATATTGCTCATCTTTATTTAGATTGCTTAATCTCATTTATTATATCTTTAATAATAATTTCCAATTTTAAAATAGTAAAAAATACTAAATTTAAAAAAATAGGTAATTTTAAACAATTTTTAACACACACACTTATATATATATATATATATATATATATATATATATATATATATATATATATATATATATATATATATATAATTGAAAACAACATAAAATCGGATTACACAGTTGCGAGAAGAAAAAAAAACAGCAAGATATTGTCTAGAATAAGCGGATTCACACAAATCAGCAACTATCATGCTACATTGAACTAGAACAATATTATTATACATATAATAAATATACAGTATTCGAAACAAAAGGTCTTTGTTAATTACATTTACTCGGGTTTCTGGCTTTCGTGTGACCGCTCCCGACACACAAATCCATTTTAAAAAATTTCACCGATCACTGAAAAAAAAATCAATTAATTCCACACGCGCCCCACACGGATATAAGAATTTTTTTCGCATTGGAAAAAAATCGTTTTTTTTTTCTTTCAATAAAAAGAATGTTTCTGACGGATAAACGGTTGTACCGGTACACGACACGATTTGCAATAGTGCCGTAGATCTATCCGTTTGACTATTTATCAAATGACAAGAAAGAATTGAGCAATAAAATATATACTTATTCAAAAACAAGAATACTCTTAGAAATCTACCGTTAAATCGAATACAACATTATTTATACTATAAAAAAAAAACAAAATTTGAAGCTTCAAACATCTGCAACTCAAGACGCTGAACTCGCTCTACGTAAACTTTGAATATGGAATCATATCCAATAATGACTAACGTATGTATTACATATTTGTAAACAATTACGACTGAAATGTTTAAGGTAATTATGTATAGTAATTTTGTCAGAGCTATTCAAAAAAAAAAAAAAAAATATATATATATATATATATATATATATATATATATATATATATATATATATATATATATATATATCCGAACCATTTAAAATGTTGAACGGTTCGATGCCCGATTTGGTTAGGTGAAAGCATTTTCCTCTTTTATACAAAGTTACACATTTCAATCGACAGCTTGTATTTTTTCCTGCTATTTTGAAGAACGAAAAAAACTTGAAATGCTTTCAAGACGCCGAATGGCATTAGCGTTTTCAAATAATGAACTGTGAACAGAATAAACGAACGTTTTATAATGTTTGGTTGCTGCAGCAAAATACAATTTCCATATATAACTGTGTATCACATGCTGAAAAAAAAACTTGAAATTAATAAATGTACAATATATTATCATTTAAAATGTCACCTAATGATATTTCAGATATAAATATAACGGTATTTATCAATTTTGCATATTCACATATAAAAGATGATTATGCAAATTCGTCGTTAATTTATTTATATATTAAATTAAAATATTTACATAGTTGTATTTACACACACTCGTATACGTATGTGCAGAAAACAATATATCAATAATTTCTCAGGGGCAGTCACGATTTTCTGACTACAAATGTGGTCTAAAAAATGCAATGAAAATAATATTCGACCTCGTCGTAATTTGTTTTTATACCAAGGAAAACTATAGAGAACACATTTGAAAAATCAATATTGATTTGGAAATTTTGAATAAGGGTATAATTTATATAACAATTATCATAATCAATAACATATTTTAAACCTACACATATAGAGATTAAAATATATAAAGAAGGAAACGGAAAACCATATTGGTTAATTTTTCTAAGAAATTGATACGCGTTTAAAGAAAAATTAAATATTCCAAACAAGTACAGTAAGATTTTTTCTAAAAAAGAAAACAACAAATATTATATATTAATTGTAAAAAAAAAACAAATAATGTCACTATAAATAAACAAACTATTATTTTCATGAATAAATTTGAAATACAGAAAATTTTTATTTAATTGGTAAACTATCGTTTAATATAATATTTAATAATAACAGAAAACAAAAACATATCGAAAACTACAAAAACGGCCACGTCATATGCAGTATTATCAATAACGAGAAAATCGAAAATCGATTGAATACACTTCCGCGAAAAATAAATACACTTTTTCACTATTTTATATACGTATTGGTATAAATGCGTAATCCTGACATCGAAAGTGATAGAAAAAGACCAAGAGCGTTCAGGTCAAGGTGTCCGTTTAAATGAAAAGTTCCACTACGTTGCGCAATAATAGTAATTTCGTATTCTAAATCCATACGTGTACATAGTCATCATACACGGGGAAAGTTATATTTTTTTTCTCGGTATTATTGCAAACATAGACGATGCACAATGCATGAAAATTAAAATATAATAATAATATCCGACAATCGATTTCTATATAGTTTAATTTTCATTATAAACTACCGTATATATTCTGAGATGGTTTTCGTTCATCGCGCGAGTTAGTCAAAATATTCGATTATTTCTTGCGAATTCACGACCATGTTCATGAACGTGGACGCGCATGAAAATGGATACCTTTCTCATTCTAATACATATTGGCTTTTGAACGGAATCTAAACGTGTCCGTGAAAAAGTAAAACAATAGCATTTTGCTCCTATCACGAGAGAGCACATAACGTTCGTTTTATTGTAAAAATCGACCCAGAATCCGCATTTTTCCTCGTGTAGGAAGTTCGCGTGGGAAAATTTTTAGATAGAGATCGCGCGAGCCTTTAAAGATTCAACATTTTTCTTTATGCGAATCAAAGAGCATGTTAATTAACGGCTGCATGATGGTTTAAAAAGATGTATTTTATTATATATATATATATATATATATATATATATATATATATATATATATATATATATATATATATATATATATATATATATATATATATATATATATATATATATATATATATATATATATATATATATCACGGCATCGACTTTTATTTATTCTCTGTGTCGTGTGAGTCTAGTTAAATGGTGCGCGAATAATAATCCAATAGGTGAGTGAAGAAGATGATTATAAATCGAAATTTTGCTTTCCAAATGCCAATATCTTAAAGCAAATTTTATATATCTATATATCGTGCAATTTTCAAATTAGCTGTGATAATGAAAATAGCGTTTACGTATTATCGCTACAACACACGAAAGGTTCAATCTCCATTTTGAGTTCAGATTATTTATAATAATAATAACACAAGCATGAAATGTTTTACTGAAAATTGATATATTTTCTTAATCAATTCACTATCTAATAGAATAGAATATAAATGATATCTAAAATTAGAAGAAGTGTTTCCTTTCCAATATATACTTTTTATAATGTAAGTAGGACATTGATTTCACCATATCAAGCTAAAATTTAACGTTATTTTAACTGTTGAATTAGACACGTTTGTTATTTTTTTTTCTTATCTTCTTATATAAAAAAATAGAAATATATCAAAATGTGCTAAATATATAATTATCATTTACCTTATATATAAGAAATCATTTAAATATTATGGTAAAAGAAAAAAATATATATCATGGAGTAACGTGACTTGTCTAATATATTGACGAACAAAATCGACTACGTATAAGCTAGCACAACCTGGATTACGTGCATCGAAATTGTTCATACAAAGACCAAGAAAATTTACAAATTTTCATATATTTTAATATTATATAACCAGAGATCGTGACTGTGTCAAAGAGATAAATTCTTTAGCTTTAACATGACAATGATATACTACTGCTTTCTTCGTTTCAATTCCAGGTAATACAATTTCTCTTTATGACAGTTATAACAGGATTAGATCGCGTGTGGAATCATGAGAGACGCTATAGAAAATCAAACACACGAAAATGTGGGCGCTAATATTGGAGAGCATTCTTTATTGAGAAAGATTTAAAAAAAAAACAATATTTTCACAATTATAATACATTGTACGGTCTGACAACAATAATTTTACCATTGCTCGCAATCGTTATAATAATGAATAAATTCGTTAATTTAAATACATCGTAACGATTATGACGATGAAGCGTTAGCTTTCTTTTAACTGTGATCCAATAACGAAAACAATTTGCATAAATCAACAACTCCATATTAGAACGTCTCGTGTAATAATCGTATATATTGTATATATATATGCTATGATGTAATACAATACTCATCAATCATTTGTACAAAAATAATTCAATAGAAAAACAAATTGAATGAATAAATGTGAATTTTTATAATTTATTTTATCTAATATATTGATAAAAATATAGCAATATATATATAAAATCCAAAATAAAATATATATTCATAAGATAACATTTAGTATTTCAATCGCTTCTGAATTTCAAGTATTTTTATTATCGAAACATTAATTAAAATAGCTAAAAAAAAAATAAAGAAAAAGAAAACAGATTCGATTCTTCCGGTTAAAATCACAAAACGATAAATATAGATATTATGTAATTAAACAATAAAAACTGTATATGTTTTAAGTTTTAATCACGAAGATTTATTTATCATAATTAATATAGTAATAAAAATTGAACTATGATATGAATATTTGAATGCAATCTTTAGAAAACCGTATTTGTAATTTTATAAGATTAATACATCATTATTTAAATTTTTATAAAACATGTTAAAAAATATATAAGTTAAAATGATTCGCACCTTAGTAAATGATTAAAAACTATAAAATAAAACATGTGCATCATTATACTTAAACATATATTTATATTTTATATATTGCGTATTACAAAATTGGACATTTTCTATTAATTCATAGTTGCCGCCTCCATATATTTTGTTTAACATCGTTGGCCAACCATAATCAAACAACAACATTTATCTTTAATACTACACACATAAAAACATATTTATAATATTATTAATGCATGTGTGTTTGTTTATAAAAAAAATATAGTCAAACTCGTAAAAAAAAATACAAATTTATCGGCGTATTGAAGAAAAATAAGAAAATTACGGCAATTAAACAAAATTCTACGTAAAATTTCAAGTATGTGATAAAATAGATAAAATTTCAGCAAGATTGGACATCTCAAAATTGTATATAAATTCTGATAAGAAAAATAAGATTTTTGAATGATCACGTGAAAATTCCTATCAAATATTTGCGACATGTCGAAATATTCTAGGTAAAAATACTTTCGATAGTATAAAGATAAATAAATGTCTGACGTTATTATATGATTGATTTATATACTATTACTAAAATAATCGTATTGCTTTATTATCGAATAACCGACTGGTTTATGAATATTATTTATATGTACAACGAAAATTTCATAGAAACATATTATATTTTAAATATAACCATTATTATGGTTATTGGTTTATTAATCAACAAATATTTCAGAAAATAAAGCCATAAAGAAATATAAATACAACAATGTAATTATAACAATTAATGTGAATATTATCATGTGAGAAAAATATAAAATAATGAGTGTTATAACATAAACTATACTATTTAATTATATACGATCATAAAAGTTTATGAAAATAATTTTATTTAATAATTTTATCACATAAAATTATGTGATTATCTTATAATTTTCCATTATTGTAATATGAAAACAAATAAGGTGAATATTTTTTGCACATACATGTAAAATATTATTTTTATAATAATAACGATTACTGTGGGACGATAATAACTTCATATTTATTAATGCGATAATATAAATAAGAAAACGCCATCTAATAAAGTCAGAAAGTGACATAGTAGTAAATAATATTAAAAAATTAATGTATTTTTTTTTAATTTATAGTAGAAATTAAATCACTTTCTATGACCACTATCTAAAATTTAAATGTTAACAAGTATACGGTATCGTATTAATGCGGGTTTTTATTATGTTCAATTATTAATAGACACAAAAACGTAAACGATACCTTTCACATTTTATTACAGTATTATGTACGTAATTGTGTTAACAAATGTATATATATATATATATATATATATATATATATATATATATATATATATATATATATATATATATATATATATATATATTAAATATTCATTGTAAAGTACAAAATTAATTTGGAAAAATAGAAAATTAAAAACATAGAGATATGAATAACAAATATTACTATTCACATAATAAGCACGTATGATTTTTAATTAAATTTTGATTTTTTTACATAATATTTTTTAATATAAAAAAAGACATAAATTGGTCAGGTTTACTAATCTATGAATATGTCAAAATTATCATATTGTGCAAAATTAATAAAATAAAAATCTGTTAAATCAAAATTAACCTGAAATAAAAAGTTTTTAATTTTGTATAGAAAAAATATAAAATGTTTCCAGTTTCTTGAAAAATATTGGAATCTCAACTTGCATTAACCTTTTATGGAAGATTTTAAAGTAATTTAAACGAAAATTAAATATAAATATAAAACTATTATAATTTCATAACTAATAAATTTAACAATTTTAATATTGAAAACATAATTAAGAAGTTTAAAAATCAGGATTATTTTTCAAATGCATAGAATGTGATAAACAAGTTTGCTATAAATAAAACAATATTGAAATGCAACTCAGGCTTGGAATTTTATTTAAATACCCCCCACACACGTATATATATATATATATATATATATGTGTGTGTGTGTGCCTGTGTATGTACATATGTATAAAATATAAACTTTCAATTTTGTAATGATAAACTTATAAATGTTAATCGAAATGTATACAAATGCGAAAAGCAAAAGTGTATCGTGATATGAACATATTTTGGCGTAAATAACCAGTGCGTTATTATTTAAAAAAAATACCATTACATAATTTTTGCAATCAATTAAACAACATTAAACGGTGCATAACGTGTTAAAAAAATGGAAAGCGAACGATCGTTATCGTTTGTTAAGTCTACATATATTTATTTATTTAATAATATGTGCGAAATTGGGAAATTATTTTAAAAATATGCAAGTTTTGTATGATTAAACATGCATATAAAGCAATCGATTATGATATAATTAATGGATGGTATATACTGATTATTTTCTCAAAATTTAATAAAATAATTTTAAATGTAAACAAACAAAAACAAAGATGTCGAATTTACAGTTTCAATTTTAAACAAAATAAATGAAATTAGAAATAGATTAATTTCTCATTATGTAGACACATAATATGCCGACTATACATATAGTTAACTTTTAACAGCTAGAAATATAAATAACTTAATGATTCCGGTTTAAATTACATATTTTATTTAAAGAAATTGCTTTACGAGTAATTTTTAACAAAATATAATTGCGTTATTATGATGAAAATATTAATATTATGGAGATATTTTATATTTTAAGTTATTGTGATGAAAACATTAATAACTAACGATTGAACAAAACAAGTAATCGCATTTAACCATAAGACATAAGATATCCTAAATTTCTCAAGTTGTAAAAATATGTATGAATTTTTATGTAGGTTTGGTTTATCCTTAAAAGAAATTACAAACTACATATTCATAATTACATGTGAATTTATAAAATTTGTTCTGTTTTCCTTTTATTATCTTATAGAAAAAATTCTATTTTTGTGCTTTATTATCCATTTTTAAAATGGATGTTATCTGTTCAATTTTATTTAATTATTAGTTATTATTTTGATACATTTTAATGTAACTGATACTAAAAGTGGTTTCGTATTCTTTCAATTTTGTAACTTTTATCATATATATATATATATATATATGTATATATATATATATATATATATATATATATGTATGTATATATATATATATATATATATATATATATATATATATGTATATATATATATATATATATATGTATATATATATATATATATGTATATATATATATATATATATATATATATATATATATATATATTTGTGTAAAAAAAAAATAATTTTATATATTAGCAGTAACGATTTAATTATGAATATTTTTAATATAAATATCAATAAATAGCGAAATCTTTAATAATAAATTGAATACACTTTTTCACTATAAGAATTATACGAAACAAGTTATTCGATAAAAAATAAATATACGAGAAATATATATATTCTAAGACTTTAGTTTTAAATCAACATCATAAGGTTGGGTCCAAAGAGTTGAAGTAACAATTTTGAAACATTTCAACTGATTTATGAATTGACATAATATGACAAGCGAGCGTGCTTATATATATACGTATATATCAAATAGAAATACTAGTTGAGTTGTCGCGTCAATAAATATGCAAAGTTTAAATTTCGCAACGACGACGACGATGATCAGAGATAAGTCATCCTGAATGAAAGAAGCAAGAACTGATCATCGAGATGAATCGGAAACGTATGAATATAAGAATATGTGTGTGTGTGTGTGCGAAACACGAGTGGGCGTCGTCGTGTTCAATTTGCACAAACAGAATGCGAATTCGAGCTCGCGATCACAATACCTGACTGAAATTCTCCCTAATATCGTTTATCTCCTCGGCCGTCAGACTTGAGGAATCGGCCATTTTGCAAAAAAAAACCTGACAATCGAGAGTAAAAAGCCAATAGCGCGAACCGACCGACAAACGACCGCAACCAACAACGATCGTCGCCTCACTGACAGCGGCATCCGTAGCGCCGCCAATGCCGCTCACCACGCACGCGCTTCTCTCGAGATGTTTTAACATGCATTTTTATGACCATGATCTAAAATAATTATATATTTTTATAATTTTACTTTTTTCAAAATAGAAAATAGAAATCCTATTTAAACTGTATTAAATTTATTTTTAAAATCAGAACGAAAAATGAAAAATCGAATCGGCAATATTCCTAAGGACATTCATTACAAGCGCAATCCGTTAATACCAAATAAAATATTAATTTTTTGATTCTCGGTTTATCGGAAAATATTATTTTTATTGTTTAAGCCGGTGATTTAATATTCGATATACGAATTTGAATTACTATCTTGTAATATTTATGAGTTGATACATCCGGAAGTTTTATCAAGACAAAAACTTTCTTATCAAGATCGCAATATTAGCAAGTTCGCCATATGTGGCAACAGAATGGAACGTGTGAAACAGAAAATCAATTGTATTTAACTATAAATTAAAAAAATAATTCTTATAATAATATTTTAATGAAAGTAAATATTACTAATAAAATAAAAATCTAAATTTCATGTTTATTAATAAAAGGAATATAACTTTTAAAATATTTTTATTTCTTAAAAAAATGTAAGATTCATCATTTGATCAAACAAAATAATTTTAGAACATATATAGAAGTTGTTTTAATTTAAAAAATATTTAAATGAATAAAAAACACATTAAATTTTAAATTAACAATAACGTTTATTATATGCGAGCATTTTTACTTATCTTATCGTACACTTCAGGAAAAGCATTTTCACAATTTAATTTCTTTCTCATCACGTCATATAATTCATGATTAAACATTTTTCGAAACTCTTCTCTTGTAGTATATGTATCAGCGTACAACATTTGAAAACCATTGTTTTTAGAAACAAAGTCTTCAATACTTCTAGTCGTCTTCACCTTAAATCGTTAACATATGTTATAAAATTAAAAGAATTTGATATATAGAAAAAAATATTTACTAACGGTTTCAAAATTATCCGACATTGGTACACCATAAACGCCAATATCGATAAACATTTCGTAATCCAATGATTTATTTTTTGGTTGAACCATGCCAGGACATGCGTATAATTTAAATGGACAAAGCCATATTGGATAAACCTAAAAAATGGGAAATGTATTCAATAAAATGTTTAAAAGAGATGTTAGATAAAATAAGCGATATTTACGTTAACTTCATCATGAAACTTTTTTAGAGCAGATTTCAGACTAGTTATTGGAAGTAACATATCTTGTATTATATGACACTTTTCATATAATTTTTTAACAGATGCTGTTTGAGTAATTTTTAAAAGAGAAACTTTTGGAGGCATTAGCCATCCAAGTAAAATTCGAAAAATAAAATTATTGCCAAAGGGAATTATATCCTACAAAAATTAAAACAAGTTATATATATATATATATATATATATATATATATATATATATATATATATATATATATATATATATATATAATATTATATACTTGTAATTCCCAAAATAAAGATTTAGTATGTCTATGATAATATTCCCTTAAAGGAATGTATTCAATTTGTCCATTTTTTGTTCTTTCGACATGAGTGAAGAACCATGGTTTATACCATTTTCCAATTTGATTCACCTATAAAATGATAGAAATATTTAATATACCAAAACATATTTTATCATGTAATAAGAAAACATACTTTGCCATCGTTTTGTGGATGATCTATCATATCACCAGTCATTATTACGGCATGATTTTGATTAAATACCAGTCCTTCAATAAATTGCGATGGTTTAAGTTTTTGGCTTTCTTCAGTCATTTTTTTGATGATCTCATCGTTAGTATTAGCGTGCTCATATTTTAAACGAATATATCTGAAAAAAAAGACGTTTATAAGTCGTTAGTATTTATGCTGTAATTTTTTTTAATTATTTATATAATTCGATATATATATATATATATATATATATATATATATATATATATATATATATATATATCTGTAATATAAAAGTATTGACTTCATGTGTAATAAAAAATTGTTAAATAATAATTAACATTAGATAATAATGAATACATTCAATTTTTATAACAGTTACCATGTCATACTTTGTATTTTATCATATTTTACATAATAAAAAAATGTACGATTAGTTTTCATTGGACGATTTTTTTTTGATAAGGTAACAGATATAATAATTTGGTATTAATTCAATTATAATATCAAACAATGATAATCGATTAAATTAATAAATATAATTTTATGAAAAATCTACAAAAACTGTAAATTGATTATTATTAAAAAATAATATTACTGAAAATATTTGTGGAAATATAACGAGATTTCGTACAAAAGAAAACACGTTGAATTTTAATACATTTAAAAAATATATACCTTTTAGCTGGAACAATTTTTAACTTAACAGCTGTGAGAAATCCAAGTGTTCCATGTGACCATGGAATACTATAAAATAAATCAGAATTTTCTTCCTAACAAAAGAAAATGTAGATAAATTAAGCTATTTAAAGTGTATATCTAAAATAGTAAATTAAAAACCTTAGAACATGTAACTACAGTGCCATTAGCAAGAACAATTTCAAAAGACAAACATATATGTTGAAAAAGTCCATAAATGTGTGATGATGATTCAACACCAGTTCCCATAACCATTCCTCCAACAGTAAGATCATCTATTTCAGGTACAACAGCCAATGCATAACCCAATTGGAATAAAGTGGCGCTTAATTGACCCATATTTACTAATGGTTCTACATGGACAGTCTAATATGAAAATTACATAATTTAAAATTTTTAGTAATTTGTTTTACTTTTATTTATAATACTTTATTAATATAATAGGCATATAAACCATTTTTTCCGTATCAACTTCCAGAATATCAACTAAATTTATATAAATCTTGTGATGAGTATTTTTATATAAACCACGACGGAAACTCATAGTTTGCCAACCGGGTCTTCCAGTACACATTGGTACTTTTTTTCCATCAGCTATCCAATTCAAAATCTATAAAAATTACAAATTGACAATGATTATAGAATTTGACCATAAAGAATCTACAATATTAATACTACATTACCATATAAAAATATACCTGTTTTTGTACATCTGCTACTTTTTTATTATGTTGTTTTGGCGCACTATTCAAACGAAATACAATATAATTTCTGATATATTCAAAAACTTGATAGAAAAACGATAAAGGTAGCAAAAATAAAATTACAAAAACCCATCTATAATTGATCAAGATGTATTCTGTTAAATTTGTCGGTTTATAATTTTGAGCCATTTTTAAATATACTGAAGACTGAAAAAAATTAAATGAGTTATAAATATTTCATTTTTTTACAAATAACGAAAAAGTAATATTTAATAGATATAATTTTTACACGAAATTAAAAATAGTTATTATGGATTCAAACAATGGTTTTTGCGGTATACAGTGTAATAATATCGAAGTCCAATAAATATACATATATATAAGAAGTTATTATCGTTCTGATAAATTAAAATGATACAAAAATATTAATACAGAATTATAATATTTTTGATACATTACTATAAAGACTATATTCCAATACATATAATAAATTATGACAGTTTTAATAAAGCGCGCTTAATTGCTTTAAATCTAACCATAATCCAATTATATATTTTAAAATAAATAGTAATGAAATTTAAGATTTTAATTTTAAATCGTATATACTAATAAAATTTTATAAAGGAAATTGACGCGCGAGTTACATTACTTTAATTTCTATATGAAATGTACCGTTTTAATTTTGATAAATTATTTATACTTTTATAAAACCTCATATATTTATCTTGCGATTTGAATTTATGTGAGATGATAGAAAAGGAATAATTTTGATATAGCTCAATTAATGTATTACATTATATAAAATAAAATAATATCTTAATACGTTTTTGAATTTTTATTTATAATAGAAAATATTTATCTTTTTATATATATATTTGTAATAGTTATAATAACGTCAATTTAAAAGAGTATCAAAACTACAAAACAAATAAAAATAAAAACGCGTTACGATTTAGAGATAAGCCTATATATATATATATATATATATATATTAAACTATTTAATATGCATAAAATAATTCATTTACTTTTTTTATAATTTTGATATGAAGGATTCGTGTTATCGATTTTATTTTATTTCATATAAAGTAAAAAATTGAAACTCATTTAAATCGGACCATATTTGAAAATAATTTACAATTGACATAATTAGCGAAATCGTTAAGAAACGTCGCGTATGCTGAATTACAAGCTAAAAAATAAAATTTAAAATTTAATTTAACGTTTATTTCATGAACGAAATCGACAAAACTAATAATCGATTAGAAAATTGTAAAATATTACTTAAGACGCGTAAGGTCAATTAAGATTAACGAAGGGGCGTTAATGATTGCGTATGGCAACACCGATAATATTTATGTGGGAGGCGCGCGCGCCCGTCGGAGGTCGCTAGTGTCGTTCGTGGCCGGTTTTGAAATTGGTGTTGCGCTTAACGGTCGTCGCGCCGACGGAGACTTCGCCCTCTAGAACGGCGGCCCGCGTCGAAGCCTCGTCTAAGTCGGAGCTCGCGCTTCGGACGAGACTCGTCGATCGCGACCGTGAGTCGACCCCTTTCTTCTTTTGCGACGTCCTAATCGTTCGTTTGACAGCCGCTGTCAAAATTTATGTCGCCGTTTCGGCACGACGCGATTCGGTGAATCGAAGACGACTTTTCGCACCCGCGTTTCGATACCTCACAAGAAGAAGGATAGTTGTAAGGCGTCGTAAAAAGTATGATAAAAAGGTGTCCGACGGACAAATACGCCTACGCCTCGTTCGTCTCCCACTCGAGCTCGTTTCTATGTTTTTTCGTCGTGTGGGCGAACAGTTTTTCGTTCTCTTCTTCCGTCCATTTTCTGTTCGGTTAACCTTGCCGTTTATTAAGACGCCGTCTTCGATTCAATTTCCGACGCAGAGTACACCGTGTGACGATTCGCAAAATACCGTATCTTTTTCCAATATTGTTTTGCGCGTTAAAATATTAACATTTTACGCTATCGAGAAGTCATCCCAATTTTTATTTTCTTATTCGATAACGCGATCGACGTTTCGTTAAATAAATACGCGCCATTACTAATTTGCGCGTTTCAATCGATTATCAAAATATTTAAACGAATATTTTTTTCATATTAATAATGATTACAATGTGGCGACGCTCTTTCTTGAAATTAAAGAACGAAACGTAAAATCTCTTAATAAGAAATAATATTTCAGAACTATGCGTAACATTCGGTCCGCAAAGTAAATAAATTTATATGCGAAATTTAAGAATTACATGTTAATTTATGTTATAGATCGAGCGTTACAAATCCAACGATGTTAAATATTTTAACGTTTTAAATTATTTTTAGCGTTCTTTTACTACTTATTTTAAAAGCAGTGCATAATTTATTTTTGTGTATGATTTTTTAATATTAAATATGTATTTCTTTAATTGTAACATTTTAATATTGCGGTTTAATTTTTTTATAATGAATCCCATTTAATCAGGATACATCCAATTTTAGTCGAGTTTATAGAATATATTTATACATTTTCGTTATATAACGTAATTATTTATTTTCTTTATCCTTAATGTCGTATTGAAAATAACGATTAAATATATTATTAACTTTGTCCGCTGAAGCGTGTAACTTTAACGGATTCGGTTGATGAATTTACTATATCCTATTTTATTGTTTACTACACATACAACATACATAACTGATGATTGTTTATTTCATCTATTATTGTTAACCTTGTTATCTCATATATTTCATTATTGAATTACTAGTTTGTTATTTATTATTGGTTGATATTTTGTAACATTTTTTATTTTTTTCTAATAATGTTGCATTGTTAATAATATATATTATTTTATTTCTAATATAAGGAGTATATTTATTATAGACAGATCACATTACAAAATATTATATATTATATGTTTCCTTTTTAAAATATTTAGCGTTTACGTCTCTAATTATTTAATTTAATTTCTTTAAGTAAAACATTAATTAAAAAGCAACAGTTTTAAGATTTAAAAGTTTAAACTTTTCGTAAAATTTAATTTATTCATTTTAAATAAAATGTTGTAATTTTCATTGCAGTGTTTGCTTTGTATATTCTCGTATTAATAATGTCTACTTTATTTTAGTATAAATAAGTGATTTTATAAAACTATTATATAATTGATTTCAAGCAGTTAATATCTTTTTCTTAAATGAGATAACGTGTTATTTATATTTTATATCCAATTACTTTTATATAATTTATCGTGTAAACGGCAATGATACAAATCGTTAATGCACTTTTGTCATTGATTGATTCCTATTATGGTTACAATCTACTGTTCTAATAATTTGATATAAATAAGGTAAACGATGATTTGTTAATTTTAGATCTTAAATTTTTTGTAATATATTACTTATTTAACGTTATTAGTTTTCATTTAAATTTAGTGATAACTATTATTGAATTAGAACATAATAATTATAATTTCCTAGTAAATATTTCATAAATTTATTATTTTTTTCAACTAAATGAGTATTTTGTAAATATTGATTTGAATGATATATATTTTTTACTGAAAATTCAAACTTTAACAATTTCAAATATAATATATATTATAAATGTACAAACACAATAAATAAAAATAAAAAATTTATATACCATATATATATATATATATATATATATATATATATATATATATATATATATATATACATATACAAACATGTGTGTGTTATATATATTTTAGTGTATTTTTACAATTAGGCCTTGATGGCAATAATTGTATTGGGATTCCATCATAAAACACCTACACTTAATTTTATGAATCATTTTGGTTAAGTCGATGCGAACGTTATCTTCAGATGTTTTTCTATTGATATTTCAAAAATAAATATATGTGTAATGGATGTTAATATTTTTTTCAGGCTTTGTGATCAGAATATCGCATCAAATATGTAATCTGAAAATTGTACATTATTTGTGTAAATTAGATTGCATATCTAAAAATAGCAACATGGATGAGAGTGATGTAATTGTATCATCCACTGAAATCATTAAAGGTATTTTATTGTATTCACAATATTTTTATAGCATATAAAAATGAAATCTATTAAATTTGTATATAAATTTAATATTTTTATTTTAGATAAATTGTATTTCGCAACTTTGCAAAGCAATTATAAACCAAAATCCACTAGGAATAGCAAATATTTCCATATTGAAGATGAAATTGTGTATGAAAGTTTCTACTTAGATTATGGTCCTTACCATTTGTGCCATTTATACTTCTTTTGTACAAAGCTTAATGGAAAACTCTCCAAAGCACCAAAATCCAGAAAAATTGTTTTCTACACCAGTGATGATAGAGTATTGAGATTGAATGCCGCATATCTTGTTGGGTGTTATGCAGTGAGTTCCTTTTCGTTTTTTTTTGCTTATTATTTAATATAAATAATATATGTACATATGATATTACTTAATTTGTAATTCTAATTGATCGATTTCAACTATTGGTGACCTCCTATAAATATATGTTTCTAGATAATATACCTTAAATTGACAGCTAAAGCTGCATATGATCTAGTCACCGAAGGTAGCCATTGGGAACTACTCACTTTCCGAGATGCATCAGCTGGAACTCCAGTTTTTGAAATTTCTCTCCTAGATATATTTCAAGGTTTACAAAAAGCTTTTGATGGAAGATTTTTCGATTTTCAACATTTTAATTATCAAGAGTATATGTATTACGAAGTAAATATGTTGTATCTTAAAATAAATATGTTGTTTAGTTATCTATTCATATCTTTTTTTCTTTATCCCTTCAGAAAGTTTTAAATGGAGACTTGAATTGGATCATACCAGACAAAATGTTAGCATTTTCAGGTCCCCATTCACAGTCACGTATTAAGGACGATTACCCATTACATGCTCCTGATCATTATCACCAATATTTCAGAGAAAATAATGTTAGCACAGTTGTAAGGTACTGTATTTTATAGTAATTTGTGTTTTTTTTTTAATAAATTCATTTATATATCGTTGTTGTTATTATTAATTTTATTTATTGTCTTACAGACTGAACCAAAAGTCTTACAATGCAAAACAATTTACAGAATTTGGCTTCGAACACTATGAATTATTTTTCTTAGATGGATCTGCTCCTTCTGATATAATTGTTGATAAATTTAATAAAATAAGTGAAGATGCAAAAGGTGCCGTTGCTGTACATTGTAAAGGTAAGCTTTTAATTACTTAAATTTGCAAAAATTTTATATAAAATTTTACATTACATTATCATTGAATTTAAAATTTTAGCTGGTTTAGGAAGAACAGGTACTCTTATTGCTTGTTATATGATGAAACATCATGCTTTCACTGCGAAGCAGGCAATTAGTTGGTTAAGAATTTGTAGGCCAGGTTCAGTTATAGGTTTTCAGCAACATTTTCTCCAAGAGTAAGTATTTAATATCATTTATTTCGAAATGCATGTTATTTTATAAAAATAACCTTCTTGTAGGATTCAATCAAGAATGTTGTCTGAAGGTGAGATATATAGGAAAAAACGAGGTATTACCTCTATACCTAAATTTAAAAATGGAATTTATTCAAGAACAGCAAATATGAATACTGAAGATGTAGAAAATGCAAATTTTATTGAATCAAATTCTAATAGTTTGAGTTTGGATGATTTAGAAAACGTTCCAACTGGAAAAGCCACAGCATGTAGATTAATTAAGGTAAATTTTAAATGTTGGTATCAATTTATATATTTATTGTGTATTTCAATTAATTATTATTGTTAACAAATATTTCCAGACCGACAATGATTCTGATTCAATACCAGTTAAACAAAATAAGGATGATTTTGTCAGTCTTGATTCAATAATAAATTCTAATCAAATGAATTCTGTAGATACTCGAGCTGTAACTCAAAAAACTAGAGCGAATACAGCTTTAGCAAATGCAAAAAGTTCATATACTTCTAGTAAAAATAATTATATGATGTCAAATACTAGTAGCAATACAAAAACAATGGCTGTAAAAGTACAAACTACTTATACTCCTAAGAAAATGCAAACTTCTACGTCCACAGTAAATTCAAATTTGAAACCTACTTATTCTAGTACTAAATCTTCTGCTATTCATCCAGTAAAAATGAGTATAGTGAAAAGTCAATATGGCAAAAGCAGTTTACATAGTCCCAGAGCGAATTTAGCGAGAAATCATGGGCAAACATTTTCTCACAGTGCTGGTCCTCTTAAAACATATTCGAGGAAAGCAACAACTACTGTTAAATTGACTTCCACTCAAGAAAGTTTGAAAAATTCCAATATTACAAATTTCAATAATTCTGCTGCAAGTAATAAAGATTTTGATTCTAATTTAAATGTGATGATCGAATCTCCTAAAAAAGTTGTTATTAATGTAAATAACACAGCAAATAAACATATAACTGATAACACCAAAAAGAAAATTGTTTTACGGAAGAAACCATTAAAGGTTGCCACTGTTGATCATGTAAAAGACATGAAAAGTTGTAATATATCTAATTCAGATAGCGAAAAAGATTCGACAAACACAACTTTAACTAACATATCTGCCGATAGTCTTGAGAATATACCTTGTAAAATGCCTACAAGACGCGGTAAATCCAAGAGTCCTGAACCAATGCATCATATTTCAGAAGATGCAGATAATGATGAAGTAGAAGGTGCTGATTCTCAAGGAAGTAAACTATGTAAAATTAAAGCTTCAAGAAAGAAAGCACTTACGTTTAGTAGCATGCCATTGAAGAAAGAGGGAGTAAAAACCCGTAATTACACAAACCCAGCTGCTGTTAAAAAGAAATGACTACGATTTTCATAAACGTATTCTTAATTTATATTAATTTTACTATTTTGTTTCATTATTTTATTCATCAAATTTATATTCAGAACATATGTTTTATAGTTTGAAATAAATTTGGATGCGAACAAAGTTCTTATTAATTTTTCATGTTTGTGCAGAAATACAAACAAATAAAAAAAACGTGTTTTTGCATCACGCTTTTAGAGAAGCTTTCTCTAAATTTTCTGTTAGGTTGAATATTTTACTGTAAAAATCACTAAGTTTTAATTCTTAAACGAATTATATGCAGTGAGATGGTGTAAATTTAAAACACCTTATAGTTTTTTATTAACGATATAACAATTTAATAAAATTATATTTGATACACACAATCCATTTATATTAAAACTTTTGCGTATGTAAATATTTAATTTGTTTTAGATAAATTAATTGCTATATATCATTAGGAATCTCGCTTTTTTGTGATTTTTTTATTAATTCTAATTTTATTTTTGCGAGTATAAAAAATAATTACAGATTTTTAAACATATGAACTGAATATTTATAGTAATATTTCATGTTTTAAAAGGTTTTTATATTCATCATACCTACCCATGGCATATATATATATATATATATATATATATATATATATATATATATATATATATATATATAAAACTATCAATCTTTTAAAAAGTATTGATTTGTATTTATTTGTTTTATTTTTTATAAATATATTGAAATTTATAATAATTAACATTTAATCAAAAACTAAACAGGCTTACCAGTTATGAACACAACCCAGTTTATTTTATTTTTAAACCTCCATAATAATACTTCTTTAATTAATTTAGTGCTTCCTTGTTTATATTCGTGCTCGAACAATAACGCAATTTTTTTATATTGTCAAAAAATTTACATGTAAATCAAAATTGTTACATTATATATAAATGTATATTTTGTATATGTAATTATTCTATTTAAATTTTTATATTGAATTTTAAAATGTACACTTTATACAAAAATATGATTCCTTTTTTTTGTATGATGTTTGTTTCGTTTTATATATCATTTCAAATGTTATTATTAATTTTATATATGTATGTTAAAATTTTTGATATATATATATATATATGTACAGTAGAACAGTTTTTATCCAACGTCCTGAACTAAATATCAAAATTATATACAAAAATAGTCAAATTATCAAAAGAGTAAATAAATATAATATGAATATACTCTTTCAACATGGTTGAAATGTAAAACATTATTGTTGATATTTTACTGTATATATATATATATATATATATATATATATATATATATATATATATATATATATATATATATATATATATATATATATATATGGAAAAAAAATTAATGACTTGCAGCAACTTTTCACATATCTTTTTTAATAATATATAAAAAATTTTAATAGGTATATTAATGAATACAAGTAAAGGTACTAATATAATTATATATATTTAATTATTTGATTTTTCAACTTTTTTCGACACAGATTATAAAAAAAAACTTTTATATTACGTAATTAAGAAGCGATTTTTAACTTTTATTTTTTTCATTAAAAGAATAGCAGTAATAAACTAACATATCTCTTTATTATTTTTTTTTATTCAGAACGTAATCACATATCATTTCGTTGATATTTATATATATTTCAGTTGAGTGTATATTTTAAAATAAAAAAAATAAGAGTAAAAAGAAGAAAATATACTAAACAATTTTAACATGGACCAGTTTTTCACAGTTGAAATTATTTTTTCACGATTTTATATTTTTTTAAAAATGTAATGGGAAAAGTTAAAAATTGATGTATTTTTCAAATATATTAGTAAAATTCGCGCGTACCTGCTATTATTTGAAAATGTAGAGCTTTTTCGACGTTAATCACATTTAATTCATTTGAGCCTCTTCTGCACTAAACAATATTGTTTTATTATATGTACCATACTTAAATAGTCTTTCGATTATTACATACATTTATGATCCGCAGTGCCATATTTTGTCTTCCTTTTTTTTATTATTTTTTTAACAATATTTGTTATATATTTTTATCTATTCAACTTTTAATACTGATTTGTGTATTTGTTAACTTAAGAAATATTAATTTCCAATCCATGTACTGATTTGTATTAATAATTTTTAATTAACGTTAAATTGTTTTTTTCTTTTGTTGATATATATTTTATTTATTTTATGTAATCCCACAATAGAATCTCGTGTATATTAATAGTACTGATAGAAAGTGATATTAGTAGTACTCAAACTTTTTTCATTTCATGACAAGTCTGCGTGCACTATATTGATATTTAATTCTAAAGTATAAAAATATAATTATACTATCAATAATCAAAATGAAAAACTTGATATTTTATTTTATATTATACGATTATAATAATAACAATAATTTACCATCATATTATTTGTATATCAGTACTATTATCCTTATATAATAATATTAGTTAGTTTATTCGAAAATTATCAAATATTTTGTTTTATTATATCTCATATTCTGAAGGTTTTATCCATTGGAATCGCCAAATTTTTGCAAAATGTTTGATTTTATTATATTATATGTACTATATTATATCAATTTTCTTGTATAAAATCACTTCATACCAAAATAATACTGATCGGTGATGTAATATTGTTATTGATCACTTGGGGTAAACATTTTAATTCATCTCTCAAAAAAAAAAAAAAAAATTCTATGGAAAATATTTTTCAAAAATTTTATCACCCCATTCACATTCTTCACTATAACTGTTAACTGCTATTATAAAAATTGTATACATAGAAAAATAATGTGCCATTTTTGACAATTTTTAAAGTATTATATGTAACTAAAGCACACTCAGTAGGCATGCATCGCTCCATATTTGCACCAATTTACATAGCGAAAAAATAAATAGTATTAAGATTGGCAATAAATTCATATGAGTGTGTTGCGATATTTTATTAAAATTATTATACTATTTTTTTTTAATTTCCTATAATATTTCTAAGATTTACAACTGATAAAGATGAAAACGTTTAAACATGATAAATTATCTGAAAATACAGTTTTGAATAAATTTTCTTTAATAAATATAGTATGCGAATATATATATATATATATATATATATATATATATATATATATATATATATATATATATATTTATTTATTTATAATAATAATGATGATGATGATGATGACGATATCTGTACAAATTTATCATAGAATATTATCATTGTTTTATTTGAAACATGGTTCGATTGCCTTTATTTTTATACCATATATGTGATAAATGCATTTATTTGCGAAATTTAAACTATTTGGTGAATATTTTTTTTAAATAGTAATAATAATTTATTTTGTCAATTTTATCAGTTTTCGCTTTAATTTTATTTATTTAATAATGTTGCTTCTATTTAAAATAGGTTGCAGCATGATTTTTATTGTTTTATAGAAAACCAAACTGTTTTGTTGCTGCTATATAATAATATTCGTTTTTTTGCAAATATCTCTTTCTTTAAACTTAGTGAATAATTGACTATTTTTTTTTTGGTCAATTGTTGTTGTTGTTATTAAAATATAAATGTAATTAATATGTCACAATTGTAACGCTTATTTTAGTTATTTTGCAATATTTTTCTTTTATTCAATTTTGCTATATTATCAATGTCGATTTTTTTACATTTCTTGTTTTCATATCGATGTATAGTCAATGTATATATTTACAGTGATATGCTTTAATTAAACAACAATTATGTTTTGTTTTACATAGAAAAGCATTGTAATATTCAAATTTGCAATCCCTAAATTTTATTTAGAAGTCTAATTTGAAAATTTGCCACTATGATATAATTGATAATTTTAAATACTCGTGGTTCATTCTTGAAAAAGAATAAGCTATGTAATATATTTTAAATTTTATTACATTATATATACATTGGTAAAAATGTATAGTATTAAAAAAGAAGTCATCACTTCTGGTATGGACCCAAAATGATTAATTAAATTAAATTCATCCATGCTATACTTCGAACATTGAACTCAATTTAATATAGTGAATTATATTTTTTATTAATTATTATATTAGTATTAGATCCTAAACACGGATTCATGATAATAAATTGTAACACATTTTTTTTTTTGTAACGGTGTATGTCTTGTAACAAATCAATTAAAAGAAAATAATGGAGTATTTAGAATACTTTGCCTTGTAAAATTAAAATACGTAGATATTACTATTAACGTAGATATTTTCCTTCTGCTTAGATTATTATTACAATAGAATATTAAGGCTTCTGAAAAACAATGTACAGCTTTTATGTGTTTTAATATTTTGTATCTAATGTTGTATTGTTGCTATATTGTGCAGTTAAAAGTTATAATTTTGTTAAATAAAAATTAATCTATTTCCAATATTTATGAATATTTTTTTTTCACAAAAAAATCTGTCTTAATTATTGCATATCTAACATATTTCCTATATTATGATTAATTGTTAATAAAATAAAATTAAATAATAAACATTATTAAGAGTCATCAAGTTAAAATTACTTATATAAATTCATGGACGCGTTTATTGAATGGTAAGCTTCCTATATGTTTTTAATATATTGATTGAAAAATATTGAATATATTATGTTAATAATTTACTAATGAAATATTGAATTAATATTTATATTTTGCATATTGCAGCTGTTAGAACAATACCAAATATTATCTAAGTTTACACATGGATCTCAAGTAAAGATGAAATTGAGTGGAATTTTTCTCAGCAGTTGAAATTAAGTCTTATTTTTTTTATTACCATAATACATCTTTTACACAATGGTTTTAGTTTTAAAAATGTTATATGTGGAAATTTTTATTATGTTAATGATCTGTTTTTACTGATATTAAAATAATAAATAATTAAAATTATATTAAATATTTATTATTATTGTTAAATAATATAATAATATTTTTATATAGATATATTTCATTTTGATATAAACGTTCTATATAATAAAAAATATCTTTTCATATATCAAATTCACCTTTTTATGATTAAATATAAAATATGAAAAAGAAGAAAACGATCTTAATAAATAAAGAGTTGATTTTAATATTAAAAAAATGAGAATTTGTATATTCTTTTTATTTTGACTACAGGTCTGAAAGACCTCTGGCCTTTCCAATATTTATATATAGAAGACTTAAATTGAAATACAAATTAACATACAAGTCAATCTATGTATCAAGTCTGTAATCAAAATTTATTTTTTTAAATTAAAATTTTTCATTACACACATATATATGTATATATTTATATATATACGTTCATTCAGCATTTTCTAAATGAGAATATGTACTCTATAAATTTCAAGTTCTAACTTCAACATTAATATCATATAAATGTCGTGTAAACAGTACATTAATCATGTATATAACTGATATTTTAAAAAGACATAATATAGTGAAAAATTGTAATAATATTATACATTTTAATGACAGTATTATTTTTGTGTACATTTCATAAATGACAAAAAAAAATATATATTTAAACTATATTTGTATTTATATAATACAATGGAGCAAAATTGAACGGTGCGCCACAATTGGCAACCGAAGCATTTTTAAAACGAAATAACTTCAGAAACTCGCCAGTTTTCCATTCGCCTTCGGTTGGAGAACACGCACCTAGATAGGCTGTGTACATCTTCGACATCCTACATATTTACCGATCTTGCTCCGCGATATAAAGAAATAAAAAAAAAAATGAGGGAACTGTGAATAATACATCCGAAACACAAATCTCTACGGACCGGTCGTCTCGTTTGATAAAGCGGTTCCCGCCAAAAATTCAAACCGTTTTCATATTTGCGATTAATAAATATTTATTTTTCACATTTTCCTCGCTCGATAAACATCATTACTCTAAAGTATTAAATAATTTATTTATATAATTAAATATTTAATTTATTAATCCGATCGATTGGTGGTTTATCAACTTTAGTATCTGTGATATCAACGATATAATCGAAAGTAAGTCACATGAATAAATATTTTATTTTTATATATAAATATATAATATATTTTTAAATGAATTTAATGCAATAGGTTATTATCATATTTTATACTGTCAAAACATAGATAAAATATTTTGAACGTTGATCTTAACAATTTGATTAGATATCACATTTAAATTAAGAATTTTTTAAAGAATATAATAATTTGAAGACAAAAAAAAATTATAGTTGAATATATTAACTTTATTGACATATGAATTCTAGAAGTCTCTTTTATATATGAGAAAGTTGCTAGTTCTACAACATTATCGATTTTTGCTTAATTCTTCATTATTTTTTTATGCAATTTACAATTATTTTTCCAAATTATATAATAGAAATATGTTTTGACATTCAATTTATTCGATCAGTCGATTTAATAATTTATATTGATTAAATT
The DNA here is from genome assembly GCA_024500535.1 of Leptonema lineaticorne. Taxonomy (NCBI): domain Eukaryota; kingdom Metazoa; phylum Arthropoda; class Insecta; order Trichoptera; family Hydropsychidae; genus Leptonema; species Leptonema lineaticorne. The sequence goes on along the minus strand of JANIJI010000006.1, from coordinate 8,254,478 downwards.
ACAAATTTATATATATATATATATATATATATATATATATATATATATATATATAATTTTAAATACAGTCAACCTTTGATTATTCATTTCAAATGAACTACATATATTTTTAAATTATTTTATATAATAATATGATTTATTTTATATATAGTTTGTAAATATTTCGGTATTTATTTGACGAGTTGATATTATGTATTGTTGCAAATATTTTGTATATTTATTTTTATTAAAAAAAAATTATTTATTTATATATTATGTAAATTCTAAATCTGACAAATTTTCATTACATTGAATTTATCATATCATTTTAACGAAATAACTGATTTTATAAAATTTAATACGACAGTTTTTATTCAGAATAACCTTCTATTTTTATTAAATATTTAGGAAGGCAAGCAAGAAATCTTTCAGTTATCAAAAGCATTCGCTTAATCTACATAAACTTATCTAGTTTCTATCTAGAATTTATTTTTAATCGTTTTATTGTCTAGTCAAGAAATGATTTAATATATGATTTATATATATATATATATATATATATATATATATATATATATATATATATATATATATATATATATATATATATATATGTAATGTAAAAAAAATTCTTTTGCTGTACTTTTCTAGTACTACGATATATAATTAAAATAATAAAAAAAATATATATAATTATGATAAAAGTTTTAGATTATATATAGTTTAATACATTCTAATTCTATTTGAAGGTTATAGTTTTTAAACTATCGACAACTATTTTACATAAGTCAAATCATATATAATTTTAATATGTGCAAGTTAACATAAAACAATTGTATGAGCCAAATCGAAGATTTTGAAAAAAAATAATAATTGGCAAACGTCTTTTGTAAACAACATTTCTAGCTCTATTCGTTTTTAAATTAGTCGATATGTATAAACGGTTAGAAATAGTCAAATAGCATTATTTTATTTATAACGAAAGTGTCGCTTATCACTATTCAATGTTAAAGTATAGAAATATATATATATATATATATATATATATATATATATATATATATATATATATATATATATTCGAATACGTTTATAAAAATAAATAGTGACCTATTGGACTATAAAACAAATATTTTGCAATTCAGCATTATTGCAGTGAAAAAAAATATATGTTAATAAGGATTATGTAATGGTTTTGTTTGAAAATTGCAACTTTAATATTAGAGCGTTTCGCACGATGAAAATTGACACGGTTTGATTGAAAAGTGAAATTGACACATTATATAAGAAATTCATTATTTTTTTTTTCATAAAAAAATAAATAAATAAATCATACAATTCTAATAAGTATTGTAAATGAGAATATTTTCTAAAATATGGGTTACGGTCAAGTTTTCTAAATGAAAATCATTGCCATTATCAATGCTGTTGATGAAATTTAGATCAATGTAATTACGTTGATATTAGAGGATGATATTTTATGCAATATGAATTAATATATGTTTTTTGTAATTGTTTGTGTAATAATTTATCGATATCGATAGAATTATTGACGCTTGTATTAACTTAATTAAATCATTTTTTTTTATTTTATTAAGATTTTATGTATTATGTTTGTAAATATCATCAAAAAAATGACCGATTATAAAGAAAAATTGAAGATCGAATACATTTTATTTGAAATTCTATTATATTTGAATAAAAAAAAAACATCACCAAAAATAGTTTCTAAATATTAATATCTTTGAAAATGGTAATTATAATGATGTATTAGAAATATTTTTCACTTTTCACGCTTTAATTTAGCTTCAAATGATTTGTTTGCACAGATATTTTTTTTTTCGTTAAAAAATGTCAATGCTTTATTTGCTGCCAGTAAATAATATTTATTTTGTTGTTAACCAACAACAGCAGATTCAGTCAACATTATTTCATTATAATTAATTAATTATTTTCAATTGAACTATAAATTATTATTTAATTTAAAGACTACAATGAAGAAAATTTTAATAACAATTTATTATAGATTGAGTTCACACTATTTTGTATATTTATTTATTATTGCACATACGAAAGTAATAGTATTTTAATGCAACTATTATTTTGAATTTCATCAGATTAAACATCACAATCATTGCATTTCACGATTTATATTTTTGATGTCGTTCGTTTTTATATATCGTAGCCTCTTTAGATTGTTTTTATCTTAATGACCTAATAGATTAAAATTATTAATAGTTGAAGATTTTTTATCTAAAATGTGTTAAAAATCATATTTTTACTACAAAAAGTATATATAAATTAATTTTCATTTCAATTTATTTTCAGATTTCATTAAGTATTTTGATTTCTTATTTTACTTATAAGGGATTAAATAATCTATATTTCTTCTGAAACAAAAAAAAAATAATGTTTTATATATCCCTATCATTTATTATAAAATTGGTGGCGTTTTCAGAGGATATTTTTTTATTGAAAAATTGACAATATCCTGGAAGGGGTCATATTTTTATTTTTATTTTTACCAACAAAATTTTTATGATAGCAGAATATATAGTATTTTTAAGTTAGTTCTTACATATATTTCAAATTATATTAGAGTTCCATCAAAAATATATTTATTCGAATTGCATGATATATGCTTAAAACACCCATGAAAGTAAACTTTTCGAATACACACACACACACACACACACACACACATATATATATATATATATATATATATATATATATATATATTTAAATAACTTTCATTTTGAATTTTATTTCTCCTTGCTCAGATAAAAATGCATGATATTAATAAATCATTCGGTTTGTTTTAAAGAAATTTTATTTTTATTCGCGTACGAAGAAAACTTGTTTTCGAAGGACTTATTAACCTTAATGTATAAACAACTGCACAGTTAAGTGACACGATTTTATATTCAGAAAGTTTTTCACTTTCACCGTATAATTGTGCAACGTCCATTGTGAACGTGATGCAATCGTGATGTTCAATATTTATATTTATTTTAAAATTTATGTAAAGCTTTGGATTTTCATTTCATGATTTCATTATTTCTCATTTAGATCATCGAGCATTATTTTGCTGCATGTGTTCGCCTAGTCAGATAATATAAATTTAAAGGATTAATACTGAAAAGAAAGGACGCAAAATGTCTGTCAATAATTTGAATAGTAATTTGAGTGCAGATAAGAGTGACAGTGAAACCTCAGATCAAGAACGACAGAACGATATTGCTGAAGCCACAGAAGATGCTCAAATGATACAGGAAAATAATTTGAGCAACTTGCAAAAGAATATGTCTATAATATTTGAAAAGTCTCCTTCGGTGCGCAGTTTCGTAAGCAAATCAACCAAAGAAACTCCATTAATCGAAAGTTCCGCCACGAATCAGAGATTTTCACCATTGTGCAGACAGGTATTTTCCATCACACACCTTTGAATATTACATAATATATTATATTAAAACTAATTATATGCTTTTAATAGAGTATTGCTGCTGTCGGATCTATATTAGCAACCATTTCAGCTGGAATGACCAGCGGATATTCTGCAACTTTACTACCTCAGCTGAATCAAACGGATATTATTCCTGTAAATCAAGAAATCTCATCATGGATAGGTTTGTGCATTTATTCTCATAATATAATATTTTTATGTGTATCGTTAAATTATATCAGTAAATAACAGATATAAGAAAGTTAATTAAATTCAATACTGACAATGCATAATAATAATGGTAATATGTCATGTATTTGTAAACAATATATATATATATATATATATATATATATATATATATATATATATATATATATATATATATTATCAGATATTTAAATAAATTAGTATATAAAAATGATTCTTCATATTAATAATTTAATCTTACATTAATTTGATAGAGAAAATATAAAATATTTTCATTAAAAAAATATAATCATTTAAGAAAAATTCTATTACTCCATTGAAAATTATATAAATATAAAAATAATGGAGTCGCATATTTTTTAGTCCATTATAAAAAAAAATTCAGTATTGACGTCATAGAGGTTAAAAAATACTAGTTTAATTGACGATAGGTTCAAGTTATTCCAAGATATATTTAAAGTAGGACGATATTTTTTTTTGCAATAAAACCTTGTGTATTGATAATTTGCATGTTATTATTACCCAAGAGTTTTTACGATTTTCATTACTACCTAGAGCTAGTTATTGTGTCCTATTAAAAGAATTTTACTGCGTAAATATTTAATTTTTAACACGTTCCGCACACTTTTCTATTACAGTAATAAATATCTTGAGCATGTAAATGGACAGATAATATATTGCATAATTTATATACTTCAATGTATACGATGTTGCTTATCGTAAAATTACAATTACACGCGTGAATCATATATTATTACTTTTGTGCGGAGAATAAGATAATAATAAAAAAAGATTTTAGTTTTATTTATATATATATATTTATATAAAAATTCATTTTTTATTATAGCTTCTGTGGCAGCGTTGCCAATGTCATCTGGATGTATTATATCTGGTTTCATGATGGAATCATATGGTCGTCGAATGACTCATTTAATATTATCAATCCCATTCATTATCGGTTGGATCTTAATAGCGACTGCTTATAATTTACCTCAATTATTAGTGGGTCGATTTTTATGTGGTCTTTGTGTCGGCCTTTTGGGACCAGCTGGTTCTGTATATATAGGAGAAATAAGTGATCCAAAATATAGAGGATTTTTATTAGCCGGTATATCCTTAGCTATATCAGTTGGTTTATTAGTCGTTCATGTAATCGGTACTTTTATAAACTGGCAATTAACCGCTGGTATATCAGCTTTAATACCACTTTGCAGTTATATAATAATGTCATTCGTTCCGGAGAGTCCTAGTTGGTTGGCATCCAAAGGAAAAACTGAAAAAGCTGTGAAAGCTTTCAAATGGTTAAGAGGCTGCGAAAGACATTCTTTAGACGAACTGGATGCACTGCTTGAAAAGCAAGCGGTTGCAATAGCTGAAGCCCAGATGAAACCAAAAATTAAGCTTTTTAGTAGAGAATGGATAATGCATTTGAGAAACACATTCAGGCGACCGGAATTTGTAAAACCATTAGTTATAATGATAGCTTTCTTTTTCACTTTACAATTCTCGGGTGTAAATGCTGTAGCATTTTATTCAGTGACCATTATGCAATCCACATTAGGATCAGGCATAGATGAATATGTAGCTATGTTAATAATAGACGGCGTTAGGCTTTTTTCGTCGTTGACAGCTTGTATTTTATTAAGGGTCGTTGGAAGAAGACCTTTAGCTATGTTCAGTGGAACTTTAACAGCAATATCACTCTTTGGTATATCTACATTTAGATATGTCGGTTCTCATCATAATATTGAATTGAATGACTATTCATGGATACCATTATTATTTTTAATTTCGTATATGGTAGCAACGTCTGTAGGATTAGCTCCGCTACCATGGGTTATGACTGGTGAAGTCTTTCCAGTGGATTTGAGGGGAATAGGTTCAGGAATATGCACTAGTATGTGTTTTGTGTCATTTTTCATAGTAGTGAAAATGGCTCCAGCAATGTTTTCTGAATTAGGAGCCGAAGGAACATTTTTATCGTATGGTATCATTGCTTTATTAGGAACATGTACGATGTATTTCTTTTTGCCCGAAACTAAAGGAAGAACTCTTCACGATATTGAAGAAGAATTTCGTAACAAGGATAGAAGAACAATACGTAGAAATATTGAAATGTAATAATATAAAGTGATAATGTTTGTTGTTTTTTATGTTTTCTATAAAATGTACACAGTTTTTTTTTTAAAAAAAAAAAGATTATTTATCTTACAGTCTTATTAATTTTATATTGTATATTGTATGTTAAATTTATTAGTTATAAGGAAGATGAAATATAATTCGAGGTAAAGAAAAAAAAAATTAAATGTTGTAATTGTGAATATATTTCTATTGTAAAAAGAATTTCATTGGAGTCCATAATAACATGTTTTTTATTTGTATTTTTTTATTATTAAAATGATAAATATCTGAATTAATGGAATATTCGTTTAGAATAGAGGTTCTTGACTTTTTTTACTTATTTTTTTTGTGATTCTCATTGTTTTTAAAATTTGCAAAATATTAACATAAAACAACAAAAAGTTTTTAAAATAAATTGTTTTATATTTAAATAATTATAATCTAAAAGTATATAGATTTTAAAATGTTAAAATCTAAAAAAAAAGACCAATGCAATAATAAGTCACGTTGTTTTTAGATTATCTAAGAATGTCGCAATTCTATAAAAGAAAAGCGAACGAAACTCAGAAGGGAGATTTAGATCCCAAATATTTTTTTCTAGATATTATAGTAATAAGATATATGTTATAATTTATGAAAATCGTGGACCAAACTAAAATAAATCGTATTGTACATTGTACTTATCTTGCCAAGAAATTTGATGCTGAAATTTTTCTTTTTTTTTTAATGTAATATATACCTAAAAATTTCATTTAGATTTTTATATGTGATTATTAAAAAGTGTTATTTAATTTTTAAGAAAACTGTATTGTGATACGATTTTATATAGAAAAAAAATTCTGTGATTTAAAAACATTATTAATTGTTATTATAGTTCAATTTTATTATATAAATATTTATGTAAGATTCTTTCATCTATTATATAAAAAAAATTTTCTCACAATTTTTTTATTATTACTTACACTTATCAGTTTATTATATTTATTTTCAGTATTCGGAATCCTCACGTTTTATAAAACATATGCTAGTAAAGTTTCTGAAAAATAACACATTTAACACGTATTTTTCAAGGTTAAAAATAAAATGTTCGACATATTATTTCAATCACCGATTCTCGAACAATTTGTTTTTCATATTATAAACCATTTATATATATATATATATAAATCTTAATAAAAATCATATAATATATATCTAATCAACCAATTTGGTTTGAAAATCTTTATTTAACTTTGAATCATAAGTTATAAGTAAAAAAAATATCTGTCTATGGATATTTATTTCAAAATGGAAGAATATGAAATTAACGTGTATTAAATTTTATATATAAATTGTTGATAAATTAGAATAAAATATAAGCAATTAGATATTGTGGGTTTGAAAACATTTCAGAGATATTAACTTTTGCAGTGAGTATTTTGAGAACCACTGGCAAATATTATATTTCTTCGTTACATAAAAGTACTAATGTATATGAATTAAAAGTAAATTTAATTTATACATATTTTTAGTAAAATCAATATTTCTTTCATTCATATAATTTTTTTACTTTACTTTCTAGTATGACACGTCTAGATATCAATTGTTTGATTATGCAAATATAATTTAATTTTATATATCATTGAATATTTTCAATGTAATGTGTATTTTTATATACATTATAAACTATTTTTCGATATTTTATATATTTGCAACTTCGCATATAACAGATATAAAACATTTAATTAGAACATTTTATTTTGTGTCAATTGGCAATTAACATTTGTTGGTTTGTCTTCAAAATAGTTCCCGAAATGAATTGTATTCAATAACAGATTCATCAATACAAAGTATAAAATAACGTGTTCTCGTTAGAGTTTACTTGTTGAATAAATCATACATCACACGTTCCATTTTTATTATTTCAATTATGTTGCTGTTATTAGAATAAACTTCAAGATCGTTTATCATTTTAAAATAAATAAGGTGAAAAAACGATTATGTTGAAAACAAATAGTGTCATTAATGACGCGATTGATACATAAGAATTAATACAGATTAAAATCTTATATATTCAGTTTCAATTGAACTTTGAATTATTTCTACTAATATATACTTTTTTTTTAAATGATTTTAAAAACATATATATATATATATATATAAAAATAGTTCGTATAATAAATTTTGGATAAAGTTAAAACTGTCGTATTGAATAAAACAATGTAACAAATTATGTATTAAATATTCATGCTTTAAATATATTTCTTGAATTATTACTTAGTTTTATAGTTGAATGTCAACTGAATAACTGAATGATAAGCGTTAAACAATTTTTTAAAGTATATAATTATCATATATATATATATATATATATATATATATATATATATATATATATATATATATATATATATATATAATGTACATTAATATTTTATGGAAATAAAATATTTCTGTATTTTATATTGCTTTATATAGAAAAAAATATACAGGTTGCAAGTATTCGTGTCATCTTTGATTATTCTGCGTTTATCTGATAAAATATTGACAATATAAAGAAAATAATACTTTTTGATAAAATTAGGACAACTAAATCTTGAAAAAATAAATATATGTTATATAATATAATATTGTATATACATTATTTAAATCGATTTAATCATAATAATGCTCTATATATTTTTAATATCTATTTATTATATTTTGTATGAAATGAATAATGTTTCATTTATAATAAATCAATATGTTATTTTAGAATAAATATTTTTATACAAATATTTTGATATGAGAAAGTGTTATTCAAAATCTGTTTTGTGTTGAAATGGATTTAAAGTATATTTTAATCTTTTAATTTAATATGTTTGAAGATTGAAACATTAAAACTGACCAATTTATTTAAAGTCGTATATTATATAATTCAATTCATACGGTTCAAAACATTTTTTCGTTTAAAAAATAATGAAATTTTGATTCCGAATGTTAAAAAATATGTTTATCAGCTTTAGAACTTATTTTTATTAGCAACGTAGGATGTTATTATTTATTAGTAAAATAATTATCTCGGAAAATAATATAGCATCATCAAAAATTCCGAAAACATAAAAATATCGACGTAAATAATCGATCAAAATATGTTTATGACATTAATAGTTCGATTTTAAATTATTATTAGTCTGCTTGGGGTCCATATATTATAATTATTTTAAACGATAACCTTTATGATCTTTGATAATTACCAGTTATTGTAAATAATCATAAATCAGATTAGAAAAAATTTAAACTACTACTATTAATTTAAATAAATAATTAACTTTATATAAATAAATGTATTATTATGAGTATATTATAAATTAATATCATTTGTTAAAGCATTTTTGATTTTTTTTATTTACATATATTATAACCAAATAATATTAATAACAAAAATATTAAGAAAAAAAATAATTAAATAAAAAATAAATCAAAAGAATTAATTTTGAAGGTTAGTTGCAGATCTGACGACTCGTCTTCTTCAAGAGAATGATTTGGCAATATGAATTTCTAAAGGTAGGTTTTGATCATAAAAAGACTATTATATCACCAATTTCTTTATTTAAATAATATTGAATAAAAAATGTATTTAATTTAAAGTTTTACTTCTTTATTTAATTTTATATATTAAATAAATTAAAAATGCATTCACGGATATGTATTTATTATATTGATGTTGATATTATTGAGTTGCATTATAAATGTCTGCTAATTCTTTATATGCTTTATGAAGATATATATACTTGGAAATCTAATCTATCCATCGATTAAAGATTTATTTTTTTATAATGAATCTTTATAATTAAATGTTTTTCATTTGAAAAGCATTCATTTCTTTTATAAATCATTGGAACAGGAAAATCGTCATAATTATATACATTGATATTGAAGTAATATGAAATTGCGATGGAATATAAATTGTTATGATTAATAACATAAAACAATTAAAATACAAATCTTAAAATAATATATTTTTATCGATTATTATACTGTGATCAAAAAGTAAGGCGAATTTGTTTATAAAATGTAAATTCTTTATTTATTGTTCCAAATCAATTTCACCCCCTTCAAAGTAATCCCCGTTTTATAAAACGCATTCTTATCAACGCTTTTTCCAACCCTTGAAACAGTCGAAATGGGTTTTTTTTTTCGGTATAACCTTCAAGACTTTCTTCGATTCGGTTTTTATCTCCTCAATCGTATCTAAAACGACGTCCTCGCATTGGCCTTTTGAATTTGCTGAATAGGCAAAAATCGCACGGAGCCAAATCGGACGAATACGGTGGTTGCGGAACCACCGCAATGAGTCGAGTTTTTGGCAAAAAAGTCGCAAAGAACTAATGCAGTATAACATGGTGTATTATCGTGATGAAGAAACCAAGAGTTGTAAAAACACGTGTAACTCAGTGATAATTAAACTTTTTGATAAACAGACGCTTGTCTAATATTATAGACAGTCCTACTTACCCAGAAAAAATTACAATTTACCTGGCTTCCTAATGTCTAGGAGTTTTAAATGTTAATTTTACTTTTCTTTTTGATCACGATAATATCAGTGTTTTTCAATAGTTTTATACTTAGACTATATAAAAAAATATTTACGTCCCTAATTTATGAGAGTTTTCAATTTTATTATAATAAAAAAAAACACAAATTCTCATGAAAGAAAAAACGTATCTAAAAATTATGTTTTTAATTTTTTTAATGAACACGATGAATTATTATATAGTTAACTGACAAATACATATGATGCTGTGTTTAATTCGTATATTAATGTCGTTTTTTAATATTTACACGTTTCAAAATTTTCTTATCTTATCAACCAAATTTAGGATTGTAACAGAGATTTATATTTATGATATAAAAAAAGTGTCAGTAATACGTGAAGTTTGCGATTAAAATAAAAAGCCATGCAGACATATTTTATTTAATATTTTAACAACATATACTATATTATTATACTATTTCAATAGATATAACGCGGTATATACTTAAAATAAAATACACATTTTTATTTCATTTTTTATTTTTATGGTTAACGACTGGATCATATGGAGAAATCTACTTTTATCTATTTTGATATGATACATAAATAATTGAAAGATTATAACTCATTCATAAAGATGGCATTCTTCCAATATTTGTGTAAGTAAATAATTATCTTTGTGTGAAATAATTATGATAAAAAGAGTGTAAAGGATAAATAAAATGAAAAAAATAGTTTGAAATTTAGACTATTTACTAATAATGTCACATATTCGGTATACATTGTTCTGATAAAACCATTCTGAAATAAAAATTCAATACAGAATCATTTAAAAATAAATACGTAAATCATCTAGACTAGAAAAAATACTATTATTTATAATACACGTATGCATAGTAAGTTAAAAAAATACCGATTGAACTGTTCGCAACGGCACAAATAATTTTTAAAGCAAAAATAAAAATAAAAATTAGCAAATGCATTATATGATTTTTTCTCTCAAAAATGTGCATAAATATTTGATTTCAATGTTCTGTGGCGAGGTTGTTATGTAAATTTTCGATTACTCACAGATGGCGTTCTAATATTTACAACTCGAAATATTTCTTTGTAGAATCGTTTATTTATTAAAAGAGGTATGTATCGTAAAAGAAATATGAAAGATAATTATCTCAATATTAATGAACATTGAATTCGAATATTTATGATTATACTGAAGTTTATAATAATTATTAAAAATATAGATGTCGAAATGAATAAAATTAGAGAATAATAAAATTTTGTCTAATTCTGCTAAATTCTATGACTACATAGCACTCTTTTTTTACTTAATTATATGAATTTCATGTTTTATATCGTATGAATATATAATTTGTATATTCGTTTACAATATTTTTCATAAATATTCATGTAAAACATTATATATGAATATGAATATTGCAAATAAGAACATTTGCGTCTGAAATGAATTTATTATTTTCATTAATAATGTATTTTTTCTGAAATAAAATAGTAAAATGTGCGACATCATTTATGAACAGTATTTAGCTATTAATTTTCATTACAATTATTTATATCATCGAGCATTTTTAATATTACACGTTGGGAAGTTCAACCTTATGATTGTTTTGATTTTTTTTTTAATTACAAAAGAACGACTTACAATTTTAAGAATAAAGTTGCATTAAAAATAAATGTTGAATCATTCCCAAATCTTCTATATACATTAAAAATGAATAATTATATAAAAAAATAATATATGTTTTCAAAATAATGGAATTTAATAAATTAAGAATTTAAATTGATACAAATTTTGTCTGTATATAACCTAATATAATTTGTAAAATACTGATATGTTAAACCACATTCTATTAATTTTCGATATAGAAATATCAAAATATATTTTTTTTTAATAATCCAAAAATTTAATTAATAAATACATATTTTTTTCATAATTTTTATACCACTGCCAGCAGTGGAATATACAATATATAGTAAAAACTTCAATTTTAAAAATTAATATATATATATATATATATATATATATATATATATATATATATATATATATATTGTACACACCATATTATTAGTGTTAATATATTTTTCATTTTAATTTTTCACATAGTCAAAACTTATTGCATAACTAATCTAACAATCACAGAAAAATGGTACTATTGTTGGAAGAATAAAATATGAAACAATATTTTATTTTCTTAAAAATATAGATTAATTTATAGTGCAAAATGTTAATAATTACAATTATATACAAATAAAAGAGATGTATTGAATATTAACGAGAAAAATAGAATGTGCAATTTATAATTTATCGTAAGTACTGTACGATCAAAATTAATATATATATATATACATATATATATATATATATATATATATATATATATATATAATAAAATTTAGATCACATTTATATGAATTATGATAGAAAAATATTTGATATTTAATTAAATTTAACAAAATTATAAAATATGTATTAAAGGTTTTGTTCAAAATTGATATTAGATTTATCATTGTACTGTGAATCAATGAAGCTGAAATAAAAAAATCGACAATATAACTGTTTCATTTTACATACAATGCTTATTATTTAATATAAACTTTTTCAATGTTGTAATGTTTTATGATAAGCAGTATATATATTTTATTATATTGTTTAATCCCTCTTGAAATTCAACAGTACATTTAACACCCCTTTTTTTTTACAAATGATTTACTTTTAATTTCAATTTTACAAAGCTGAAAATATGAAAAATTATAAAATTTAATGTGTATCATTGGTGATGAATACAATTGAATGTATGTTTAGTTATTCAGATAAAAAAAATGTACAAAAGTTAGATGATTGTAAAATAATATTCTACCATTTAATAATGTATATTTATTTGTTTATAAACTACAAATATAGCAAAATAAAATATTTTACAATCAATATTATATATATATATATATATATATATATATATATATATATATATATATATAAATTATTTACAATTATTGATAAATTCACAGCATTATGAGTTCTATTAAAATTCAATATAAATATATATATATATATATATATATATATATATATATATATATATATATATATATATATATATATATATATATATATATATATATATATATATATATATATATATATATATATATGAGGAAATATTCACCTCATAAATAATCGTTTCGTCGATTTCTCGATATAATTGACTTTGATTATTGTTTTGTAAATATTTGGAAATGTTTTCATTCATAATATCGAGGTAGATTTAATAGTTTACATATTTATGATCGATGTTAATCGCTGCAAACACTATTTACACCTTTTCAATGCATTAATACTTTTAGATATTTAATAATTGATCCGTTTAATACTGGCGATGTATGAAGGTTATAGGGAATATATTTCATATGTTGACTTTCTTCATTTATCATATGAATTATAGATGTTTCATATCGTTAATAAAACAATAATTAAGTTTTATAATTAGAAATACATGTAAAACTATATTGCGTTTTTTTCTTCAAACATAATTGCATTCAATTATATTGAGCTTCACTATATAGTAAATTATTCTTTATACCGAGAAATCATTTTATGGCGTCAATCGATATATTTTATATATTCTGTTATATCAGGGGTTTTAAATTTTAGGCATCGAAAATACAGTCCATACATAATTTGAATATACTGTAAAAAATATATTATTTTGCATATTTTTTTCATTAACCTTGTATAAAATGCAAATTTAATAATTCAAATTATTTATAGTAAATTTGAAATTAGCGAAATTAATAATAATAAATAAAAATGATTTTTTTATAAGAAAAAAAATAAAACCCCTTTATTACAAAACAAATATGTTACTCAAATATTTAAGAAAACTGTATTCTAAAAACTACATTTTGCACCCCATTAATTATTAGGAATAAATTATATTTAATAATATTGCAATCTTCAGCATTTTATTTTAATTTTTATGTATATTATTAAATAACGAACTATGTACAAGAAAAAAAAATTAATACAAATCAAAATAATATAAGTTAAAATATTTTGGTAAGAAGAAATAATTATAAGTTTAAATTGAAATGTTAATAATCAAATTTACGAAAAAATAGTTAAATCCTTAATTTTATGCTTGAAATTAAAATTTTTATAAAATATTAACAATTTATCAATAACAGTTATATTTCTATTATACATATTTTTTCTCGTTTTCTTTCATGCATAAAAAGAATGCTTTAGAATAAATTAAAAAATAACTTATTTATAATTCGATTCATATTATTAAATCATTCATTTCGCTAATAAATAAAAAATATCTCTCAAAAATTCACAATTACAATTCGATTGAGCATTATCGATAAAATTTACGAATTATACATTTTTAACAATTTTTAAGGCACAAATTTTTGAACGTTAGAGTTAAATTACTCACATTTGACATATTTTAAACATCTATTTATATTATACATATGTACTTTCAAAAGACACCGTTACTATTAATATTTATTTGGTAATAATCTGTAACTGAATAACATCGTTAATAAAATACATATAAAAATATATTAGATTTTCAATATATAATAAAAAAGAAATTCGTCTTTAGATATAAAATCAAAAATTATTCTTTACAATAAAAGATTTTAAAATACTGTTAAATACGCGTTATTGTCTCTCACAACACAACACAAAATTGTTTATTATCATTATTATTAATTAACCATGAGAATATCTAAGTTGTTTAAGCACCTAACTCCATATCAGCATCGGAGAAACAATCAGTGATATGATTAGATCTTGCTCTACTCGGTCCCATGAGTCCTGATAAACCAGATGCTCCCAATAGACCCGTAGAGCCCAAAAGACCCAAAGATAAGACCTGACTTGCGGTTGAATCACTCAAAAATGAGGCAGCTGTTGAGCTATTTATTCCTAATATAGTTGTGCTATCATCAAGCATAGAATCAATTGCTGATTGTTGATCATCATCTCTTCCGATACATATTCGACTAGATGGTGATGAACAAAGCATAGGGTCTCCTAAAAATATAATCCATTTGTTTTTTTAATATTAAATTGTGTGGTAAATATTTAGTTATCAAGACCTAAAACGCTATGAAAAAATATATTATATTATACAAATAAGTGCTAATTTACCTTGCACTACAGGATTATGAGAGTCGTCATCCATAAGATCATCTATTTGAGACGGACTTAATACGAATGTAGATTCCGAAGAGTTGAGATCTGAACCTGATATCATCAGATTGGAATTGGGCGAAGAATTAACCTGAATAAATCATAAATATATTTAATAAAATCAAATATATTATATTTTAATCAAATATTTATTTAAATCATTATGTTTAGCTTTTTACATACCTTAACTGGTGTATCTAAATAACTGGCCGGTATTGCTGTTAAAACATCATTTGTCCCGGAATCTAATTGAAGACAACCTAAATTAGATGTAGGAGCGAATTGATCTAATCTTAATGGATCTGAAATTTTGAAATGAACATTAAATTATATATAATATAGAATTTAAGCAACAAAATAAACACAAATATATCGTACCTAAAGAATCAGATGTGATGGGTTCTGATAAAGTAGCTGTAGGGTGTATATTTGAATCCACACTTTGACAAATTGGTTCGGTTTGATGTTGTAAATGTACTCGATTTGGAACAGGCTTTAAAATTAATTAACGTGTTAATAATTTGTAATAATAAATTGTAATAATACCCATATAATATATATGAGTTAATTACTGCTGAATATGGTGGATGTGGACTAGAATTGTCGGTTGAAATTGGTACTTCTTGAGATTGCCAACTAAAATCTGAAATTGGTAAACCATGTAGTCTTGCTTGTCTCTCTAATTCCTGAAATATGATTAGTCACTACATTAAAAATACTGATAACAATTGTTATAACGAAAACAAAACGATGGATATAATATGTTGAAATATATAAAAATTACCTGTATTCTTAAAAGCAATTTTCTATTATGAACTTCCATTTGTTTCCGTCTAATTTCGCTCTGTTTTAATTTGTTTACTTCTTCTCTAAATAATTAGTAATAATGACTTTATAAGTCGTTATAAAAATATATGTATATTACCAACTAAATGAACACGTTTATATACAAACCTCAGGCATTTAATGTAATCGACGCTACTTTTCAATATCGTTCCTTTATTTGGTCTAACATCTCTGATTACTTCATAAAAAGGATCGTTGGTTTTGGGCAAAAGCGTGCCTAACTCTTTGATTCGATCATTAATATTAAACCTTCTACGTCTTTCAACTGAAAAGAATAAATAAATAAAGAATTACATAAATTTTATTTGAAAATGTTATTATGTATGAATAGGTTATAAATCAAACGTGACTTACTCATGTTGTGGTTATCTTTTTTCTGTCTATCTTTAACCAGTGCATGCATTTCAGCATCACTGAATGGTAATGATTCCTGTTTGACTGTTGGCATTTCTCCCGGTGATTCGATATCAGCTGGTGATACAAGAGTGCTAGTGCCTGTGGTCCCGCTTTCCAATGATAATATGTCATCCAAAAAGTCATCAGTCTGAAATAAAGTATAAATCAAATAAAAAAAACATTATTAAAACATATATATATATATATATATATATATATATATGTATTTATGTATATTTTTCTTTTATTGCAACATACCTCAGAATTACTAGTTGTGATTGGACTAAGAACTCCTGAACCGGAAGCAAAATCGTAATCGGGACTCGGTGCCGGTAATAATAATTCTGGTGCTGATAAAACTGGATTTGCCACGGGACGAGTGAGACATTCCTAAAATTGGATAATGTAATAATATAATCTATTTAATTTTTTTTTAATATATAATCTACTATTTTAGTTTACATTTTGAGAATAATTGTTCAAAAGAAAAGTATACAATGATGTCTCTTTAAACGTTTGTTTTTCAAAGAATTGCTTCAAATCAATAATAATATTTTAACATTAAGGTGTAAATTGTTAATAGTATTAATATGACAAATATTTACTCACTTGTTTTGGTTGAAAAGATTCACTAAGATACTGACGAACCTGACTTCTTTGTTTTTGAATGACATGATATCTCGTTGGATTTTCTAATACTGTACGAACCTTGAAAAATAATTAAATTATGATTAACAATGATTTGTTTTAGATTAAAAACTAAAATAGAAGCTGAGAAAAAATTATACTTGTAAAACTTGCGGTGGCACTTCTACATTAGTATTATTAGATGCAGCGGTGGGTATAGCAAGAACTTCCTGTCTTCTTGGCTTGTTTAACTGTTGTTGATTTTGAGTTTGAGTCTGCTGCAAAAAAATATGATAAATTAAATATATATATTTTTTTTTAAAATAGTGTTTTTAGTATCACATTTATTATATTCATAGATTTTATTGGCGATAAAAAAGATTAGCCATTATTTGTAGATATTAAGGTGTCGCCGAAGACTTCTGATACGATATACTTAGCAGAATACTCATTGATCGATCGTTAATTATTGGATCAATCATATAAATGACAACGATAAGATCGACAATTATATTTCTAAGAAAAAGAAGTATTTTACGTTGTCTACAAGAAAAAAAAACAGAAATAATACGTGTATAATCAACACGAATCTAGGGAATGTAATGTAGGAAAATCCAACCAGAGATAATATTTATGTTAATGACATATTTATGATGTTTCAAAGTACGTTCAGCGTATTTTACGTATATTTGTAATTACGCAATTAATTACATATGATTTGGTAAGGTAAAAATTTACCTGAAGTGATTCTCTTCTATGTTGTTCATTGACATGTTCACGCATTAACTGCTGTTTCAGTTGTGTTCTAGACGTTGATGTTAACGTCTTAAACGTCGGTGGACTGAAAAGAAAAAAAAATAGCAATGTTATAAATAAAATATATTAAAATTTTAGTTTTAGATGTAAAGAATTCGAGATAGAAATAATTTGAAAATGAACTAAAAGATAAAAAAAACTACATGATTTTATTGTTTTATTTTTAACAAAAAATATTTTTCAGTCAATTGAAATAATAAATTAAATATTATGATTCATTGACATAAAAAAATATATAATATAATAGAAATTTATTGATAAAAGAGAGTTAAATGATTTTTGTTGAATTAAATCTGATAACTGTTTTTGATCAATTTTTGCCATTAAGTTAAAAAAAATATTAATAGATTTTCTTCTTTATATCAACTTTAAATATATAAATATATAATCCATTCAAAAACGATGAAAACCAATTGCAATTTTATAATATTATATTTAATTTAGTTTAAAATAACTAAAATATATTTAGTTCAAAATTGTTGCCATGTGAAATTAAACAATAAAAAGATGCTACAATAAAATTCAAAATATGCTAATTTCTATATTGATAATTATATGATATATTTTATTAGTTTTTTCATAATTTATGATACATATGTCAAAACAAACATAAATATATCGAAAAAATAAAAACAGTGTCAAAGTATCTTACTCGGAATATTATCAACTCCAAATTATTTACTTTGTATATTCAATAAAAATTAGAAATAGCGAAATATATAACCGATTTCAAATTTATGGTATTTGGCACAAAATACTCTCATTAACATTATATTATAATCATGAAAATTATATTATATTCGATCTTGAGATATTCGTTATACTGATAATAAATATACCATAAATTTAAACGCAAAAAAGTATCTGTATTAATTTTTAAATAATTTTTACAATAGAAATATTTTTTTAGTAGAAAATATAGAGGATAAAAATTATCAATTCTAATTTTTCCTCGATATACGGTTTGTTTTTAGTTCTAAGAAAATTATTATATTTTTTTCTAATTTAAAATAAAAAATACGTAACTAAATATACATATATATTTAACCATTAATAAATTACACAATTTATTTATTAATTTTAAACAACGCATAGCGGAAACATTTATAAAATCTTCTAAAATATAATATTTATTAACAATATGTTCGTATGATGTGTGTATATATACAAAATTTTCTCGTAAATTCACAAATCGATATTTCACACAATCAATTGTGTGGAGGTCGAATGGTTATAAATTATATTGTGGGACATTGAAGAATAATCAAACATAACTACAGCAAACTACAGAATAAGACTTCCGTTCAATTCTCTGGCATATAATAACGAGGGTTTCTCAACGTTTTCACACAAACTTCTGATATAATTTAATAGCAGTAATATATCTCTCGAAATACACATAATTTTATAGAATTTTACAAATACGGTCCATAGTTCCAATTTATAGTTCTAAATGTATGATATTATCATTAGAAATATTTTGTTTTAAATAAATTATTCTTTTTAGTGAAACAGAAAACGATTTGGTTACATTTTCATATCGCCTTTAAGCAGGAAATTTCACGATAAAAACCGGTAAAATATCATTATAAAATGACTATTCAAGTTTGCGACGCGTATCATTTTATATTATATATAAATTTTTATGCACAATAAATAATAATCAATTTTAAATAACACTTTAAAATATACACGCGAGATTCAAAAATATATATATATATATATATATATGACAAATCATTGGTAATTGAATAAAAAATTCATTTCTGTTATATAATAAATAGGCAAAAAATTGTATTATTTTCTATTCGAAAAGATAATGTTATTGTTTTGAGTTGTAGTAAAAAAATAATAAAAAGTGGGTAGTAAATTATTCTATATATTTTAATTGTTTTAAATATAAAGGAAAATTAATAAAAAAAAAATGAACAAGGTGTTAAAAACTATTCTAATAAATTGAGTTTATTTTGAAATAATAACAATATACATCTGATAAAATACGAAGTAAATAAAGAATAACATTCTATCGTACGAATCTTTTAATATTTAATAAATCTAGATCAAAAATGTTTTCTTTAGTAATTGGAATTTTTAATTATGATTAAAAAGTTCTATCAAAAAAAAAAAAACTAAATAAAATAAGATATATTGTAGATAAATACAAATATCTGATAGTTTATATTATGAATTTGCTTTATAAATATAAAATAAAATTGACCTACATAAAAAAATATATATAAAGCGAATGGATCATATCGAAAAATATGAAAATGTACACATGATTAACTGAGCGTGCCACGGGCAATGCTCATTCTAATTGATCAACCTTCACAAACTTCATAGCGTTATATTATTTTTTTTTCAGAACCGTAGGAAAAAAAACATGAAATAATAGTTTGGATGATTGCAAAGACCATTTACATAGATGAATATGACAGTACAATTGTGAACGAACGGACACAGAACGGAAACGTTACCCCGGTTAATGCTGCACTCCGATGGAGTAGCGGTCGACCGATGAACAAATTCAATTACCACTTTTGCATATTGGCCAAGATATGATGGAAAAAAAATCGTATATCTGACGATAATTAGAAAATTTATCTACGTTCGAATGTGTTCATGCAAATATATAGTGATAATTGATTGTACAATATTGGTTTCCATGAAAATGGCTCTTAACATGCCCTTCACGTTAGAACCGCATATGAAAATAATTATATATGATGTTGACTTTATATTTCTATTATTGAAACATATATATATATATATATATATATATATATATATATATATATATATATATATATATATATACATATATATCATCGAATTATATAATACAAAAATCTCGTTTCATCGATGAAAAATTTATTAAAAATCAAAATCAATATATAAAACGTAAATAATGTTTTAAAAACATTGTATGATTTCAATTTAGATAAAAACGCGAAAATGACTAATGGGTAAATTATAATTTGATCAGTTAATCATATATAATTTGGGTGGTAATTATAACTGTAATTATGATACAGAATTTTCTGTTACAAAATGAATGTATAAATTAATATAATAACTGGACTTAATACACTTTAAAATAAAATTTCTAAATAACTATTATTATAAATGGAAAATATTCTATTGAATAATTGTGTGTATTTCTGATACAAATATAAAATATGTGTTTTTGTAAAAAATCTCATACAACTCACAAGTATTTGATATCAATTTATAAATACTATATTTTTTCGGTTTTCTTTTTATAAATATTACATATTATATTGAAATAAATTTGTACACATCTATTATAAGATTTAGCGTTTTAAAATGATTGAAAATCGCTGAAATATAATAATAAAAAGTGGAAAAATATTTATAAATAATAAAAATATAATATAACCCATTTTAATACATAAGCGTTGCAAACAATATTGTGATTACGGTTATAAAATGAAATTGAACTCGCATATATAATACATTAGTTTTATATATAATTTTGAAAATTTTATTAAAAAAAAAAATAACTGCTTATAAAGCACTTTTGATAGTAATGTGCATTTTTATTTTATAAATTTATGAAAAATGTTTGTGAATCAAACTCTTCATTAAAAAAAAGATTGAATAGAATTGATAAAACAGAAAAAAAATACGGGTTTATTTAGTGGGATTACGATTTATTTTGTAATGCTACAGATATATCAAGCGATTTATTTAGATATTTAAGGTAGTAAAAAAACGATATAAAAAAACTTGATAATGGTTCAATTCGTGTCAATATATAAAGAGCTTTTTGATCAATCGTAAAAGAAATTTTGTAAAATAAAAAAAAAATGAGGAAAATCAACACAGTTGATGTCAAATAGGTTAATGATGGTCGTTGATACTTCCTTAATAGCACTATTGCATGTCGCATTTGTAACATTTTTTGATATTATATAAACTTTCGGTTGTTTCAATAGTTAAAAAAAAAATAAACAACGAAATATAGCACACGATCAATCGAACGGTTAATATTTTACAAGTGTAAAAAATTTGACCTCTTGATTAGGCCGTTTAGATCAATTTTTCCGTTTTCGATATTGCTAAAAAAATCTCTTTAAGACACGGTTCACGGTTGCTAGTTTCGAATCTTGTATGTCACGATGTAACTCGGTTGACAAGTCAACATCTTCAAGAGGAAGTTGAAGGTTGGACATGGAACTTGAATGAGAAACATGCGTCCTTATTTACTTATATATATATATATATATATATATATATATATATATATAATATCATATCATAAATTCTTGTGCAATGAATGTGTATAAATTAAAATGTAAAGATACTGATTTAGATTAAGATATATTGGTGTTTAAAGAATTATATATAGGCATAGGGTAGATGTCTAATACGGCTGTATGATTGAGGATATGATTGAGAAGTCAGGAAGAGACTAAAATGTTAAATGACAGTCCACGTGGAACAAAAGTATATGTGATTTGAATTCATCGAGCAGATTAAAAGGTATAAAAAAAGAATGTTTGTTTTTGTGAATAATTATATAAATTATTTAATACACTCTTGACATGCTAATATATAATATAAATTAATATCAAAGATTCAAAAAAAATAAGCTAAACAAGCTCTTGAATTCATACTTCAATTATAAAAGTAAAATCTTTTTTTTTTTAGACAAATTAGATGAATTATAACTATGGCTACTAAAAGTTAAAATTAAAAATCCTATTAAAAAAAATAAATTTCAAGAAAAATACGTTAAAAAAATTTTTTTTTATAAATTATCATCCTAAGTGAATTTCAGATATAAACGAAAAAAAGGCATAAATATTAAAAAAAAACTGTGACATGTTTAATCTTAATTACTGATATCTAAAAATCAAGCATTGAAAAAATATATGAAACAATGATCTTCTCAACATATTGTCATATCAAATTAACGATACGCTAAATAATTAGTTTTATTACATATTACTAATTAGATATTAAAAAAAAGAAACACGTGCAATACGTGAAAGATGAATTCGTGATTATCAATTTTGCCGAGAGAAAAATATTATATAAGCTTATGAATCAAAAAAAAAAAATCCATCACGAAATAAATATAATTTTAAACGAAGTAAAAAAAATAGAAAATAAAAATATTAGCAACGTTTGAGAAGCGTCAATATGAAGATTTCATGTCCGGCATCGTTCAGTTTCTTTCAATTGTTGTGGTACGTCAATAAGCAATTTCGCCATCGTTCATGAGAAGGTAATTTGTTTGATATATATATATATATATATATATATATATATATATGTGTGTGTGTGTGTGTGTGTGTGTGTTCGTGTATATATATATATATATATATATATATATATATATATATATATATAATATGTAAAACTAATATTACGTACGTTTATAAAGCGGACATCATCGTATCGTATTAATAATATTTTTTTTCCAATAGAAAAACGTACATAATAAAATCTACGATACGAAACGGGCAATGAAAGCTGCGTTACGTCATTAAAAAAAAAACGAAATTAACGCGCAACGTCAACGCTTAGTGACCAGTTCGCCCCTGGCACATATATAATGTATTGTTTTCAGTTGTTAAAAGTACAGCGAGATCCCGCTTTCTCAACATCGATATTGCAAATTTTATATGCGCATAAATTATTTTATATTTATTATTGTCATGAAAAAGCCTTGAACCAGTTCTTTTAATCCAGTGATGTTGTTTTTTAGCAAAAAAAAAATTAAATCTGCAATTTCATATCAAATATTCAATCTGATAAATTAGATATTTCGTTTTATTTTTAATGGAAAAATGAATATAATTTCATATTAAATATATACCATATAATATGTAATTAATATTAAATATTTTGCACGTGTGTGGGTAATTTAATTTATATACTTTTCCTATATATTATAAAAAATATTTTTAACGAAGTTTTACGTGCAAATCAAATTTATTAAATTTGATTTCATAATTCAGATCCTAATCATAATAATAAACCTAGTAAAAGACTATCGTATAAGAATATTATTATTATTTATTCATTTTTAAGATGATAAAAAATATATTAACATTAATCACAGTTGTTCTATAAAATCATCATTGTAATTTATTTATCTTATGTCAAATTTATTATTAAGTTTTTATCTTAAAATGACAAATCACATAATAGATGACGACACACTAGAAACTAAATTAAAACATTTATATTGGGTTAGAATTTAAATAATAATAAAAATATTTAAATTAATTCAAATGATTAAAATCGTTTTTATTTTATTTGATCAATAATAGATTTTATACAAAAAAAATGATATCGAATTTAAATTCCATAAAACACGCTATCAATGTTTTCATAGATTAAATCGAATTCAAATTTATCATATAAAACCTAATATTTATATAAAAAATTTAAGGTCATCACAAAACGATTTTTCAAAAAATTGATGATAGATTAAAATAATTATCATTTATTAAAAAAAATAATGATTGAAATGCAATTTAATCAGTAATTGTGTTTTTAGAGCAGATAGATATTTGTATAGAAATAAAAAGGAAAAAATCAATATATGATATATGTTAGATTTTGGAGACAACTTCAGTTAGTACCCGTCGAATATAATGAAATATACAAAAAAAAAACGCGCTAAAAAGCGGGACCGCACTGTACACGCGTAAACACAGTGAATATTTTTTCCATCGAATCGATGAGTCGATCAATTCTGCTATATTGCAGGTCGTTTTTTCGATTGCGAATTCGCGTATCGTCTTCGACCCGATTACATAAACATAAAAATTATATAGTAAGTCGGTGTGGTGTAATTCAATCGTTATTAGTCTTCGGGGCCGATTTTCGCCGACCAAAAAAGAAAATAAATAAATAAAAATTTACACGAAGGACGATGAACCGATAACTGACACATCTAATATGTATGATGATATATACGACCGGTGAAGAGTTACAATGCTCACTTATTAAGGCTGATTAGACAATGACCGAAGATTGCCACGGTGCGATCGGATCAGAATTGACCGCAACTCGGACCTCTTCTCTTCACACCCAAAAAAAAAAAAAAAAAAAATATTCATACAAAAATCTATGACGATGGATAATAAAAAAAAATAGAAACGCGAACTATAGTCGGTTTCGTCAAAGCTGAAGTCGAACCTAGATGATTAGAATCAGAAGCGAACACGCGATAGAAAAATTTAGGTCCATTCGAGCCTTCGTCAAAGTGGATTTGGTAGTATAAAAAAAAGTGGACTATCGTTTAATTTGCTGTGTTATTAAGGATTTTTTCTCATATTTATATAAATGTTTAATGATATATGATCAGTTCGTTCGTGAAATTTAAACATATGAATGTATACATAAATATATACATTTATAATGAACGTTTAGATTGAATTAAAATCGTTTGCATGTTCATTTTCATTGATGGAAATATTTTTTTTGCATAAAGCAATACAATATTATAAATTTTCATTCATTTACTTTCATTATGGATAAATTAAATCAGTGATATGAATAGCAGATAACTTTCAGAAATAAGAAAAAAAACACAATTTGAAAAATCTTTAGATTTTCATTTTCGAAGAAATAGAAAACAAAATATATTAACCGAACGTTTGGAAAACTCGGCTATTCAATTTACACAGAGACGCCATTTTCAGTTTTCTTTTCTTGACTAATGCTAGAAAAATCAAAAAAAAAATCACAATCGACAAAAGTAAACACCGTTGCAAATTTCCACTAAACGTTGTCGCCGTCGTCATCGGTCAAAAATGATCGAGTGCTCGCTGAAAAACGACCTTCTTTTTTTTCAGCGCTGAAAAATCACCGTGAAAATCCGCACATCCATTTATTTATCAATGTGTACATCGTCGACATCGCATATTTATAATAAATATAATATGTATATTTTTAGAAATATTGTTTTTTTCACAAATATGGCGCTATTTATGTGTTGTTTGAAACGTAATGTTTTTGCATACAATATAATATGAAAATATAATTCAATGCTGGAATAAGAAAAAAAAATATTTTTATACTAAATTATTCTAGTTATATACAAATATTATTTTGTTTTTAAAATATTTCTATTATATAATTGTTATAATAATCTTAAATTTTCAAGCGTGAAGAATTCTACTGAAAAGATGATTTTATGGTTGTCACATCGGTTTATCACGGTTCAAATGTCAAATATTAAAATTAATATATATATATATATATATATATATATATATATATATATATATATATATTACATTACTATTTTTGGTAGTAAAATTTTCATGTAACAGATCATGTGTTAAATCTTTGTGATATGAAAAAAATAAATACTAATATGTCAAGTAAGTATATGAAACATAACTGATTGAAGTAAAAAAAAAGAATACACAAACACAAACACATCAATATGGAAAAATGAATGAAAATTACACGAAGGTTATATGTATATATACATATATATATATATATATATATATATATATATATATATTTATTTATTGTTGATATCGTCTGTACGTTTTTGTTATTGTTGTTAATAAATAATTGTCGAAGCCTTCACATTGTTCGTACGCCTTGGACGATGTCGAATATTATCATTAACATTTTTACAATTAAATGCGCGCTGAAGAGCGGTCATCCGGTCCTATGGTTGATGTGACAATAATGATATCAATTAATGTAATGCGATTGTCTAACCCTGAACACGAAGATGCTATCTTGACGTTACGTATATGCATGTGTGAAATACGTACAACGTACACATCGACGGGTCAGCGGTAATAAATCGACGGTGCGCCGATAATAGCGCAATATTAATTGTGACGTTATTCTTTTATTATTCGATACTATTGTAAATATATATATATATTTCCTTGTTTAGGCTGTATATAAAACGATTATATTAATTCGTGTTTGTTTTTATTTTATTTTTTATGATGCAATTTCATAGATTTCTATGATAAAAATTTGTTTTTGTTTCTGATATATTAAAAAAATAGTAATAAATAATTCTATATTTCATTATTGAATTCATTGGAATTAAAATTTTTGGTTTTATAAGATGGATAATAAAAAATGATCTGCTTACGAATTGTAAAATATATTAATCAAATAATTTACGAACATCAGTTAGTAGTAATGTAAATATTAGAGAATATTATAAAAATATTATGATTATTAATTTTGACTTAATAATTTCAAATTTTGGCAAAAAACAACATTGTAATGATCTTTCAGTCTCTATATTCGCCAGACATAATCTCGTACGTAAAATAAAAAGACAAAATAAGAAGAATCTTGAATGGTTGTTGTTTTAATAATATTTAATGTGGACTATTTTAAAGGGTTAATATCGTTGTAAACGAATAAATAAAATTTATTGTAACAAAAATACAGAAAATTTTTGTTACTTTTTAAACAATATAAATATAAATTACTATTATATGAAACATTACCATTAGCAAAAAAAAAAGCAATAATCAAAAAGAATATCAAATAACGTTTAATATAAAAAAAAAATATTCAAAAAGTTCATGTGCGTGGAATTTTCTTTGCAAAAAAAAAATGAATAAAAATGCAACAGGATAAATAGGACTTAATTCAGTAATTAATAGAAGAATCTATTCTGATGTGAAGTCATCGTCACATATTATAACATATTGTGGTTGCTTGCAATTAATCTCCATTGTAACCCACGTGTGCCAAACGCTCATAAAAAATCAATTGTCTCAACAATCGGAAATTTAACAACGATATCTGAATGAAATCTAGAATAAAAAAAAAACATTTTTTTTGTACGTTTTCTTTATTTATTTTCGATTGTGGCGCAAAACAAAATAATGATAGCGATACAATATAATGGCGCACAAGAGAATAAAAAAATAACTAATCGATGTTGTAAATCTCAATAAAATCATTATTTGCACGGAGCGAAGACAATGTGTAATAATTTGTTTTGATAAACGAGATAGTGTATGACATATTTGACGATACTATACAGTAAATTCTCTTATCAAATCACTGTGACATTTTCGAAGAAAAATGCGTTAAATTATAAAAAATCTAGCCGTGAAAATGATGTATTTTTTTCATTTATTCGTATATTGGTCAATTATTTATCAGATGGATTTAAAAAATAATATAAATAAATAAATGAAAGACGAATGATTAATGGAAATAATAGTATATGTGAAACAACCTCTCAACTTTTAAAATTGAATCGGTGTTCTAAAATATGACAATAAATTAAATAATAATATATATATTTTGTGAACAGGTTTAATAATAAATATGTCAAAAATCGATAAATAATAAAACAAGCATTGATTTATCACAATTTAAAAAAGTATTATTAGTATGCAAATAAATAGTTATGTTATTTCTATATCAAAATAACTGTATATATAAACTTGACACTCGTAACATTAATAAATTTATAAATTACAATAATTACTATATAATTTTATCGGTTTACTATTTTATGTGATTTATAAGCACTTTCCTAGTACCGTCGCTGCGATGGGTGATTATGGAAGAGAAAAAAAAATGAAATAAAAGCTTCGTTCGCTTTGTAAACATACGTTCGTAATTACCAATAAACGTAATTTTTATCAATTAAACGGTCATGTAATAGCCCTCGATTTAATGGGTGTAATTTAAAGACTTGGTTTTGAAGAAGACATGTCTCTTAAATGTATGTTAGTCAAACAAGCAACGTAGATATTATTAACCTTAATAATAGTTCAAATAATGCTGACGAGACGATACTGAAAACAAACACTGAAATAACATAAACGTAAGAGCGATAATATTTTTTTTCAGCACATTAAGTACAATTTAAATAGAGTAAGTACATTACGAGAAAATTTATACACGTAATTAAATTTAACCGAGAATATTTAGGTATCATGAAAACTGATAAAAACATATTGAAATTTAGAATAAAGCACCATGTAAATGTTATATAAATTATATTTTTATATAAAAATAAAAGTTATACATATATATATATAATATAATTTGACACCTGTTAGTCTAAATTGACCCACTCTGAAGATTAATAAAATAAATAAGGACAATATTTTTTTTTAATTTAAAATTATGTTATTGCACACACAACTTAATTTTAAAAATAATTAACAAATTTAAATTTATAATAAAAATGCATATTACTATTTACGGTTACACAATTAAAATGATCCCGGATACAAATTTAAACTAAGTATAAATAAATTACAAAAATATATATTGATGCATCGTTATGCATATATATAATAAAAAACATGAATAAATAAATATTTATTTATTCATGATATTTTTATATTTGTGTATAGTGTAATGAAAAGTATAAAAATATAAAATATTTTTTAATATTTTTGTTAAAAAATTATCGAGAATCAAATTTTATAATACTTTATTTATATAGTAAATTCTTAAGAAAATTTTAGTGATTGACAATTGAAATTAATCATTTGGCGCCAATAAACTTGAATGAAATTAAGATATATTTCCTAGTTAATTGATATAATTAGTTCATTTAAGTTATATAAGATATTATATATTAATATTTAATATTATTTAAGAAGCTGTAAATAATGTTTTGAAACCAAAACTATTATTAGAATTAATTATAAAATATTTTTTTAGATAAAAAAAATATTGCTAAAAATCAATCATTTCAAGGATAAAATGAATTTTTATTACATCAATTATGGTAGCGCCTTTTAAAAGACAAGATATTAATGAATATGTCAAAAAAATTGATTGATTTGGAGTATTTATATCGTATTTTATAGATTACTTAGTAAATCTGTAATTCTATAACCTCTTTTTATTCTCTTTCACAACATTGAATTATATACTATAATAATAAACCAGTAAGATAAACGTAAAGATAAAAATAATAATTACATTATTTTTTCTTAATAATTTTGAATTCTACATTAATCTTTTATATAGTTATTTTATGTTATAAATAATAAAAAAATAATATTATGATTAACACTTTGCACTCAAGGGGTGCCGTTTTGTCATCACTTAGACTGAAGCGAAAACTCGATGCGCGGTAATGACTATTTATATTAATTTCTTTGTAACGAATAGCCGTACTCTTTCTGTATAATGTTATGAAGTATAAAATGACACTTTTTTAAATAGTGAGAAGTCTTATTATATTAAATTAGTACGCAACCACATGACTACAAACCGAACTGCATTTTTCGACACTGAAACTTTGAAAGTTTTTTGGTTTAAATTTAACATTCTTGGCAGAAAGATTACTCTTATTCTCAATATTCTGTTTTTTTAAAGAAAATTTTTGAAATAGTTGCGAAATTTTTTTTAAGTTTAAAAATTTGTTTAATAAATCCATATATTCCATATAAAATCACTCAACAGCAGAAGTAAATAAAATGTTATATAAAAGCAAACTTTTTTTTTATGTACAATAATTTTAAGTTTGGAGTAAAAAAATAGCCAATAACGCTGCGAAACGTCTTGAATGCAAAGCAAAAAGTTAAAATAGAAAATAGTTAACCGCATTTGAATTGGACGTATTTTATTAAATCTTTCGTTCTTATAAATCACTATAAGCATCATCGTCATCATCATCATCATCATCATCACCGGAAAACGAATAGTTTAAAATTGATTCAAACCGTCGTATTGAAGACGAACGTTACTTACTCTTTCTTGTTGACTACGATGACGAGCTTGACTTTTCGAGGTCCCTTCGTCATGTTGACAGCGGGAATCTTGACGAGCTTTCTCCGTGGAACGAGACGGAAACCCTGATGGCCCGTCTCAATTCCCTCAATTTTTCCACCAATGGTTTAAAGTTGACCTGGCCGGATAACCGAGCCGTACCCAACAGTCACCTTCCCGACATATCTTAACTTTTTTCCTATTATAATCTTTTTTTTTTCTTTCAAATTAAACAATATTCAAATGGATCGAACACATATTAATTATAATAATGTATATATATGAAAATTTTAAACACTGATCACTTTAGTTCAACAATCGAAAACACTGCACGTTATAAATAAATTTTAACACTTTGTATGTGTGTGATATATTCGCGCACTTAAATAAAATTCAATTATCGAATCGTAAAACTTTTACAATTCAATGTTTATTTTATATATTAGAATAATAAATTGACGTAACTTTGTATTCGGGTAAATATATATCTTGTTTCAACGTCACAAACAGCCTGTCAAATTGGAGGAAAAAAATGCATAATAATATAATATTTATTTAAATTTCAGTTTGATACACACAATTAACGATAGTCTCTTATCGCTCAATAAAATTAGATAAGAGATAAAATATTTGCTCTTTTTTATTTGTCTAGGTTGTAATGACGCTATTATAAAGTATTCGTATTATTAATTATAATCAAAATTAATGCGATGAAAAAAAAAAAGTAAAATTGAATCGTTCCAAGTAATGTTTCGTGGCGTCATAATGAAGTTTTCGATTCGTTTACGCGATAATTTGTCGATAATTCGACTGTAAAAAAAAGAACGGTGAAAATTTAGACCGATTATTTTCCGACGTAAAACTGTGTCGCCGATGATAAAGAAAAAAATAGATGTCAATAGTAATAAAAAAAAATAACAGAAAAAAAACGCGACATAAAAATGTAGAAGCGTATCGAAATGGCGATTTTTCGCAAATTTTCTAAATTACAATGGAGCAGAATTCCAATTTTAAACGCGTTGTGTTGCACAAAATTTGGAAAAAGCAAATCGTTGTCGTTAACACTTTGCGGTCAGGTAGCGTATAATTTTTTTTTATTTTAAATAATTTAGAACTGATTTATTTTAATAGATTGAAAATATTATTTTCATATATATACATATATATATATATATATATATATATATATATATATATATATATATATATATATATATATAAACGACATTCAGAATGATCAAAATTATTCATATTAATATTCTATATAATAAATATCGTTTTACGTAAAAGATTACAAAGAGATAATTTATATTTTATTTAAATAAAATAAAAAAATCACAATATCACTTTCTACAGTTTAGCACAATTTTCTAAAATATTATTGAAAGATTTCTCGTTATATAATTTTATTTTGTAAACTTTAATAATTTTGAAGCTATAGATTTATACACAAAAAAAAATAGCACTATTCAAACAAAAATTGAAATAAATATTCTAAACAATCGATAATTATAAAAATTTAAATCGATATTAGCAATATTTTTTTTAATATAAAATACATAATATATATTTGAATATCAGAAAGAATATTATAATCAAATGAAAATTTATAAACATATTATAATATTAAAAAAAAATTCAATTAAAATAATTTAAATCACAATTAATTACAAAATCGTACAGATTGAAAAGGAAAATAAGTAAAAGTAAATGAAAAACGTCACAGTTAAACTTCTAAAGGGTGTTAATTAGCGAAAACCGATTCGGCAATTCGTTTCACTGGCACAATTGAAACATGTGAACGAGCTAATAATATTTTATGTAAATATATTATATTTTATAAAGAAATATTTATATATATATATATATATATATATATATATATATATATATATATATATTCTGATAACAAAATAAATACATAAGAAATGACGAAACACGTCCGCGTCTTTATCAACCGCACAGTCAACTGTCACAAAATCGTGCCGACTATCAACTGGTATACTTGAAGTGTACAGATTAATTAGTATGAGATACTAGTAAAAAAATTTTTTTTTAATATATATAGATATTATCGTGAAAAAAAAAGTTGATTTTTTCATAGATAATGAAAAATATTAAAATTTTTTCGAATATTGAATATTTTATATATAATTAAGGGAACATTTTAACGTCGATGAATTTAAATGAAATTTTGTAATTTAATATATTATAGAATATTTACCGTATATTGTTAATAAGTGTTATTAAACAAAAATATCAGTTTGATATACAGTATTAGTGATTTTCAAATTTTAATGTAAAAAAAGTTAGATTATATGATTCTATAGTGTAATTTTATAATAATTGATTAAAATTAAAATTTACATATTTATATGCAATAAAAAATATATTATAAATATTGATATAGATTAGATAAATAAAAATTATGTAATACACAAGTCGACAAATGTAAATCGCTTATTTTCAATAAGATGAAAATTTCAGATTAACAATCGTATAACAAATCTAAATTTCTATAAATAGAACAATAAATAATTTAACATATATACTTTGAACTATATAATTTATACAAAAAAAAAAGATTAATAAGTGAATACTTTCTTTGTTAATAATGTATTAGATATAAAGCATTTAATTGCATAAAACTATATAAAATTATTTAAACACTACGATTTAGATCAATATTTTAAATACAAGTTTTCTAAATACCAAAGAAGCATTGTGCATTTTTTCAATTGTCCCATGAATTTGACGCAATTATTTATCTTGCATGTCCGAAAATTGAATTATAAGCACGAGCTGTATCTAATCGGATTATTAAATTTACGTTTACGTAATAATTTAATACAATTCAATGCAAAATAATGGTAAAAAAAAGTGCTGAAGATTGATAGATATGAGATTTATTATTAAAAGTCACGATTTTCAATGGTAATATCAAATTTTCATTTGCGAATCGTATTAAAGTTCAATCGTAGGTCAAAACTAGGTGACAAAATAAAATATATAAATTTCATGATATAATAAAATCGCTTTTTATATCAAATTATATAAAAATATCAAATCAACTGAAATATATTAGTAATTGAATTTAAATATTGTTAGTTCAAGATATAGTAAATATAAAGATTTTTCAAAAGCAGTTAGAATTATATGCGATTAACCGACATAATAATTTTGTGATAAAATAATATGTTTATAGACTGAAATATCTTTTTTTTAATAATATTTACATTTTAAATCATCTTATATATTGATATATTTAAACAATATTAAATTAATACTATTTATAATCATATAAAGTGTTGATCACTATTGATTTACATTTGATTACGATTATATAAAAGAAAAATATAATAAAAAAATGCGTAAAAATATTTACAAGAATACATTCCATATATAATATAATATATATACAATAAATATTTCTGGAATGTATCGATCGCGAAAAATACGTAATATAATCATATTATTGCTCATTTACAATCATCGATATCGAATATGATTTAAAAAACGGCAATATAAACTTGTAAATTTTATAGAACCATAATCAAAATTATCATAAAAGTTTCGCAAACAAAAAAAAATCGGTATAAATTTTACTGGTTACAATAAACATGTGTTTTATATTAAAAATAACAAATTATATAACGACCGCTAATTCCGTAGGTCTCGACGTGATAATGGAGAATATACTTAAATAAATAAATTCAATAAGAGAATTGCAAGTTAATATAATAAAATAGTGAAAAATATGTTTGCGTTTTAATACTCGTGGAAAAAGTGTCTGACGACACTTTGAATTATGTAAAAGTATCCAAAAATATACAAATATTTGAATATTTTGTAAATATAATAATGTTATGTATCGAAATAGTAAAATTAAACAAAAAATAATGATGATTAAAATCGATAAATAATGAAAAAAAATGTACTTTAGAATATAAACTGTTAATGAAAACTATATTAATCATATAGATTATTCGTCATCGATAATATGACCATTTTTTATAACAAAAATAATCATAATAATAATAATAGTAATTATATAATTTTTAAGCGCCTTTTATTCTCAGAATTAGAATACAAGTTTATAATTTAGTAAAAATCTTTAGAATAATTTATAAAATATAGATAAATTTTCAGAACTTTACACTGTTAAAATTTGAAAATTACAAGTTTTGACCGTTTCTTTAAATTGTCGATTTTCATCTACGAAAATATACTAAATAAATCCAGTAAATCAATATAAAATATAATATAATACTATCTTTTTAACGATCGCTTGTTGTTAACAGATTTATCAAAATTAATCGTCACAACGGAACGTAAGCAATAATAATTTGTCACCTGCATTCCAACACAAACGATTTAGATCTTCATCGATAACAAAGATACAGAAATTATTGGAAATATTCAATATTACGCAAAAAAGAAAAAAAAACACAATATAGTCAGTCATAAATAGTACAAAATATATAATGTTAAGAGATATTCGTTGAAAACTCTATGCATTTGTTGCAACATGGCTTTGTGTTTCTCTCTCTTTTTTTTTTTGTTATGCGAACTAAACAAATTATTCGCTGTCACTGTAATAATTATAATTCATTTTTAATGAACGCAATTTGTATTTCGGTAGATGAAAAAAAAAAGGTCAACGAAGAATAATAGAATTCGGTGTAAAAATCATCGACAATGACGATTCGATTTATAATAATATTATACACGTGTGTATGTATGTTGTGAATTTAAAAGCGTTTTAGTAATCGCGAACGAAAATACAGACTGGTTGTATAGAAGTTACAAAGTATTATTGAAGATGTGTGTACAGTTAGACAACGCTTATTGATAATATTATAGTTTGATAAAAATTTGTATGATTAAATATTACCGTATTCGTTATTGAATATGTTAAATAATAGTTAAGGAAAAATATGCAGTGTTAAAGTGAGCTTAAAAATAGGGAAAAATTCTGTAATTTTACTCGAGTTCCTAGAATGTGTTATAGTTTGGATTTCGGAATAAATATGCAAAATTAAAATTATAAGGAAGATAATGCTTAACGAGCAAAAAAATCATTTCTTTCAAAAATAAGATCAGCATCTGATAAAGTTTTAATTCAAAATTATTTCTCTTCAGATGTTGATATTTATATATATATATATATATATATATATATATATAATTATTTTTTAAAAAATTTCTATTACACACACACACACACATTTTTATTTACATGAATAAAATTTTAAAAGTTATCGAATTAGTATAAATTAAAAAAAATATAACTTAATATTGTGTTATTAAGATATTCAAAGTCAAATATCGTAAATTAGAAACCATAATTCTGAAATAAAATGATAAATTCATGAACATTATATTAGAGAACTCTTCCAAGAATATTTTAATAATTCAAATGGTCACATTAAATAGCATTAATAGAGAACTAACTGTATTCAAAATATACAGAGGATAAAAAAAAAATATCCAATACGAAGGTCAACCAGAAGAAACGACGATGGATGATGATGGTAAATGAAGATGAACCGCCAGTCAAAAAAGTACCGTGGTGAGTCTTTTCGAGAGCGAATTCGATAGAATCCAATTTTTTATGCGCGTCCAAGTTCACGAACACGAACGTGCAGACTATCCTTCATACAAACGAAAAATCGAATAATTACATAGTCTTCATGAAGAAGAAGAAGAAAAAAAATATATAAGCATAAATAATGATAATAATAATAATATACAAAAAAAGTGCATACATACTAGTATATAATAAAAATAATAACGAACTATGTACGTATAAACTAACATAATAATATATTATATAATAAAAATACGTTGAAATATTTTAATTGAAAAATTGAGTGTTTAAATAGTTTTAATCGTGATGCGTGCAACTTTACAACGAGATAATAATGAAAATAATTAGTATATATATATATATATATATATATATATATATATATATATATATATATATATATATATATATATATATATTTATAATAAAACGATCGATTGTTAGTGAGATAATTCACCGTGCTACCGTTAATACTAATTGTTAACGGTTCAACTGTTACATAAAAATAAGTAAATAATTAAAATAATCAACACTATTGATTGTTTATTTATATACATATATAAAAATATTTAGTTATATCAAAAAATTCTACTATATCGAAATATTAAAGAAATGTATTGTAAATTGATACTAAGGACAAAAAAAAACAAATATTGTAAAGAGATTTAATATCAGTATATAGTTTCATGAATGATTAATAAGTGTCGTTAAAATAATCCGTGATAATTCAGTAGGAAAATGTATAATAATATAATAAAAAATAAAATAAAATCACGACAATGCATTATGTAATATAAACAGTCATATAATAAGTATCAATAAGAAAATATATACAATAAGATAATGTAATTCAAGAAGAGAATGAATTGTCTTCAGTTAAAGCACGCTCAGTAAAAATTACTGTTCTTAAGCATCGTTCGCACGATTTAATCTATTATGATTTTATTATTAAATTTGTTTTTATAAATTAAAATTATACACGAGTAGAATGAAAAATATTTTTTCTTATATCAGTCATCTCATTTTTATATATATATATATATATAAGATATAAGACAAAATTATTATAAATTTAGATTTTTTTTTAAATACCATAATTTAAATATTTTATATTATTATTAACAATATAAAATTATAATAGTAAACATCTTATATAATATTAATACTACTTTACGGTCTAATCGTCATATTTATCTAGATGTACTAATTTAAGTGAAAAATATTCGATTTTTTTATGACACATTAAAAAAGCCTACGGCTAAATTATCGACAGTTCAATGTCGATAAAAAAATAGGACTTTTTTTGTAAAAATATATAAAGATTTGTATATATGTAATCAATAAATATTGGATCATTATGTCAAAAGATATTAATGCAGTATAATTATAATTATTGATCATGCATAAATCTTGTAATCTCTCTAATCCGCGCTTAATTATGGCACGAATAAATTTTGCGATGTTAATTAACAACTGATTATTCTTCAACTAACAATCTTCTATTGTGATAATAAAATAATTTTATTATATATATATATATATATATATATATATACAAAAATATAATTAAACTCGAAATACAGATATTAGATCGAAAGAGAAGTATCACAACATCAACTTATATATATTTGTACAAGCTAAAGAGAGATTCTGAGATTATAGTAGATAAAATAGAAATTCGTTATAATCATCTAATATCATGAATTTGTGAGATATATGTAGACTTAGAAGATTTTTAAGAGATTCACGGAGATAGTGTGGACGAGACTTAGCACAGATCCGCCTATACAAGGGGGAGAGTTTAAGTGGCGTGAGCAAACGTTCGCTTCTATGTCTCTCTCTCTTTTTTTTTTTTATTTTACACAATAATATAATGTGCATGTTATTATTTCTGTAATAATCGTCCGTACACCGTTGACAATTCACGTCTATTGTCCGTTAATATGTTGTCAATACTTGACACGGTCGAAATATGCATAATGTGGCCAAATACGTGTACGGAATATGTAATTTTTGGCGCTCTAGAACAATCAAAAGTAACCCGCTACAGCCTCGACATTATATAAATATACTGTAAACATATAGTATACAAAAAAAAAACGAACGAGTAAAAATTATTATCTGTAATGTAAAAAAAAAAAAAATAGGAACGTTCTACAAAAGGCGATCGACATGGAAATAGCTGTGTTTGAAGCCAGGGTCTTATCGAATATGATATAATTGAGATATGTTTAATATAAAAATATATTAAGAATCTATAAATTAACACGATTATATATTTTCTTAAATTAACAATTAGTTTACATCGTGGAATAAATAAAAATGCAGATCTTTTAATTCAATTTTGGCGCATTATACTCTAGAGATAATAGTGATGTGCTCCTGAAATCAATTTTTTTTAATCTTATTTTTTGGAGAAGACCTTCAAAATATCCATTCAAACTAAAAATTTGTATGAAAATTTTGTGACGCGTTTAAATTTAAAGTCGAAAAAATTAAGAATGGAAAGCAAAAGTTTGGCTGTTCTTAATCCACATCATAACAAAGCCAAAACTGGATGAATTTTTATTATTTCCTTAAATTCAATTTCATATTTATTAAAAGTAAATATCATATGAAAAAATATATTATATTATTTTTGATCTTCTATTAAAATGAAAAAAAATAGGAAGAAGGACTAATCAAGTCTAATTTAAGTAATAGTTTTAGATAAACTGTCATTTAAATTGTTTTATAATTGCCTAATAGAAAAACTCACGCACAACATTAAAAAATATAATCTGAAGTCTATTTACTATACAGAATAAAAGTTTTGACAAATATTTATTCAAAATTAATTATAAAAAGAAAACAAATTTTAAATAATTAATATTAATTAAAAGAAAGAAAACATAATAGTATTGCGTCTTTATTATTGACTACAACAAGTTAGAATAAAAATATGACCGAAATGAGAACAAAAAATTTAATAGAAAACGTGCATCTAAATATGGAAAATAATCACGAATGATTTATGAAAGAAAAATCCTTTTCAAAATCAAAAAACAACAAAACAAATCTATTATAATTTGACGCTAATAAAATATTAAACAAAAAAATAATCTTCATTCGTCAAGGCGAAACGAGATGTATATTTGATAAGCGCAAAAGTAATTATATAATATAATATATATT
This sequence comes from Leptonema lineaticorne, assembly GCA_024500535.1. Taxonomy (NCBI): domain Eukaryota; kingdom Metazoa; phylum Arthropoda; class Insecta; order Trichoptera; family Hydropsychidae; genus Leptonema; species Leptonema lineaticorne. The sequence goes on along the minus strand of JANIJI010000006.1, from coordinate 8,214,823 downwards.
TATACATAGAATTATTTCAAAATAAATAAATTTTATATTAAATCAATAGTGCAGAATGCAAAAGGGAAGCTTTATTATATAAATTGGTTTATAATGTGCAATAATACGTAACATGATTTACGTTTAATAAATAGCCGACTTGAACCGGTAATAACCGGCTTTAACTCATTACCGATTTTATCATTGTGAATGAAAAAAAAAACTGTTATAAAGCGTATTCACACACTGTTAAAGTTTCAGCGATGAGCGGCGACGGTCGAAATTTTTGCACTTCGCGGTGGTGTCCGGTTGCTATTCGTAAATGCTTAGCGTTCGAAAAATTTCGTGCGCGTGTTCAGAATAAAGAATATCGAATTATTTATTATAAATATATATATATATATATATATATATATATATATATATATATATATATATATATATCAGGTGCATATTTATTTTGCAAACCGATCTAGCGAAGAATCGCATGAAATCGGCGACGCGATAAATCAAAAGACCATGGAGATAGTTTCGTGTTGATAAATTGCTATCAAATTACAGTCTGATATAATGGCTTTGTAGAAAATTAACTATGAAAATATATATCAGTGATGTTGATTTTTTTTTTTTACTTAATATTTTGAGATTATTTCAAATTTACATTTTTTATATTGAATCAATATTCAACCTATAAAAATATCGATTATATTTTTTATTTAATAAGAAAAAAATATATAAATTCCAAAAATATACATTTTTCTATCAAAAGTTTTGATCAGATATTATAAATTTCAAAAAAAAAATATTAGATTTGTATTAAGGAAGAATCGCAAAGTTTAGAGATTCGAACTCAATATTAGATAAACTCATGACTAACTAAATTGAGTTACGTTTAGGATAAACGTATTTATTATATAATAATTGCACTACTGTATAAAAAAACTACATTGTAGTTATAGCCTATATACAGCAATATGCAAAAAGAAACGTCTCGCGTCTTTATGGAAATGATAACGGCCTTATGGCCTTGATGGTATATATATATGAATATATATATATTTTTTCTACAAATAAATATATGTACATAGAACATATGTACACAATTACCATGTTTTTTACTGCATTCAGGTAAGTATAAATATGAAATACTGTCGTCAACCGATGAAGCGGCAAACATGTGTGCTCTGAAAACAATTACACTAACACAAAATTATACAATATAACCGTGGAAAACGAGACAAATTACAAGCATTTTCACGGAGAGCCGACATTACAAAAATAAACACCCAATCGGTATCATTTTTACACAAAAAAAAAAAATATATATATATATTAAAATTCATAAACAGTTCTCGTTCAGACCTTATAAATGCTGTATACGAGTAAACAGCAGTTATTTTGCGTATATTGTTTTATTTTATTAATTGTATTTATATCACAATAAATCTGATCATTTATGATCATACTGTATCGGTTCTATCGATCGATTACGATTGTTTTTTTTATTTCGTCATACATAAATGACATTAAAAAAATATTATTACTGTTTTAAAATCAAAATGTTTATTGAAATTTAAGCATCACTAATCGGTATAATTAATAAAAAAATATATTAATCTATACATTGAATTATAGCTCGTTTATGTTGAATTAATTTCAAACGATATGTATTTGAAGTATGCCATAAATTTATGTGTAAAATACTTGTTGTTTGACGTATTACGATTAAAAAAAATCTATATCAGTATTCTTCACGTGTTAATTACATAAAAATGTCTCTTATAAGTTCAAACACGGTTATTACGTAAGAGAAAAGAATTTTATCACAAATGTGTTCTCATATTTACGTTTCTTCATATTTAATTTTGTGATAAAATGTCGAGATACGTCTAAGATCTGCAGTAATTAAGGATGTTAAAGATAAATATTTTATAAACATTTTTCGTGATATAATAATGTACGTTTTTAAAACGGTTTTATAAATATATCACTTAGTAGATTTGCTTTGCATTTAAAAATTTTCGATAATCAGTAATAAATTTTACAAGTTAATAACTTGAAATTCTGTGAAAAAAATAAAAAGATAATATTTTTAATACATCAGATAAAAACTGATCTTTTTATAAGAAAGAACATTAAATTTTATAAATTATAGAACATGTTTTAATACAACTATTAAATGTGATCCATGTTTTCTATAATATTGAAAAAATGTATTTGAATACTGAATATTTTTTGTATTATAAAATAAATTGTATAGTTGATAAGAAAAGATAAAATACTGAATAATAAAATAGATTTAGAAATATAAGTATATTTAGGATGACATAGAAAGATGAAGATGAAAAGATATAAAAGAAAACAGTAAAGTAAAATAAAAACTTTACATGAAATGATAGTTTTGAATAATATTGAATATGACGTCTTCCTCTTTTAAATATATTTCAAGTCTTGAAGACACATGATTTGATTTTTAGATACTTTCATTTATTTCAATAAATAGTTTCTATTTTTCTTTTTTTTTTCATTTTTGAATAGATATATATTTTGAATGGAGATATAGAATTATAATAAATCAAACAATGTCTTCGTAAATAAATCGGATAATGTTTATCTTTTGAAAATAAACTATTCTTTTTAAACTTTTATAACGCGAAAAATTCAACTAAGCAATACTAGATACTTCAATATATTTTTATAGAATATTAACAAATAGTTTTGCAATATAATAAATCATACAGAAAATTAACACTATATATATATCATTAAAATGAATGATATCGTTATAAAAGGTATGATATCGTTCACACAATACGAGTTTACAATGCATTTTATAATTTTTTAAACGGACATAAATTAAAATAGAATATTTATACGTATAATTAAAAATAATTTATAAATCGACAAGAAACACACTTTATAGTATAAAGCAAAATATTTTTTCGACATTAATGTAAAAAAGATATTACTACAAAATGTTGCATAACGTTCGATAAAAATTGAAACCTAAACAAACGTATTCGCTTCGATTTGTACAACGTCACTTGATTAACACGGTAAATATATTATTGTAAAAATGAGAGAGAGAGAGAGAAAAAAAAAGAGTTCTTCGGATCGGTTAATCGATCGTGTTGTGTCAGTTAACGGGGTGTACGGGTCCGTGTAAACATTATGCGCGTGTTAAGTGAATGTGTGTCGAGCTCGTTTGCCGATAATCAAAAGCTCAAATAACGAAATCTCAAGGTGATGAAATCGTTCAAAAATCGGCGTGTACGATCAATTTGATAGTATTTTTTTTTTATTTGAATTTTGCGTGTGAACGCGGCTTTAGAAACATTAAAAATCAAACGGGAAGGGGGGGGGGAAAGGTAAGATAGGCGCCGTTTTGACGAAAATTATAAATTGAACGTTTCAATATACATAATATGTGAAAAATAAATTTGGAGTTTGAATATTGTCTTGTTAACAGTTTGCTATCGTATTTTCAAAATTCGAATACAAATAGGAAAAAAATTAAAATCATTATTATTTTTTGTAATTAAAATACCATAAAAAATAATGGACAAATGTACGAAATTTAGAAGTCAATTTATATAGAAATAAAATATAATATTTATATTTATAAAAAGAAAAATATTTGAAGTATACTGTTTTTATTTATTTAAAGCGAAACTTTGAATAAAGGTAAATATGATTTGATAAAATATATGAGATCCATATTTTTTTTATAAAATTTAAAATAACAATATAAATTTTATTAAAATAAAGAATTAAAAAAGTAATTTGAACTAATATAAAAAAATATGCATTTTAATAAAAAATATGATAAAATAATATTGTACACGTATATACATGTACACAAACAATCATCATTAAAGCGACTGACCGACTAATCAAATATCAGATAATTTACGCGATTTCATATTAAAATTTACCGCATTCGGTTAAAAATACGTATAAATATGCGTCAAGTTTGTAAAGCGCTCGCGTCACCGAGGATTACACGAAGCGAATAAAGAGCGTTTTCCCTTATATATATATATATATTTTTATTGTTATGTGTAATAATTTAATTTTACGTTATCTGGTATCATAAAAATATATTCTTTATCTGAAAAGACAGGAATTTTTTTTTCTATATAAAAGAAGGCGTCGCTTTAAATCGCCAGCACATACTCGGCATGCAATATATCTTTACGGCGAGAGATCGTCACGAAAATTCCCAAAAAAATAAAAATAATAATAATAATAAAATCGTTTTTTATTTTGAAAATGAAATAAAATTTAACACATACACGTATTTATAAAATTAGTTTATCGCTATCTCTGTATCTGGCAAACAACGTTTGCGAACGACATTAAAACGTTATAAATAAAACACCAAGCAAAACTATATACACATTGATGTTTACCATTCATACGTAATACACGAGATACTAAATGATTTATGCACACGTTCGAAATTCGTGAGTAAATATTTAACTGTGAATTTTCAATTAAAACCTATAGACAAACTTCTTATATGACGGTTAACCTTAGAACGAACGAGTTAAACCTTTCGTTAAGAAATCATTAGGAGCAGGGATCTTTTAGTGACTCCGTTTGTTATAGACTTTCTCATATATCATTCATTAAAAGCTTAAATTTAATTATAACTATTTTGATTATTATAAAAAGGGTTATAATATAATGATATAATAGATTAAATAATTGACACTAATTATTCATGACAAAATGAGAATTCGCATTTCTGGAACAAAGAATTTCAAGGTTTTTTCCAGTAATTCTGAATAATTAACATACTTAACAGTTTATCAATAATCTAAATATCATCCTAAAATTATGATAAACATAATGATAAAATACCATCAAGCGTCAGTTTGTAGGTTAAACCCGTTCGTGTAACGCCTATAGAAAAAGCTTGGCTGCAAATTCAACGGCAGCTGAACTGGGTGCTCTGCATCGGCTATTTATATAAATATATAAACGAAGCAGATTAATAAAATACCATTACAATAATAAGCGACGTGAAAAAAAAAGTTTTGGCAGCGAGTAAAAAAAAAGCTTTAATGTTTTCAACGTTCTTTCAGATCTGAAAGCTGAAAGAAAACACGAGTTATTCTTTTAATGGGCGGCAAAGAATTCGAAAAGCGCACTCGCTGAATAATTTCGCTCAATCGAATATTTGGATTCAATGCAAGTTCTATATACTAAATATAAAAATATATAATATTTTATCATACAAACAAAATAGTCAAATAATAACACTAATAAAATTTAGAATTAGACTAGTGTTATATATTTTAAAGACATCTATTTTAATCATATAATGTAGTAATGTATGAAGAGATTTAGAAGTGATGTAAATAGATATATAGGAAGGCGTTTTTATTATTTGTGAATATTGCAGTGGAAAATACAACGATGCACCGATTTCTTGGCATTTGTGCAAATCGTAACAAAGCTCATAGAATTTGGCAAAGTGAGTTCGGTTTTCGTCACAGTAAAAGCTCACATCATTCTCAGGTAAGATAATGATGAAATTTTTTTTAATAATCATAATCATAATTATCACTATCATTATTTTTTTTCTATTTTGTACATTGATATTATGAAAAATAATATAGAAATATATATACCATATAGTATATACACATATTGTATATAAATTATGGCCCTGCGACGTGTAAATATTGGTTAAAAACCTCGATTCGAAGACGCTAAATATCATTTATTTGCTTACGAATGTATGATAAAATGAAAAAAAAAATGTAAATTATAAAAGATCACTTAGTTAGTGGAGGAAAAATTTGAAGTGTACCGAGCGTTCTAATTCGTCCGTGAAAATAATTAAGGTGTGCCTAATTAGAAAAAAATATACTAATTGAAGGGTTTCATTCAAAATTTATACCAAATGAATTAACCATTTCCCATAATAATATTGTTAATAAAAATATTTTAAAATTACACATTGTATTATATTTGAATGGACTTTTTTCATATTACACTTCATTTTCGTAATAAGTGACTACGTGTCAATAACAACAAAATTATCACTGATACGCAACTTTTTTAGGAAAAATATCCAAAATGGTTTCCCGTTGTCTTTTTTTGTATTCTCGTTTTATGGCGCCGGAAAATTGCTAATTTTTCATTATTTTTATCAAAAATATGATATATATATATAAATAAATATATATATATATATATATATATATATATATATATATATATATATATATATATATATATATATATATATATATATATATATATATATATATATATATATATTCGACATTACATGGTATTTACAGATACAAAAATCTACCAAATATATATTATTATAACCGAATACCACTGCAGTAAAGATAATAATAAAAACAAAATACTATACAACAAATATTATAGTTAAATAAATCTATATATACAATACAATGAACGACCTAATCAGACCATAGATAGACCATCAAAATTTTATAAAATCGGCTAATATAAAAATATACGATACACAATTTTATATTAATTATACTATTATTATAATAGAGTAGAATAAATTTAAAAAAAAAATGATTTATAAAGATTATTTTAAAATATTATCATAAAAAAATATGTAAATGACATAATTTTATCTACACAATGTAATTAAAAGTATTACGTATACATAAAAAAACATTGTTGTTGTATATATAATATATATAATAAAGAAATCGTTATAAATATGTATAATTATTTAATTTAAATTGTGTAACAAAAAATAATAATAATCGTTCAACAATAAAAAATAAAAATATTGTGTATTACATAAAAAAAATGTCACACTATTTATTACATAATTGCTAAATTGAAATTCTATTTTTACAATGTTTTATTGTAATTTATAAATAATGTGATTTGAAGAAATATTATTACAAAAATTGTATGCTAACAATATCTATTTTATACAATGAAAAAGGTCAAAATTATAATAATATTAATATAAAAAAATGTTTATTGCAAATAAATTGTGAATAATTTTATAATTATTAATTATATAATGATTTCATGATAACATTAAAGCGGAAGAAAAATTTGTAATTTTAAAAAGAATTTAATAAAAAATATTTTTATTTTATTATTTATCTAAAAACACGCATAAAAATGATAAGAAAATCAATAAAAAAAATAACTTAATTTGTTTATCGATATAATTTCGATTATTTGGTACTGATTTTATTTATAATAATAATAATAATAATAATAAATAGTTCAAATAACGCTGAATTATGTTTAAATAAACAGATATAAGTGAAAAAAAGAATCAAATTCGACAGTGCAAAGTGCATATTTAACATTGAACAAACGTCGAAATCGCAACGTTAATTCAATCACGACATTTTCGGACGATAACGACGAATGCACGATGCGAGAAAGAATTTTATTTTAAAATCAATACATAAAATTGAATGATGAAAAAAACCGAATTCAACCAGAAAACGCATGTGAAAAAATATTTTTTTTTTTTGTCCACATCGTGTAAATCAATTTTACAAATATTGTATATACACGATTACTAGTTAACGCTAACGATATCGACGAGATTAACCCGGTTCAAATCTGCTCCGTTGCGAGTACGTTAATTCCTCGATTAACGCGATTATACGATTTCAGTTTCAAAAAATTTAGGACACGCCTCGATTAATACGATTTTATTTTGGTGAGATTTCATCAAATTTTGATAAAATCAAAAAAAAATATTTAATTAATATGACGATAATATTTCAAACTTTACTTAAATTTTCAATCTTTCATTTTGTATATGCCATGATTTATATTATTAACATATCAAATAATTACTAATAAAACGAGGGATGAAAGTGTTTTAATTTTTTTTTCAATATCTTAAATTTATATTATAACATACTATATATATGTTAATATGTAATGATACATTCATACAATTAAAAAAATGTCACCTTGTTCCTATTCGACGACGATTATCAATGAGCAAAACATGTTTTGTTGGAATAATATATATATATGAGACATAAAACTTTCTATAATTTACATGAATGTATTAACGTTTACATTCTATTGAACGTATAATAAACGTTATATATATATATATATATATATATATATATATATATATAACATATTAAATGTGCAATTTTAATATTATCACTTCGGCAAAACAATGGAATTCGTTCCAATAACTTGAACTGTGCCAATTTGTTTTGCTTTTAAAATGTCGACTTCAAATATTTTTGCATTATATATATATATATATATATATATATATATATATATATATATATATATATATATATATATATATATATATATATTTAAACGATAAATTATACGAGCATAACGGTTAACAAAAAAAAAATAAAATAAAAATTAAGTAAGTGAATCGATCGATTTGTAGGCGTTTTCTATTGTTTTATGGCCACTTTTGATATTGTTTAATGTGACGAATTAAGTTCCAAATCGTTGCATTTGCTTGAAATCAAACTGAAAACTGATTCAAGGGCAATTTTCTTGAGTTGTTTACTCAAGCGATTCAGTATAGTAAAATAGTGAAAAAATATTGCTATTTTTCCAGTATTTCTGAATGTTTACAGCAATATTACTGATTGTTTATTTCCATGACCTATGATTGAAATAAAAAAAAAACAATGAGAAATCAAACTTTCAATTATTATAAATAAAGAAAATCTTGTCAATTCTTACGAATAATAGTAATTTTGAATGATTACTATTTACTCAAATATTTTTTGCATAAAATTTTATAAAAAAATTCTGTTCACATTGAATCACGTTTAATCGTGCTAAAATTGAAAATTTGAAATATTTTTTTTTCAGATAGATAAATCTTAATCTAATAGCAAACTTATTTTTTTATGTAATAATCGCATACATAGTAATGTAAAAATATGAAGATAACTCTTTATTTATACTTTGATTATATAATAAAAAATATAAAATTAATTTTATATATTATATGCGATTACTGCATATCAAAAACTTAAATCGTTGCCGTATATATAAATTACACGTGGATATAGATAATGAATCCGAGACTATTTTTTTTTTGCTAACAGGTAATTCCTAGATCAAAAAACAATCCTGTTTATTCGTAGACGGATTTAATCGTAGATTGATCGGTTTAACGATAAAATAACTGGATCACACTGGAAATCGGTTAAAATAATGCATAGTATGTGCGAATAATGCAAAAAAAAATACACTTGAAAATTTTATTTATAATTATGGCATGTTCAAAAATGATGAAGTATTAAATTAATTCACTTACGGGAAAAACTATATTAGATAAAATTAATATCTATTCTAAGAAATCTGCGTTAAAAAAAGTATGATATAAATAATGAATACGTATTAAATGTAAATATATTATGATTATATATTAATATTATATGCTGATGATGTAGACTATGATTACATTAATATTATAACCCTTTTAATATTCAATATAATCCAAATAAAATAAAGAACCTCGACGAAACAATGGTATCTAAATTACATCGGTCACCAAAATGTGTCATTGACATTTTTTTTTGTCTTTGACAACGTCATATTAGAATATTTTAACAATTCGATTGATGGGAAAAATTTGATATTAACGTGTTCCGATTTGGTGCCATTTTATAAAAAAAAATATATACATACGAATAGTGTAAATACACTTATAAATTGTTTTTGTTGTTCGTATATACGATTTTTTTTAATATTTACACAGTTAAAAATTAGTAATGAATGTGTTAAAAGGATTTCGACAAATTAATTTTTCATTGTGAGAAAATATTAAAAATAAAAAAAGAAAGTCTGTCAAAATATGTAGAAACGTGAAAAGAATCTATTAAAAAAATAAACATTAGAAATTACGTCTAATCTAATCTTATCGCGATATTTTTTATATATATATATTTTTTTTTCAAAACCGGATTAGTGAACTGTTTTCTTTAATATGAACTGGAAAATAAAATTAATAGATATATCAACTCATCTGTAATATAAAAAAAAAATAATTTAATTTATATAAAGAAAAAAGTGAACGACAATTATAGGCGTTTCTTATGAACATTTATATGTTATTAACGACCTCCACACTTAATATAGACACGATTTTAATATATGATATGAAAATAGTGTATTTTTTATATCATATACAGGATGCTTCAATATATATAAATGTGCTGTAATAATTTAAATTTATGTGGAAAAAATTAGAGTTAGAAAGTTTTTTTATATGTCGATTAAAAATATATATTTATTGAATTTTAAAATAGAGATGATTAAAAAAATAAAATGATTTTATTAAATAACAATAAAATTGAAAATTTTAATTCTAAGTTAAATTTAATTGATAGAATTATGAATATTGAAAAATTATCTAATTTCAAATGTATAATTTTTTAATATTCTATTCGTAGTTTAACGATAATTTTTTATTGAAAAAAATAATAATTAAATAAATATTATAATTAAATAAATATTTTCCACTTTATTATAATGAAAAGGTGATCGATTTTAATAAATGTTTTTGAATGCACTGCGACTGATTTTTATCGTTTAATAATTCGCATTAAATTCGAATATTTACTTTTTTTTAAAGCATCCTATATATGGACGATTTGGTCGTTTCACACATATAATATTTATTAGTTGACTTGTTCTAAAATCGATCAATTAGACATGAATACAAATAATATATAGGTGCATTAAATAAATATTGTGCAATATGTCAATCGCCCTGCGGCTACTGCACAGTGTCAAATAATATGCGATACTCAAACTGTGCAACGCAACGCAATATTTAAATAATTAAATATGGAATAATGATAATTAACCGAAAGTCAGTTAATGAGTTATATACCAAGGTAATGTAATTGTGGCTTGTTTCTGATTTTTTTTTATTCTTTCTCTTATTACAAATAATTTGGTGACAAGTTTTATTTGGTTGAAATTTACGATAAAAAATAAATATTTACGTTACACACACGCACACACACACACACACATATATATATATATATATATGTGTGTGTGTGTGTGTGTGTGTGTAAAGGTGATAAAAAACAATTGATTATAATATCAATCATAACTCGATCAATTAGAATATAAAGCTCTATAAATATAAACATTATTCTAAGTGAAATTTTAAAATGTTTCTAACAGTAAATTTTAAATTAATGATAAAGTTGATTATCGTTTTTATATTAATATTAATTCAATCTATGATAATGAAAATTTGCTGATGATATATAGTTTTATTGACATAGGATTTAAAAAAATAACTATAATTCATCAATGAATAAAAAATAGATTCATTAAAAACGAGTAATCAATTCTGATGGAAATATTTCAAACGATTCTGTTTTTTATTAATTAGTTTAAATAAGAATTATCTGTAAGGTAAAAAAATATTCATTTTTAATATAAAAAAATAATTTATTTCTGGATGAAAACTGTCCATTACTCTTATATGAAAAAAAAGATATATTATTAATTTTAAAAATATGAATTTTTCTAAGAATTTATCATGCTGTTTCTATACAATGTATAATATATAATTTATATTTTTAAAAACTATATTAATATTTCCATATCTGCAATATTGGAAAGCGGTTATCATTTATATTTTTTAAATCTCATTTAAGATGTCAACGAAATCTAGAAAAAAGCAGAAATAAACGAAGGTTAAACTCATAGTTAGCGACTCAATCTTATGAAATAATGAATCATAAAAAGTCCATAAAAAAACTTGATTAACTGTAATAACATTTCATATTACGTATCGATACAATATTTCAAGGATTTCAAATATTTCACACAATAAAATTACAAAGTGAGCCTATTAAATAAATAAGCGCGATTAATTGGTTCAAATGTACTCAATAAAATCAATCTAAAAAAGTTAATCTAGCATTGTGATTACGTTATTTAATCGAAGCTTGATAAACGTTTCGTAGATTTCAACAAAAGAAAAAAAAACTAATCTATGGATTGATTTAAAAATGAAGTCGCAAATTAAAGGTTAGTCTTATGATTTATATAAAATTTTCAATTCTATAATCCGCTTTATGGATATAAAATAAAAGATATATTTTAATTCTTCATATAAAAATAACGTTCGAATATTATTTTTATTTATCACGGCGTATATGATAGATAATAAAATTGAATAATAACATAGGATAAAATATAATAGTAAAGATGCATATAAAAAACATAGTTTATATGACTATTATTTAATATAAAATAACGTGACATTATGAAAAAAAAATAAGGGCACCAATAAATAACTGCGACATGAATTGAAAAATCCAATTAAACCATTCAGAAAATGTATAAATTATATGCGGTATATATATATATATATATATATATATGTATGTGTGTGTGTGTAAAAAGAAAAATAATAATATAGATTCGTTCGAAAGTTTTGGAGTTCGCAGTTTTTCTAAACGTATATAACAAGGACAACTTTTTAGTAATGAGAACGATTGCTCCATAGAGCCTTTTGTAAAACGAACAAATTTCGAATCGCAAATAAGATCGAATGTTGTTTTAAGCGAGTTGACAGTTAATATATATATATATATATATATATATATATATATATATATATATATATATATATAAATATTTTTTTTGTATATTTAAATCGAAAAAGATTTCAATAATATTTGTATTGCGTGTGATGTAAGTAACGGACGTAATGACGCATTGGAATAGATTCAATGAATGAAATCGTATCAATAAATTGCACAATGAGATAGATGAATTAAAATTTTAGATGTTATATTTATATTTATGTAATAGAAAGAATATTTTATTATACTATATGATAATATAATTAAAATTTAACATTTTTTTAATACGTTGAAAAATATTAAAATGTTTTCAAGTTTGAAAAGATGACTCATTAAAAGGTTTAAAATAAAAAAATCAGTTAGAATATTATAAATATTTGCATATTTATTTCTAAATTATGTAATTGAAAATTTTCTATAATATAAAAATGTAACGCAATTTAAGTCAAAAAATTGAAGCTTGATTTTGGTTCAATTATATTATTGACTAAAGCTCTAGATAACTGAGATTAGTAAATCTACTAAAAATTGTAATAATAATAATGATTATAATATATTTGAAAAAAAATTCCTACAACATATATAAATTTTATCATAATTTTTAATTATCACAAATTAATAAATATAATTATATAAATCAATACGTTAATTATTTATTGAGAATTTAAATACTGCTCAAATAAATATGTAAGAGAAATAGAAAATATAATAATATAAATATTAGTCATAATAGAGTTTGAAATTCATTAGAAACTAATATTTCTAAATATTATCAAATTACACACCTACCAACCTACCTACACTCACACACGTGTATATATATATATATATATATATATATATATATATATATATATAAATTCGTATATGTAAACAATACAATATGTAGCAATCAATTGATTTTAATTACAAGTATTTAAAACTGATATTTACAATATTGAAGACAATAAATGTTAACTATAAACATAAGCAGATCTATAAATAGATAACAATGACAATATCGAATTAATATTAATATAATAAACAGCCCTTTGACCCATTGTGTAATAAATAGTAATAATATTATATATATTTTGTAATATTATTTTCTTCTATAAAAAAAATAAAAATGCTTATTTTTTTATTGTTAAAAAAACGAATACAACGTTGCAATGTAATTTGATACCCAATAATTATGGTTACATAATTAATTAACGTCTATTACTACGGTGTAATTGAAGCTAGAACGTGACTCAAATTGTGATGCAGTTAGTTAATTTATAATATAAAAAAATACATATTGAAAAATAAAATATCAACATTTTCAACCCCATAAGAATTTTCAATTCTATTAAAGGAGTATATTTATAGTATATAATTATAAATTTTCAACGATCGGTTAAAGTCATTCAAATATTTTATATAATCATAAAATTAAACCGTACAAATAAAATAAAAATATATATTCGCGTGTATGCGTTGCAAAATTAATTATTCAGCACGTTTTTTTTTTTAGGGTTAAACTGAAGCTAACTTCTGGTTAAATTGATTGTTACGGCCTTGTACAAGTTATGTCAGCGACATACACCGACCCGAATCCATTTGACTTGACCGATCTACTAGTTAACATTTCAATGTCTTAAGACATTTCATCCATTGCATCATAAATCGGCAAAGCGGCTGAAATTGACATTGTAAATTCGTGTGTGTGTGTGTGTGTGTGTGTAAGAGAGAGAAAATTGGAAAATTATAATCATAATTCAAAACAAAAAAATGACAGTTCAATACGATTTTTGACTAACTTGCGATATCTAAGTTTAGAAATGTCTCCAATTTTTCATTATAATATCATTTTTTTAATATATTATATAATGTTTTCCTTTTGTATTAAAAAAAAACATAAAAAAATACGAATACGAATAAAAATAGAAGAAAATTAGTATTACTGAAATCATACTCAAGTAATATTACAATCATATTGAAATCAGTTGGTATTTTTAGTCAAAAATAATAATTGAATTAAAAATAAAATATATATGAATAACAGACATTTCGATAAAATTAGGTATAATTTAGATTTTTTTTAATTACCATTTTATTTTTAATACCACATTAGACTAAATCTTAGAATTTTTACAGTAATTTGAATATATTAAAATTGAATCATCGCTAATTGACTGAAATGAATGAGCTTCTTAATTATATCTAAAAAAATGCAATTTCAAAAATATTCATAATATCAATATAAATAGTAAGAATTTTTTACCACAATAATTGAATAATGAAAATAATAAGAACTATGTAAATACATCGTACGATTTTATATTTTAAAGATACGCAGTTGGTTATACGTCGATCATTCTAAACACAAAACGACGACGATATACGTCAAACGAGACGAGTTTCTTAATTTAACTGGATTCCGATTGTGCGGCACTCGATCATCATTATTATTATTGAAATATTGACGGTTATAATAACAACTGACTAGAAACGACCTTTGGATTCGCATAACGTAATAAACGATCGCAAAAATCACCTTATAATAATAATAATAATAATAATAATAGTAATAAAATAAATCTTAGAGAGGTGAAGAAAAAAAATGCGCAAAAGCCTTCTACATAGAACGAATTATTTATTAAGCTCTGGGGTCATAAAAGTCGACATCACCTCAATTGACCGACAGACAGGTAACGTGTTTGAGGATTCAATTGGATTATTTAATTCCGCTTATGACCGTTATGTGGTTTGAAAATTGAATGTTCGTCATTGATGATAATTTATAAATTTTAATTGAAGCGAAGTAATGATTATAATTAATATGGGACGACTTAAAGATTCGGCGAATCAACGTAGACCCTTTTATAAAGTTGTGCATATTATAAAATACACCCATAATAAAGATTTTATTATATATAAAATAAATAAATCAGTGGTGCAATATTCATATATAAGTCAAGGTTTATAGTGTTGATTTATTTTATACGGAGACGAGTCGTTATCTTTTCATAAAACCTTCAGAAATGTTATTGCTTTCTGAAAAAAAAGATTTGGTATATATTTGATACGTAAATGTTTCGTTTAAATTAATATTAATGATATGATATATGTTAATAATATTGAATACATAAATTGAATTATGAAATGCGTATTGATAATATAATTGTGATATATATCATTATTGGAGAGAATAATTATGTAGCACTAAAAATTAAAATAAATTAAAAACTTTTTCGAAGAGAATATTATAATATAAGAGAATATTCAATCAATATAATGCATTTTATTATAACATATATTAATATTCGTATTTTATATTATTAATTATTGAATAGGGTCTTTAAAAGAGTTATAGAAAATTTTTATTATTATTGTTATATAAGACCAATATGACATTGATACGTACTGGGTAAGATTGATGAGCTTTTGTGATTTTTAATGAGCTTTTAATAATATTGGATTAGATGATGAGCGTTTGAAATATTAAATCATTAGACGAACAGAATCACAAATTTAAAAGTTCTATGGAATTATTTTAAATCTTAGAATTTAAAAAACAAGGGTGAAATAAATATAATTTTTATAAGACACTCCTATTAATAAATAAAATACTAAAATTATTTTTGAACACGGATTAAATTTAAATATATTTTAAAAAATGAATTTCAATATTTAAATCACGACTATTATTAAGTATGTTAAAGACGCACAGATTATTCAAAAAAGAAAAAAATATTAAAAAGACTATTAAAGTAACAAACCAAGAGTTGGTGGTCTTCTTTAAATACAATTTAAAAAAACCAGAAGTATACTTACTTCTATTTTCAAAAGAAAAAAAATCATTCAACATTAAATTATAATACATTCTTCACTCATGATAGATGAGCATATTCTCGAAATACAGTCACAGTGAACGCGAACAGTTAAAGTTCATTAGCAAAAATTTTTACACCAATGTGATTCATAATATATTCGATCATCAATAAATGTCAGACACTCGATATAAGAAACAAATCAATAATAATAAAGGCGGTAAATCGATACGAGTTTTTCCGACGCGTCTTCTTTTTTTCATCTTTCATTCATTCGACAAATGGCTTAATACGAAAAATATTCGTGATTGCTATCATAAAGATTATCGATTATGGATTATCGTGGCGCACTTGATTAACATTGAAAAAATATTTTTTTTTTTTGAGATTATTCGAAAAAGTCGGTATTATTTTTTTGATTGATAGATAATTTAGAGACTATGTCGTAAAAGTGCGGCGATACGGCTTAAAATTATGTCGTGGAATTTCACGATGTCACAATGCAATTTTTCTTCTGAAGTGGAAACTCCGTGAAGATCAATCACGAAAATATCATCTATTTTATAAATAATGACCTTCAAGATATATATAAAATAAATCTAAGTCAGATTAATAGGATAAATATGATGAAAAATACTAGAAAAGCCGAGTTTATCTCGAGATATTTGATAATTTAAAAAAGCGTTTGTTTGTTTATAATTATAATTAACACTTTGAAGATTTAAACTGTGAAAAATAAATAAAAATACTAACGGTGAATGTTCAAAGTAAACATTGCAACTTTCTAAAAGCGTCATTTTTATATTTTTCATATAATATGTCGAAAATATAATTCAATTTTTTCATCAATACTAAATAAAAAATCTTATTTAATGACGCAAATCACGATATGAAACACTAAATATAAATTATATATTTAAAGTAATAATTGATCACAAAAATCACAATAATATACACAAAAAAAACAATGTTCAAATATAATATCATTTTTTCACTACAATTCTAAAAATTTGAAATGCAAAAAAATACACAAAAAACTAATTTCACATACCGTAATGTGATCATCTTCGATGAAGATGCGAACACGGCCGCTTATTGGAATCAATATTATTTATTGATTAGAAAAAAAAAATGTATGTATCGCAGGAACGATAACTTGATAATGACAATAGTATGGCAAATTAACGCTTTTAAATATTTCACAATATCATTAATGAAAAACGTCATAACATCATCAATATATAATATCGTTATATTATAATACGATATCAAAAAAAAAATCTACATGGATCTAATAGTGATTTAATGTACTTAATTATCGTTAAGAAAGGACAGGAAGAAATTCGTTATATATATATATATATATATATATATATATATATATATATATATTTATATATATATATATATATATATATATATATATATATATATATATTGAATTTTTCTTCCATTTTGCTATTTAAATCAATATAATTATAAGTACTTATAAAGATAACAGTAATATTTTATAATAATATTTAAAAACAATTATTCTTGAATTCAAATTTTAGGATGACATTCTATTTTCCATATTTACTATTGAAAAACATATTTAATCAATGAAATATTGTGACATTTTTTTTCGATAAAGATTATATTATAGATTGAAAATAGAGATGACAATTTGATCAAATTAAATAGAGATTTCGATTTAAAACGAACTGTATTTATTATTTATTTGTGTTACATATTTATCTATAATGTAAGATATTTTATCAATAATTTAAAAGTATTATTTACTCGCATTAACACTTTAATAAATAAATATGATAAGATTTAAAGAAAATAATAAAAAAATGTATATCGTTTACTTGATTTATCCGCATCCAAGTGTTTATTGTGATTATTATTAAGAATTTAAACTATTTCTAAATAAACGTTAATAATTACAAAGTGTTAACGGCATGAATTTGTGAAAAATTGGTTTAATTCAGTGTTTCCCAACCTTTTTTAGGCCATGCCCCACCTTAACATTTCTAAAATTTTTATGCCCCCCTACATAATTTTTAACCTTCAAAAATTGTTTTGTTCGTGTCGAGTCCATTTTAAAATTGCCCCCCCTTAACTATCAAATTGCCCCCCTGTGGGGCGTAGGCCCCACGTTGGGAAACACTGGTTTAATTTGTTCCATATTCAATCTTTGATTATAAAAAAAAATATTATACATATATCATTATACATCATTAAATCATACATTATACATATATTATAAAATCTTTATGTATATTTTTTATATACATAAAAAGATTTTCCAATTACAGAAACGATTTTTAAAGATTATTTTTCTACAATCATCGATATATCACGTTATTATATAATACACGCAAGATTATTTAAACACATATTGTAATCGTGTGATTCAATTAATCGACAACATCACAAAATAGTTTACGATAAAATAAAAAAAAAAAGTACAACACGCACAAATATTACTTATAGCACGCTTGTTTCAAAGTCAACAAGAAAAGAAGTGTCATCAAAGGCAATAATAATAAACAAAGTCACGATACAATAAGAGACTCCATAATATTTTATCGTTGTTGTTGTTGCCGTCTATTTTTTTTTTCACTCATTTATTATTATTTTGTCTTTGTTTTAACGACGCGATTGTTCTATAGATTCTAGAACTTATCGTCGCAAAAGCGATTCAATCGAGTGTTCGTTATTGTAGCGATTTAAGTGTGGTCATAAATCAAAATCGGCAGATGTAGAAAAAAATTTAATATGCATGTATACGATATGTGATAAAATGAAATATTTGTTCGTATTTAAAAGGTGATAAATTAACATTTTTTTTTAAATACTGATGCGTCGTAAATCGGAGCAATAAAATACTTATGAATTTCAAGGAAAATCGAATGCAAGTGAATGGTGTTTAAAAAAATCAATTTAAATGTATCATATATTTTGTTAATTATACAATTGCTTTGGAAGTCAAATTTTTAATATAAAAAATGTATTATTGTATAAATAAATATGCAATAATCCCTCGCTTATCGCGGAAGTTACAAACCTGAACCGTCTGTGATAAATGAAAATCCGCGAAGTGGGAATTCTATATATATTTTAATATTTATATATTGTCTTAAAGGTTATTAAAAAAGTAGAACTTATGACAATAGATCTTTATAACAACAAAATTCAATTATTATGTTTTATTTTATATCATAAAATAAGAAAAAATGTTACATATGTTATATATAATAAATCATGTAAAATATAATAAAAATTGAGTGTCATTCAAATTCAACTGGAATTAGAATATTATTGATAAAAAAAAAACACTCAAAATATATTAACTAATAAAACGTTGAAATATAAAATTTCGAAAACAGCTGAATAAAATCATAATATATACATAATAATCGCTAAAAAAAATTGAACTATAAACTGAATGGCTCGTAATATTGGAACACATTAAAGATAATAATAGATTGATTACCCTTTCTATTTTCAGTAAACCACGTGCGAATAACGAAGTCGATTTTATTCGTACACGCGATATCAACAATGTCGTGCATACGAGCAATCATGATAATGCAGATGATGATGGAGACGACGATGACGATGATGGAAACATGACGACTACGACGATGATGATGAACGTTGTGCGACAAACGTTCTTCGCGTTTATCACGCAACGCTTATTATATAAAAAAAATAAATATATATATAAATAAAAAATGTTTTGAAGCACTGCCCATTTCGATCAGATGTTTCCAATCGAAAAATTTTCGCAGCAACGATAGTTCTATCGTAATCTGATTTAATTGCGAGTATATTATTACTTATTATTACGTTGTGATACCTTTACGCGTTTGTGGATCCACATATAAATTATCGCGGTTATTGTTTAATTTGCAATGCTGCGCTTATTTTTTTTTTTATAATTGAACAAAGGATACAAGTGCGTGAAATCTGATATCGAATGATAAAAAATATATGATTCACAATTTACGATAATTAAAATTATTAATTTGTTGTTGATGGATTCGTTTTTTTTTTGACTCAGTTGAAAAAATTAATACAAGATAAAATCTTATCATAAATCTCTATTAGAATTTCTGAAATTTATTTGATCACACTTTATATTTTTTGATAAAGCTAGAATATTTCCTCAATTCTTAAGAGATTTCATTATTTTATTACATTGTAAAATAATGAATTTTTGGATCAATGCAATAAAAAGGTTGGAATTCCCTAACCTATTGAATAATAAAATTTTGATTAGATATATAGTAATTGACTATATATTATAAATAGTTAAATGAATAAATTTTATATCTAAGAAAAATTTTAAATTTATTGTCAACGCAATAATTACATTTATAAAAATTCAAAAAACAACAATATTATTTATAAATATGTAATTTTCATATTTGCACTCATAATTACAAAAAAACAGAACATAATAAAAAAATCATGCAAAATTAATTCATTGAAAAATGAACCCAATATAATATCGATTATTGTAACCGGTAATCGTAATATTAATGTAAATTACAACACATATAAAGCATTTAATTTACACGTATTTATATAATATAATACGTGTAATTACTGTTAAGTTAAAAAAAAAACATTAACACCTCGGGTACCCTTTAATAGCTATATATTAAGTAATGACAAATCAAGGATTCGTGATATCACTTATATTTTTTTTCGTTTTAATTTATTAATGATATTGTTTGAGATACAATTAAATGTAATTTCCATCATTGAAAATATATAATAAATCAGAATTAATTTTTTTATATATAAATATAGATTAATATTTTAGATACATTATATTTAATAAATTAATATTGTATTAAAATTTATATGCATTGTAAAATAAATATAATAAAATTTTATAGAGCTGCGTGTTTGATCTAAATAAACACCTATCTAAAAAACCGAACAATAAACATAAAGATATAATCCATTTAAAAATCGATTAAAATCATTTTTTTCGAATAAACACACACACACACGCATATATATATATATATATATATATATATATATATATATATATATATATATATATAAATACGCGTATGAGAAAAAAGTGTGTAATTACACAGCCTTCAAAGTAAGTTTTGAAGGCTACGACGACAATAAAACCAATGATGATGATGATGACGATGATAAAATTTTATCATAATTTATTGAACCTTCGCATTTACACGTGCATAGTAAGCTAAAATGTGTGTGCATCACGCTATAATTATATTTAGAGTCCACTTTGCTTCCAATACTTATGTCAAGTACTACATAATTAATAATGTCTTCTTTTTTTTTCTTCGCTTCATAAATCAAGTGTTTGCTCGGTTTCAGCTATTTTCACGTTTGTATATTTTTTTTTATTATATTTTTCATTTTATTTTCAAGTCTTTTTATTTTCTTTTTGAATCATTTACATGTGCAATAATGCATTCATGAATTTCAAAACATCGTTTAGAAAGAATATAAATATTCTTTTAGTGCAGATATTATCAAACTCTTTTGATTTCCAAATTTTGAAATAAATAAAATATTAATAATCTCCATTAAAATAAATGGAGATTATTATTCACTCGATCAAAACATAATCCAAAATTGAAGTGAATATTCTAATAGAAATACAATACTTTTATGAAACATTATTTGCAACATATATATTAAAAAATAGAATCACCTATATATACATTTTAAATAAGAGAAAAATTAGTTTTTATGATTTTATATATATATAAAGTACCCAATGTTTCCTGAATAGATTATAACACAGCTAAAATTTCATTTAAAAAATCCTTAATTTTACTACTAAACTATCAAATACAGATCGCAAACTGCAGGTTGAGTATCGCTATTCAAATGTATCATTGTCTTATCTTGTATTTATATAAAAAAATAGAAATGGTTTTCTCGCTTTACTTTATTTACTATAGCAATTATAATAAGAATGTAACAATTTGCACGTTTAAGTAGCTGAGAATAAATGTTTATAAAATAATACAAACAATTAATAATTTTTATATACGATAACAATTTGTAAATATTATTAATACATAAACAATAGATTTCTAAATATACAGATTTTTCCTTTTTGAAATTAACCTTTTACCTATAAATTATAAGAAATATAAAGTTGAACCGAATTAACTTCTAAAATTCAAAATACAAACTGTCTGCTGTCAATAATATTGACTGATATGTATAAAATGTCATTAAACTATCAATTGCACCTAATATATTCTTCAAAATAAGTGATGTATGTAAAATTCCAAAATTCTCAAATGGAGATCATAGCAGTTAATGAGTTACCGAGAGGAAAAACGACAAACAGAACATATCTTATTTGAATAGTAAATCCTGTTGATACTTTCAAGAATAGTTCCAAGAAGTGTTATAATAACCTGATACATGATTAAGACATGAATATTAATGAGGGGTGTCCATAGAATACGTGGAATTAATACGAACGATTTCTATTCCGTAAAAGTAAGAAGTGCCACAAGGAAAATTCTTTGAAACGTAGCGCATTGAGTGAAACAATATTGTATAAAAAAATAAATAAAGGAGATGGAAATTTATATTTAAAAAAAAAATCAAAGCTAGAGACCTCATTATTTTGATATAAATAAAAAATGGTTAGAGATAATATACTTTTATATAAATAAATATTAATGATAAGTTCCTATTGAAACTAAATAATGAAATTCCATAAGATATTTTTAGCAGGGATGAATAAAATAATAAAAAAATATTTTATTTTAAACCGCAATTAAAAATAAATGTAAGAAATATTATTTATAAAAATATTATACAACAATGTCGCTTTAATGAATTGTTATATATATATATATATATATATATATATATATATATATATATATATATATATTTAACCTCTAGATAAAATAATTTTAAGATACGAATCATAAAATTTATGATCATTATTTCTGACATTCATCATAAAGATAGTTCACCAAAATATTATAATTATTTTTACTTTTGATATAATTAAAAATGAGCTTCCAGATGTGAAAATAACTAAAGTAATATATATTTTGGGTTTTTATTAAATTAGGAAAATAACGAGGAATGAGATTTTTAGAAATCAGGATACAAATATGTTATCATATAAAATTCATGAGCTATTTCATTAAATAAATCCAAAATCACCAAATTTTTAAAGATAATTTGATTATATATATATATATATATATATATATATATATATATATATATATATATATATATACACATAAAAGTAATGATAATAATATTTTTTGTACAATACAAGGTTTCGAATTTCTCGGTTATCATCAGAGTCGACATACATACAGTAAAAAATAAACGTTACACATTCTAAGAAAATGTATATAATTATTTGCATATTTCGCGAATTTTATTCATTATATAAAATACAAAAACGAGTATTTTTCTTAATTTGAGTTATTTAAAAAAAAACTACCACAAAAAATCGCAATATATCAGTAATAACGTTTTTCAACCAATTTAAGATCAATTTTTTTTTCGTGCACTACGTGAAAATTAAATTTAAAGTAACTGGTTATGGAAAACTACATTTTTACGGTAATTACATATAGAAGCAAAAAAAATCACCGGTTGACCTCAAGACGATGCTCTATTCATCGATACTCACGATAGTAACTATTGAATTTATAATTCAAAAAAAAAATTATATTATGAAACACAATCATTAAGCGTGTTTCTGCGTAACAATTTTAATAATATTGCATAATTTAGTGTTAATTTATCAGATTTTAGTCAGGTTCAAGTACCGCTCGAGTAAAGTTTTCGAATATTATTATATTTTATAAACGCGTATAAAGATATATTTCCGATGTTTGTCCATTTGATAATAAAATATTCTGATATTTTATTTAAATAAAAAAACCATTTAGGAGGATTTCTAAATTTTAATGATAATTTCGAAAAAAATACATAACAAAAATTAAAATACTATAATGGAAATGTCAGATTTACTTATCATTGATAACTCGCGAGTAACTAGATAAATTCGATATACTGCCATTTTTTAATTAAATAATTTCTTTATATGTATAGAAGTAAATTATTATAATAAATAAATTGTATAAATAATGAAAATTGGATAATTCTAAATTTTACTGGAAGATTCTAGTTAAATAACATAGTAATAAAGTAATATGTTTTTCAGAGTAACATATACATAAATTTAATATAATAGCTGTTTTAAATTAGTCTTATATTCAATTTCAGGTTTTAATTTATTGTGAAGCAAGTTTCTGGCCTCCATATAAAAAAGAACGCAACGATGCTAATTGTAAAAACTGTATTTATAAACAATGTATATTCGGGTCATACTTTAGCATAGCCAATTGAGGTACTAATGAAGGTCTATCTAAAGGGTTAAGGTCTATATAAAAAAAATTCACAAACAGATAACATAATCGTACGCAATAAAATAAATAATAAATTAATTCTAGAACAATAAAATGAAAAATACCACGCATAAAAAAATTCATGATAAAATCGATCATAATCAGATTTCAATCAAGATCGATCCGAAATAAAGATTACATGTTACAATAATTATATAAAAAATAATACTAATAAACGTGACAAACAAAACGATATAATATATTGTTGTAAAAACGTGATCGTTCAAAATATTCAGACTCGAGATACCGGCTGTAACGAAATCGATTGCGATGCTGAAAAAATCGTAAATTCACAAACACGTGCTGAAATATTTATTGTGCGTATGCAAAGCGACAAATTTCGAAATATAACGATAATAACATTATCATAAATAAATAAAAGAGCACGTGTGAAACATGAAAATTCCGCGTAAAGCAATGCGAATTAAAGTGACAAAATTTTTTTTGAAAAAGAAAATCAATATGAAAAAAAGCCTTCGGATCGTTTTCAACAAATTTGCGTATTTGCATACAATGTTAATTTTTCAACTCGATTATATATATATATATATATATATATATATATATATATATATATATATATATATATATATAACACGTAATTTATTTTTTACTCTAACGAAAACTTATAGTTTCGAACGATAAAAATGGTAATGATAATTGTGATTGTTAAATATCTAATTGTCGAAAATGAAACAGCGAATCGTAATTAACATTAACGACAATTTTAAATATCACGCGTCAAATTTACAAATTGACAAAAATTACGTTCAAACGTAGTTACAATGTAATTAATGTGACTCTTACATTTTACTTTGATATATATATATATATATATATATATATATATATATATACATATATATATATATATATATATATATATATATATATAGGTGTGTGTGTATTAAGATGATGTAAAAACATATAATTTTAATACGTCGCTCTGAATTTTTTTATATCCTTAGATTTTACTTCCATACAAATTATATTTTCTTTAATAAAAAAATATATAAATTAACCCTTTGAAATGACAAGATATATTAAAAAGTAATTTTCTCATATAATAGCAAAAATATTAATAAATTATGTATTATAATATATTCATAAAAATAAATGATCAAAAATAATAATTACGTTATATATGATGTATAAATATTTCGAATAAAATAAAAACAAAAATATTGTTTATATTTACGTTATATTATATAAATGTATGTAAACTGCAAATGAGATTCTAAGTTTAAACGCAGAGCTGTTGATTTAATCGCGTAAAAAAATCATAATTAACTGTTAGTTTAGAAGTGAAGGTCAAAGCCCATATAGGATTGTAGCGCGATTGATTTATTCAAAATAATTAAAAAAATATTAGCGATTTATTAAATAAAAACGACAAAATAAATAAAAAAATAATTGATTTTATATAAAATCAAATTTTACGTCATTTAAATTATATATATATATATATATATATATATATATATATATATATATATATATATATATATATATATATATGACAATAATCAGAAGTAGATATACAGTATGATAAAAAAATATTTACTTAGAAAACTTAACATCTTTAATTCACCGAAAACATAAAACCGTGTTTACAACGTAAAAAAATACATAAGATTATATTAAAAAAAACAAGCATATTTCCAACAAATTAACCGACGTAAATTACCGATTTCATTAAAACCGAAATATGAAGATGAATCATAATAAACACGCCCACATGGTAATAAAATAAATAAATAAATAAATAAATGATGATAACCTGAACAAACTCATAGTTATCATTTCGGTACCAAATGTGACAATATCGGTAAAGAACAAAAAGGTATTTTTTTTTATCATAATAAAAAATTATTAATAAATTATTTTAAAATACCATATATACACGTAATAATAATAATCGGTGTTTGACAGGTGATATGTAAATATATACTATTTTAATATTATATACATATATACGAAGATTATTCATCAAATTACATATATAATAATAATAATTGTATAATAATATATAACGTTTACCACTCAATATACGGTCGTAATATTTATTTTATTTATATATTTTGTACATTTATTTATTTTTGTTGTTTTTTTTTATATATAAATTAAAGCGATGAACGCGTCCACTCGCAACGATATAACGCGCTAATACTGAAAACAGAACAACGTACGACGAAACTAAATTCAACGTTTGCCAATAGACGCTCAGTCGGATTTCAGATGTTTATGTGTGTGGACGTGTCGTTCTATAGTATACATTGACCTTGCACTCAAATTCGTCCGAAATATATCCGTATTTAACCCTTTCTTCTACTTCTTTCGGAAAAACAAACGATTTTCTTTGACAAAATCGGAAAATCGCAGCGCAAAATGACGGAGATAAATATGTGATTGCAACCTTGCGCTCAAATTCGTCTAAAATATACTCGTTTTTAATCCCTTCCTGAAAAACGAAAGATATTTTCTTTGACAAAATCGGAAAATCTCATCGCAAAAATATGGAGATAAATATGTGATAAATATGTGTGATGTACGAATTTGAATGCAAAGTCGATTATTTAATCGTTGAAAAGTGATAGTATTTAATTTAATGTAATTTATACAAATTGGAATTTAATATGTATATAATAATTGATATATTAGTAAATTAGTCAATCAATTGACAAATGACGAACTCGATTGCAAAGCGTTCATATTATAAAAAAAATAAAACGTTGACAAAATACATTTAATATCAATGCAAAATAGAAAAAAATGACACACATGTATTGTACAATATAATACATCTAATGCAACTGTAGATAAAAATTACAGTTGAATATTTCGAATCGTAAAAAAACCAGTGATGCTCAATCTTTTTTTTTAACAGAATCAATCAGTGTAAATACATAATATATAAACAAAACGAATGTTTAGTAGATCACATGCTGACCACTAAATTAACAAAATACGGCGATATTTGTATTTATATATATAAATTATATTCTCATTATTGATAGATGACTCCAGCCGCCATCTTTTCAATCCTTAATTCGCAATTATTAAAACATTAACAATATCATTATAAATTCATAAAATAATAACGAATAAATACACCATTTTTACAATTATACTGTTTACATTTTTACATTATATAACAATAAATATAAACGCCATTGCTTAATAGTGAACATTATTCGTCTTCAATCATATAATTATTATTTAATATTGAATATATGTACATGTATATATATATATATATATATATATATATATATATATATAAATTAAAAAATACTTACATACGTGAAGATAAACTGATTTATTACCTGTAATGAAGCAAAAAAAAACAAACTTAGAAAATTAATTGATATAATATAATCGTAATGATTGTACCATTGTACATGCAACGTTAATTTGAATATTGTAAGAGAATATTCACATACGGGCAAAATGCCACATGTTCAAATGACAATTAATTAATATGCGAAACAGGGATAAATGCCAAAGAAATAATTCGGAAATCAAAATTTAAATACAATTTCTTACCCCCCCCCCCCACCTCCTTCAAATCTATCGTAAACATTATATGATAATAATCATAATATTCGATCTTCGCGAAGAAAAACGTATTTTTCACTTATCGAAATTCAACATAATTTAACTAATATGTAACTAGACTAATATTTGATAATTATCTGGTGTTTTCCATTTTTTTTGTTTTTTAAATAATCGTGACTAATTTTAATTAATGATTCAATATTAAGTTGACGCAATTAAAATTTAAAGATATTACAGATACAAAGATTAAATATTTCTAATGAACATTTAAACAATGTGAATCATTATTTTTTTTCAATATTTAGATATAAGCAAATATTTAAAAGTACTTTTTTATTATATGAGTACTATTATAATTTGCACATATTAAAAAAATAATTATACCATTCATATTTTTTTTATTTAATCAAAAATAGGTAAGAATTATCACGGAATTATATTTTGAATAATTCAGAAAATTACTATATTTATGTTAAATTAAAAAAAGGTTTGAACAGCATTGTATTGTTAAAATGTATGATAACGCAAATTATGATTAAAATATGTGATATTTCTCATACTGCAATTGAATTATTTTAAAATTTTAATTTAACCTATTAAAATCCCCAAGAAAGAAATATTATATATATATATATATATATATATATATATATATATATATATATATATATATAATATTTATTTTCTACTTATAATGCGCTGCAAATAATTTTAG
This sequence comes from Leptonema lineaticorne, assembly GCA_024500535.1. Classification (NCBI taxonomy): domain Eukaryota; kingdom Metazoa; phylum Arthropoda; class Insecta; order Trichoptera; family Hydropsychidae; genus Leptonema; species Leptonema lineaticorne. The sequence continues at coordinate 8,185,722 of JANIJI010000006.1, read as the reverse complement.
TACGTCAATATTATTAGTAAAGAATATCGATGTTTAACATTTCAAATTAAGAACAATTGATGATATAATTAATATTTTTTCTATAATAGTATCGAGAATAGTAAAATTTTAGATACAATAGGAACTTAGTTCGTTATATTTGAATTAGTAATACTAAATTATAATATTTCATTTTATAGGCATAAAAAATATTAATAAAATAAATGTTCTTTATTGTGATCAAAAAATCATTTGTTCGAAATATTTTATTATATAAAATACAAATAATGCGGGACAAAAATGAAACGTTCAGATCTATTAAAATCACAAAAGATGAAACAAACTTAATAATATGCGGGTCTATTTAAAATAAAATATTAAACATTAACTAATTTCATATTCATCGGACATATGTAATCAATAAATCAGTTGATCGAAGTTAAACTTGTACATATTGATAATAAATCTATAGAAAACGTATGTTTCGATTTTTTGAAAAATAGAATCGAATCATTGATACTTCGCATATTTTCAAATGTCACAACAAAACTAAATATATTCGATAAATTTCGTAAGAGATTGAGAAAAAAATGTAAGAAATATCTTTTATGAAAATTGAAATTCCATTAATCGTTTTTATTTTTTATTCAAAAATATTGTAATAAATTGTATATAAAAATAAATTGTATATAAAATTGTATTTTTTTACGTATATACGATTACGTAAAAAAATAATTATTGAAATAAAAATCAAATATATTGACCAATCAAATTAATAAAAGTTATTTACGAGTATACCAATGTACAAATTCGTACTCATTGCATGTTTGGATCTCTAAAGCAGATTTGCATTTGTGCAAAGGCGCTTTAAAAACTTAAAAGAAGAATTAATCATGATATACATTAAAACAAATTAATCTGAATATTTTGACAATATCATAATAAAACTAGATGATGGAAAAAAGAGTATATTCAAATACTTTTGAAAGAGTTCTAAAAACTCAAAGAAGTATATTTAAATAATATTGACTATAAGATTAATATATGGTTTAAATGAATAATGATTACTGAATATGTTATTATTACAGAAATATACAATGAAGCTCAATTTGTATGTTCAAAAGTGTTCGAAATTTAATATATTATTTTTACATCATCCAAATCCGGTGATAATTATATATGATTTTCAATTCATTATATCTCTAGTAACAAATATATATAAATAAAAAAAATTAGAATATGCAAAAAAGAGTATACATCATTATAATGTTGAAATACGAAATGAACGTGAAGGAAAGTACATTAATGTAATTTTAAATTGCATAATGTGAAAGTGAATTTATAACGAATAAAAAAGCTATTACTCTGGCAAATGGAAAAATATAAATAAATATATACATAAAAAAAATATAAATAAAAGCGATAAAAGAAGAGGAAAAAAAGGTTAATATATAACATGTTAAATGCTATAACGTATAATGTCAGTTTGTAGATAATACGATATCGACATCTATATGTAATATTAGGAAATACACAATATTTTCACTATAATAAAAAAATTGTGTCATGGTAAAAAAAATGCAAAAAAATATATATCTAATCATTAAAACTGAAAAATACTCAGAACATAGATGATTAATTTAACTGTTGTGATGTATTTTTTATGAATAAAATGTTCAATATTTCTAAAAATTGAGACTAAAATTAGTTTCTACATTTGATATGGGATCAAAATAGTATTAATATAAAATTTTACAAAAAATAAATAAATTATTAAAAAAATGATAATTTACTATTTTCTTATTTTAATATAAGATATCATTGAACAAAATATATTGAAAGTATTTAATTTTTTTGTACATAATCAAAATTATATAAAAAAAAACTATACAATTTATATATTTAACATACTCTTTTAATATATCTGTGATACAATACGAAAATAATATATGCACATATAAAAATAACGCTAAAGAAATTTTGCAACGAAAACACAAATCAAATTTGGTTATCAGTATTCAAAAATTCGATAAACCTATTACAATATCATAGTTACGAATTTCGGACATTATAATATAATCAAACACTATCATGAAGAAAACACGATTCGTTAACGCAATTTTTTAACAGAATGTAGTGATATTTTTTTTTTCAGATAGAATACAAATTAATAAATCACGATTCTTCCATAATTTCATACGCGAGAATGAATTAAATGAATAAATCATACTAGAGATGAAAAAATATATATATTACATATATAAAACTTCATGATTGTGCTAACGTTGTTTAGTGGAATCCTGTTGTTTCGATAAGAGGATGTGAAAATCGTGGGAAATTTAATTTTTAGGTCATACATGCATAAATTGACGCGTGTGTGTGTGTATATTTCGAGATAAATTATGTCGTTTCGATCGTAATGTAACTATAATGATCGAAAAAAAATATGACGAAATAATAATTCACTAACGAAAGCGAACGTTCGATATATAATAATATACACAAAATATAGTATTCGTGTGTAACTGTCAAATAATAACCGTACTGTTTGTATGACCTCATGAAATCGAATTAATTTTAATATACGCTTTATAAAAATTACTATAAAATGCGTTGATAATCGTGTCATAATATTCGGGTCGAATGTAAACAACGTTCACAGATGGCGCAGTTTCAGGATGGAATTGGGTGAATATTGGAGTCGGTTATATATTTTATAATTTGTAGTTACATTATATTTTATATATATATTTTATTATATCATATAATGATGGTTTTAAATTTTTATAGATGAAATCATAGATAATAGATTATATTTTACGATTATACCACAATCATATAAAATATTATACATATCTAGGTTAATTTGTGCGAAGTTTTATAAACCTGATATTGTCTTTATAAATCATTTCAATTTCAACATATTTTATTAAAAAATATATATTTAAAAGTCATTTAATCATAGCCTCCAATGTAAAAATATATTATTGCACGTTTAATTTTTTTAGCGACGCCACTGGATAATCAAAAATATCGAGAAAATTACTCGATTTAACAGAGACAAATCACCATCGTCTATTTTTTTCTAGTATTTCGATAATTTTCAAATTGAAACAATTCCACGAAATTGAACGTATAAAATACGTATATAACCGCGAATATCGAAAAAGACGAGTCAAAATAAAAATACCCAATAATAAATAAATAAATAAATAAAAATACATTACAAAAACACACTATGTACTAACATTTTATTACCTTGAATATACGCATATATCTATAATAATAATAAAAAAAATAACCGCAATTTGGTTTTTCCATTCAGCAAAGCTCGGTCGATGAATGAAAACAAAAAGGCAAAAAAAATAAATAAATAAAATACGTTAAACCAAAATTGTCAAATACGACATACGCAATTTACTAATTGATTACGTTATATTAAAAATCAAAACACTAGTTTTTTTTTCTCAATATATAAATAATAAATATATTTGTATATATTCTTGAAGCAGAAACGTGCAGCGAAAGGGTTACGAAATCGTTAAAAATATTATTAATTTAGATCACGGACAGCATTTTGTTAACCTGGCCGTGGACTTGAAAGACAAGACATGACTTCGTTTTAATATCAAATAACAGTGTGAACCGCCTCAGGGTTTTTGCAGTAAATAAATAATATATATATATATATATATATATATATATATATATATATATATATATATATATATATATAAATATTAATTTTTTTATGTAATAGCTTAAAATATTTTTTTTCCAATCAGATTAGTGCGAAATTTATGCATATATATTTTTGTCACAAAAATTAAGTGACTTATATATCGGTGTGACATATATCATCGTTACACCATATGTTTGTTGTAAATTAGATTTAGATATCACAATGTCAGATATCCTTTTACTTTTTGCTTTTGATATATAAAATATGCTTTATTTATTTTTTTAATATAAAAATATTATATAAATATTGCTGTATGAATATATTCAGATTTAATATAATATATATTAGATAAAATAAATCACTCTCTTCTTATTATGTATTACAGTGATACTTGTTAGATTGAACACTATTTGTGATCTGGAAGAAATTTTCAATGTAAGCAATTGTTCAATCTAGAAGAATATTATATTATAATATAAAAAAATATTAATTAATAGTTATAAACTTTTACACTATAAATTACACGGAAAAGATTTTACTGAACGAGTCATCGAAGAAATAATGTATACATAAAGCACAAATTTTATAAAGAATTTTCCAATTATATTGTATATAAGTAAACAAATTTGTTTACAATTAACAAGAACAAGTAAAAAATGTAACTCATCAATAAATAATATTCTCAGGCGTTCAATTTAACAGATTAATTTTATACAAAAATAAAAAATAAAGGACGTATTCAGAAATTGTTTATTCAATTAAAGTATTCAATTTGACGAGAATCACTATATACATATATATATATATATATATATATATATATATATATATATATATATATATACACACATATATATATACATATATATATATATATACATATATATATATATATATATATATATATATATATTCTACTTTTTTTTAATATATAATTTAATTTCATATTAAAATAATACATCCATATACATTTGCGCTTAATTAAGGTTAATTTATAAGAATTTTAATTCTGTACAATATGGTCTGAGTTTGACTATATTATATATATATATATATATATATATATATATATATATATATATATATATATATATATATATATAAACACACACACATCACAATAAGCCTGATTAATATTTAATTTTGTCGTTTTAGCTTGATTCGTTGAACATAATGCGAAACGTTGTACAAATTTGTAAACATTACCGCCTCAATTACTATTCATCGATGAATGTAGAGAGAAAAAAAACGAGACTAATAATCGAATCATACGTTTGTACGATTCGAATAATTGGTGTACCAATCGAAAAATATATTCACTAATAATATACGAATTTTTTATAATGTAATGATTAGGATATAGGAATAAAAATAATATATAAAAAAAACAGGGACCTTGAATGAAGTGGTTGTTTAGAGTTACTTCGTGTTCCCTGAGAACATTGTTTTCTTCGTAATTTGCATCGGACAATGAGAAAAATCGAATGGAAAATAATTTGAAGTCGTTGTATTATTTTATATTTTTATTTTAATAAAAAAAAATATCGTATTAAATATAGGAAGACACTAAAATGTTTTAAGTTTAATAATAAAATAATGAGAAATTGTTGGCATTATTTGTGGATCTACGTTTTTTTTTTTTGAAAATTGAGTCGCCAAATTACTTACGTCTAAATTTTAAATATTAAAATAAAACATACAAATTAAATATATTACAGGATTACAAATCTAAACATCATTTTGCACTAAATAAAAAATTATTATTAATTATACTATCATTGAAATTTAAATTATATTTATGTTTCAATTATCTCTCTAAACATTGATAATTTTTTTCTAAAAAATATTAATCACTATCATCAAATTTATTTAAATAAAAATATTTTTAATGATATTTTTTTTAGATTGACAATATTATTATATCAAGAGGAGCAAATCTAATGAATACGGAGGATGTTTTAATATTTAATATTTTAAACTCAACATCTTAACTCTTATTAAAATATTTTTAGTGATTTTTCACAACGATAATAAAAATGTAAATATATAAAACGCGAATAGAAATTTAAAATATTTTTATAAAAATTAATGTGTGTCAAGCAGGGGGCGGATAATCACTTGTCGGATCTGTGGGTTGTTATTCGTTTAACCAAATAAATGCGTTATTTCTTTTTCATTTATGGTCAATTTAAATTATTTATTATATTTATTTTATATTCTGTAAAAATATTTTAAACATAAAAAATAGCGAAAATAAACAATAAATAAAAACTAAAATATCTGACATTGCTTCATAAAAAATATAATCATAGAGGTTATTATTTGTTAAAATTTAAAATGTTATTTTTAAATTTAATATGTTTTATATATAATATATAAAACTTGTAAATTTTTCTTGTTGTAATGTTTGTAGCTGGAAATCGAAAAGCGGTTTGTCAACGGGTTAATCCAGTGGCGTGCAAAATACACACGAGATGTGACGAATTCCAGGAAAACCCATTCGAAAAAATAATATTAAAATTAAAAACAAAAAGAAAATAACCGAATATCAAATTATAGATTCGGTCCGAGTGAGCCTTTCGCTCATCGATCAACACCTGCATCAATGAACCAAAAAATGTATGCCAGGGGCACGAGAGAGAGGTGACCGACATGTTACAAAATTATGTAACGCACTATGCCGCCGTTAAAATCGTATAATAGATATTCTAGAATCATACTGTAAGACTGTGAATATAAGAAAAAGGACTAAAATCGACTTTTCTATCTGTAGCAGTATCCAAAAAATAAATTTGAAGCGTAATAATAAATTAACACGCGCGATTCATAATTGAACAATACTTATATATATTGTGGGTTAAGGGCGATGATGATTAACGTGACTATAGAAACGGATAAACACGACTAGAATAAATTATACGGTATTAATATATATATAATATAAATATACGAGGGTAACGATTTAAAAAAAAAGTTTGAAAAGCGTAGGTAGAATCGTGACACATACACGGCACGCCTGGTAAGAAATTCATTTACATTTTGCGCAAAACTAGTACTTGTTTTTTTTTGTACATATTGTATATTTGTGTATTATGCGTTGTATTCACGGTAATCAGTTCATTATATGATTTCTAAAACTAATCATTTTTTATTTATTTATTTTTCTCATGGAAAAAAAATATGTCATTCTGTGAAGGGATAATTTGTTCTGCGAATGACACTTTATTTTTTACAAATTCAATTTAAAATACAATATTTTAAATATATACAGCAATTTTTTGTATAGGAAAATTTGATAATTTTTTTATATGATTTTTTTAGAAATAAAAAATTATGAATTTTTAACATTGTTATAATGAACTATTGAAACGTCAATATTTTTTTTTCAAAAAATTACAAATTAAGTTTTAGTATGAAAAATGATTTAAAAAATGTTTAAAAATTAGAATTTTTAATAATAACCAAAAATAGAATGGCATGAAATATAAAGTTTTTATTTTATTTTTACAATAAATTTTAACATTATTAAAAACTATGATTGGAAATTTTAAGACAGATAATAAAATAAACAAAATCGATTACAACATAATTAACAGTATAAAAATTATAATAAATAACTAATTATAAATATAATTTCTTTGTACAATAAATGTAACCGTTTACTAAATTATATATTAATTTAAATATATTTGAATAAAAATGAGGATAAAATATTATAATTCTGATGAAAAAAATATGATTAGAATAACAACTCTGTATTAAAATATTTTTAATACTGTAATATTTTTTTTATATTTAAAAAAATAAAATTACTCGTCAGATATTTACTGACATCTATGATATGCCATGAAAATCAACTATATTTATTTATCAACAATTTAAAAAAATCACATCTAAGTGTTGCTAAATTAATATAATTTTACAGAATATTGGCCTCTTATTAATTTCTAAAACAATAGATTTCGTTTAAAAAATGTAAAAAAAATATAGATAAATATAAAAAAATCATATATATACGAAATAATTTTCCGACTTGAAAATGAACGTTTTTAGCACGGCAACGCCGATAATATACGATAAATGAAAATAAAATGAAATAGCTGAAAATAATGAAAATTGATCAAAAAAAAAAAAACTTGAAAATGTGCAAATACACGTTAATTTAGCATTCGATTCAATTGAAAAAATATTAGTTATTAATACCACGGTCATAACTGATTTTTTTTCAGGAAAATTTAACGTGTTCGAAAAAATCCGTATTAATAAATAATTTCTATCGTTAATATTGGATATATATTTATATAAATTTTATATGAGGGGTTTTATAAGTTATTCAACCTTCATCCCTCGCATGTATTCATGAAATATATTATTTATATACAGAATGAGCGACGTAAATTAAACAGTAGCAACACATAGTCATATTTTAGAAATTCTGCTCTTTTATTATTCCAAACTAATAATAGAAATCGACAAACAGTGCGTCCGATAAGAAAATACTAAACAGACACATATTTTTTTTTTCGAGTCGAAATGAATAAAGGAAAATATTGAAATGCTGTCATAGTACAATAATGGAAATCGTCTCTCATATTACTTGGCAAAATAATCGTTAACTACATATAAATATATATGAATGTCTTCATATATATTTTTTTTACGAACGTTTGTATATTATATATATATGTAGCGGATATATGTGTGTTTGGCAACGATCAAATGGCGCCATTGTATATATCGTTAACTGAAAAAAAATTTAAAGTTTTCTATTTTCGAATGAATCGCTGAATTGTAAAAAATTTCAGGCAATAAAAAGTTTTTTGTTTTCTTTTTTTTTCTGTTTTCACGGAAAAATCTTCTCTACAACCAATTATAATTCTGTGTGCGACGACAAGAAAGAAAACATACGGAATGTCGAGAATTTTTTTTTTTTTTATATTCATATTACTATAAATCAAGTTGATCCAGTTGACGAAATTCGTGAACGATGATATGAAACAATATAAACGTTATATAAATCGATGCGATCATATATAATATAATGTTAATTAAAAAAATATGTAAATTATTCATATATATACATATAATAGATTTCAAAGAACATTCGCATATATATATATATATATATGATATTTGTAAAGTTAGACAATTTTTTTTCTTAATATACAGTGAAAAAATTATAATTGTTTAATGACAATTTTAAATAAAATTAATAAATTATTACTTTATTATTTTTAATAATTGTTATTTTTTATATAAACGGCAATTTAGTGGTAATACGTAGGCTCACCGCAGTGAGACTGCTTGGAATTCCAATGTGTCACTGCGTGTCGTGTAATTACGAAACAAATCTTTCATTACGGAAAATACAGTGCATATCAAGTAAAATTTTAAATATGAATGTAAAATTGACTTTAGAAATTGGAAAATTTCAAACTATGAATACATTAATAAAGGTGATTATTAAAAAATAAAAGCTCTTCTTTTATATAATTTTTTAAATATCAATTCAGATATATTGATTAAAATTATACTCGTTTTTTGAATATTTTTGTGATTAAATATGTTTTTTTTTATATTTATTTTTGATAATATAAAATCACAATAACAGAGTTGAACGTGAAATATTTCCAAATTCTCAGTATAATTCGTAATTCTAAGAAAAATGAAGGAAAAAAAGAAAATCTTCGAAAACCTGTTCTGACAAAACGTTTTGAAAGTCACGATCTTCAGCATTGAAAAATACGACTGGAATTAAAAAAAAATAGTTTCACATTCTAAAAATGTTATATATTGTATTAAGGACAACATATTATTTTAAAAATATTATATACGTATTTGATATTATAATCAATATCTTTTTTTTTTAATTTTCACTTTGTATAATATAAATTTATATATGAATGAAAATTCCACAGTTGTACATTCTACAATTCCAAGTGTAGTGAACTCGTTTACTGATAATAAACGATGAAAATTGTTAAAATATTTATGTTTATATATATACACATCAACGTCAGCAGCATACAAATATAAATTATCATCTTTACGATATTTCAGAAGTGGAGATTTGTCTCGAAACCGTATGTAAAATAATGTTTGAAAATGCACGGTTGACGTCAGCGTGTTGAGAGCAATTCTCGCGGAAAAACTACGATGGAATCTCGGAGTCTGACGTTTTCTATTGATGATACGTTGCACTGGTATACATGAAAAATTTAATATAAACGTGTATGAGAACGTTTACAATACAGTACAGTGCGGTCCCGCTAGTGTTGTGAATTTTTGTTTCTCGTAAATTCTTCATATATATTCATAACAACTGTTAGTTGATTTATATAAAAAATAACGTTCCAAAAATAATATAAAATATTAATTTTAATTTTATAAATAAATGTTAAATTAATTTGAAATTTACAGTGTATAAATATGGACCAGAAGATGCGATCTATAAAAAAAATGAATGAAAACAAAAAAGGAAGTGGCTCGTTGAAAAAATCGATTGTCATGAAATCAGCGTGTCCTTGGTTTGCAAAAATTACTATGAAGTCATTAATCAAAATAAATCATTTTTAAATTGTTGTGTAGTTTAAAATTATATCTATGTTATATTAATCTTTTTTTTTGATATTTCTAAATTTCATAGATAGTATTAATATTTATTGATTTAAAACAAATCAATAGTAATTTTTAATTTAAATTTAGACATAAATCAATATTTAATGTTAATTAAATCATAAAAAAATATAAAATTTTTCTTTCAAATTATATAAAATATAATTATTAATTGAAGTAGATTTTATTATACATAATACAACATTTTAATAATTTCAATAGATATTTATTAATTTAATATTATATTTATTATCTATTCAACTTGTAGATAAATTTAAAATATGAGCAAAATGAAACAGAACGGGGTTTAACTATACGCATATAAAACAGATAATATGATAAATTTTTCATAAGATATATTATAAAATAATATATTGCAAGATATATTCAACTTTTGACTTTTCGGTTACATCGCAAATTTTCAGAAATGATTTTGACAGAATTCATAACGTTTATTATGAAACGTGTATATTTTATGCATTCAATATAAATTTTCCGAATTTCGCAGCGGAAAAGTCGCGAACTTTTCTATGCGAGCTTCGAAGAAAAACAAAATAAAACAAAGCGATGAAAGCTTTCCATTAGTTACATCGAATATCTTTGACGTGTTTATTTAAAATGAAGTTTGGTTTTCGTCGTAAATTTATTTTTATATAAAAAAAACATATGTTTTAATAATGTGCATGAATTTATAACATATACATAATAATAATAAAATTTTTATAATAATATTTTAAAGATGCATTTGAGATTTTTCCAAAAAATCATGGAGCAAATTCATACGTAATTTATTTTATACATATTTCTAGAATAAAAATTGTTATTATTCAATAAATTCTCACAACATCTCTGAACTATTATAATGTCTAAAATACGACTTGTAAACTGAATAATATTATATTTTGTATATAAAGTGACAGTCCATAAAATTAATATTTATTAATTATTATATTATTGGATTAAATTCGGTCTGCAAATTGTTGTTTAATGACTTCTGGCAACAACAAAAACAAACAGTCATCTTTTTTATCATCTCGGTATGGACACTAAATGGGTCATCAATTCATAATCACTTAGTACTTTATTCTTCGGCGAATATTTAAGTATTATATTATAAATTTTAATTAACAGTACGTGTTATAGGCAAATAATATTTATTTTAATTTTCAATAAAATTTATAGAATAAATAAAAAATACAATAAACATCATATGAATACTAAAAATCGATACGATCCTAATTTTTACGATTTTGTAAAATTTTCGAATATTTAAAAAAAAACGTATTTTACATTAATATACATTACTAATACATACATGTATTTCAATTATATGTAATTGTCGGATTCGTATAATAATAATAAACGCGTATTGCTGACGTTCACCGACTATTTGATTAACAATTGTCATACTTTGTGTGCATCGTGTTGAAAAATATTATTATTATATAATGTCAACGGCCTTAACGTGTTATATAAACTTATATTTATCCTATCGTTGAAGTTAAGTAACGCCAAATATGATCAAAGAAATAAAGCCGAACATAAAAAAAAACGAAAATTACTATTTAGACATTCTGTTTTCAGTTAAATACTTTTACTACATAGAAATTTTATATGAATAAGCAAATGATGTCTGTAAATTTTTCTATATTAAAATTATAATATTTTAAAAATTCAAGAAAAAATAAGAGGAAATTTAATTATATATATCGATAATACGATACAAAGTAGTATTAAGTGCTATTTTACTAATAAAAATATACTTACATTAGAATTTGAACGCATAATTAGCACAATAATGTACCGCAACATTTATACAATAAATATGTTTTTATTATTCATATGAAATTGCAACATGCAGAAATTTATGACTTTGTATATCGATAAAACTATCGGATTATTTTACTAATACAAATTAAATTAGAATGAAGTTAAGCGAAGAAAACCTTAGAAAAAAAATGGGAACAATCCAATAGGTCACACGATTTTAGAATTTTAATTAAGATTACTTTCAAAACGATATATAGATACATCAAAGCGGAATAAAAATATATTATTATATAATTTTATTTTATTTAGAAATAAAAAAATAGAAATTTTAGTATATATATATATATATATATATATATATATATATATATATATATATATATTATATACTCTTAGACAAATAAAATTACAATTAAAAAGAAATATAACAACAATAATTACAACTAGTAGATCAACGTGCAAATTCGTAAATATATATTTAAGAGTTTGAAATGTAAATAGACTTCGCTTATCAAAGTTTTTGAACCGATTTTCGATATTAAAAATGTGTATAAAAATTATAAAATAAATGTAGAAATTTCTATATACATTCTTTAAATAAATATATATATATATATATATATATATATATATATATATATATAAATTTATCTTATTTACACATTATGTATATATTACGTATTTTTCCATAAAATTTACATTAATAATAAAAATCAGCCTTGAATAATATTGCAATCTTATAGAGATTGCATTATTACGATATAGTTTATTAAATGTAACACTATTATTCCCATTATATGACACAAGTATATAAAAATAATTTAATACTCATATATAATATATTATAAAAAATATTACATACAAATCAACATATACACTCTTATAGTGATAAAATCATAAATCTGATCTTTCTCAAAGCAAATATTAAAAATAATCAACATATAAAATAATAATATAAAATTTTTACAAAATATTTAATCAGTAATTAACGCTTAAATATCGTCATACGGTATAAACAAATACTTTTAACCATCGAGATTAACATTGTGATGATATGTAGAATATTTGCATTGACAATGGGAATAATTAGCACTCATATAGTTTTAGAACCAACAATTAACACGTCGACAAGAATTTTTGTCGGTCATTCTCACAAAATTTTCAGTATTTTCTCTATAAAAAAAAATATTAAATATTATTCTAACAACTTAAGATGTAATAAAAATTAAATCAATCGATGACACATCCAAATTCCATGAATTTAAACCTTTTTTTTTAATTTTTTATATAAGTATTAATTAATTAAAATAAATTGACATGTACACGAAAAATTGACAAATGCTTCAAAACTATAGATTTATTATAAAATAAATAAATGACTGTTGAGATATAAAAATAGATCACAAAGGATATGTCATCATTATTCGTCTGTAGTAATATTCATTTTTATAATTCATATCCTTGCTAATATAATATCTAATATGAACATGCATTTAAATAAATACATATAAATAATTTACGTCATAATTTTCTATTATGACTAATATAATAATGATAATAGATATAAGTGTAAAATTTATGGTTATTTATCAAAGTATGTATTTATTATATATATATATATATATATATATATATATATATATATATATATATATATAATATTAAATTTTCATAATATATATTTTAAATAGTTTCATATCACTTGCAACATAAGCGATAAGAAATCGATATAGATAAGTTAAAATAATATTATAATATTTTAATTATTGTGTTTATAATTCGATGACATCTATTGATTTACATCTGAAAAGAAAGAGCAAATGATGCAAATAAACAGAATATCGCAAATAATTATAATATTACAGTGTTTCTCAAAGATATATTATATAGTAATTTAAAAATATATATAAAAAAGCTAACGAATTTTTGTTTTCTATAACTCAAATATTTTAAAATATTGTTTTTGATTATATTTATAATTGCAATCAAAGGAAAAATTATCATTGAATATAAAAAAAAAACTTTTTTTCGTCAGTAATAAAAATATAATACATACAATGTTGTGAACAAAAAATTATTACATAATATTTTATCCATTTTTAATTATATCAATATAAATATTTGGCATTATATATATATACTACGCAATTTTTCCTTATAGACTTTTTTATAATATTCTAAATAATGAAAAAATATAAGTGAATATCGTGATGTGAATTTTTTTATATCAGTTTTTGTTAACAATTTTACGAGCCGCAAAAACGTGCGCACAGCATGGTTATTTAATTAATTAATATAAATAAAATATGTGATATTACTATTAAGGATGTATGCTATATGTTTTTATTAGTTAAAAAAAAAGATATTGAAACGAAAAACGACTGTCATATTAACATAACAAAATAAAAGAATGTTTTGATAAGTGTCGTAAAAACTGGAAACTCTAATAATTATTATGGTCCTTATATTTTTGGTATTTGATATTTAAAAAACACTAATAAAAAATGTCTTAAATATTTTTTAATAATTTTATATTAAATTACAGTCGTTTGAAATCGATAAAAGAGATGTTGATTTTTTTATAATCTATAATAATAAATTTCAAAATCTCAAAAAATAAATTTGGTTGTTAATTCTGAAAGTACAAAATATTTCAAATAATAAATTTATAATAAGAGTGCACTAATTATGGTTATATTAATAAAATAATTATTTCGTAATCGAATTCTGAAAAGAGAGTGCTTTATTTTTTAATTAATCTTAAATTATTTAATATATTATGAAAAAAATCAATTATTTGCTTGAAAATAAGTACAATAAACCCTAAGAATATCTAATTTAACTAAAATTCAAATTTTATAGAAATATAATATTTAATGTGTAAATAATATATAGCTCGATGACAAATAATACAAATCCGAATATAGGATTTAATCTAAATAAAGAAAAAATAATAATTTAATTTGTTAAAAACTTTTGATGAAATATAAATACCATTTACAACATTAAATAAAAAAAAATGTTGTGAAATACTGATTTAAAAATACGTAGATTGTCTCGTTTTTTGGTTGACTCGCCCTTGCTGAAACGTTTGAATCATACAATAAAAATATCTCAGTGTTAAAGGAATATTTCTAGTTTAACTTCCGATATACCATATATTCATTCGCAAGAATCAAAAAAAAATTCATTGATATATATTTTCTGTTTTATATATGATGTTAATTTTAAATAAAAAAAAAATATTGAACAAAAATTTCAAAAGTCATCCAACTGATTGATTAACAACTCTCTAAAAAACAACAATCCAGACATTACTAGTTATATTTATTACTTACTATTTCCTTATGAACGATTATATCAGCAAAATAAAATATATAATTACTATAAAATATAAAAAAAATCATAGTAATGCAAAAAATTAAAATTCAACGGTTAAATAAATATCAAAAGATATACAAATATTAAAATATATTTATAAAATAAAAAGTCAATAATTTAAATATATATTATGCTAAAATTATAGTACTAGAATATGTTATATATATATATATATATATATATATATATATATATATATATATATAGGAAGCTATTTATGATTCGCTTGAAATATTTCTTTGACTAAGATCATTTATCATATCGCTTTCAGTATTTAAAAGAATATCATAATAATCTAGTAAAATACTCTATTTAAACGTAAATATTATATTATATAAAATATTAGTAATGCTAACATATATAGCTAGGAATTTCGATTGATATGCAATTATCGATTATTTTTTTTATTATCTTATTACAATTAAATTTATTCCATCTGATTTATATTATCATAAATAATAACACTTTTTGTAATTATCGTTTTTAGTTTTTTTAAATTTTACCATTTTAAATTGATATTTTATATATAGTAATACATAGTAATTCAAAATCTTCAAATGTGGTCCAAAGAAAATAACAGTTTGAACACTCTCACCGTAATTCTTTCATAAAAAATATTTCAATCATTACGTATCATAATATGTCTTGTTTAATATAATTGTTATATATTCTGTCGACGCATTTAGTTCAAGGTTTATTATATAAAAATAAATTATTCCCCTTATATTAGATCAAAAATATATTACATATATATATATTTTCAGAAAAAAAGCACGATATTAACAATAGTTAAACGGAAAATGAAATATTACTATTTACTATAGCTATAAAATTATTCATTTTTATTTTGAATATAGTATTAGTAAAGACAACAACTACATGTCCATATATATATATATATATATATATATATATATATATATATATATAATAGTAAATTGCGATGTTTTTATTTTTTCTAACACGAAAAAAACGCAATTCTTCAATTTATTAAGGATGAGCGTGGACTTATTTATACGTTTATTTATTTACAATAACTCATTAAACTATTTATAAAGTATATTTATATATATTTCGTGGAAATAACACAAATTCACTTGGGCGAATTATAACAAAATATATGACAATCGTCTTATATATATATATATATATATATATATATATGTGTGTGTGTGTGTGTGTGTGTGTGTGTGTGTGTGTGTGTGTGTGTGTGTGTGTGGGATGCAAAAAGAACGCAATCCACCTCTCGGGCTTTATGCCAAGCATACGAAAAAATATATATAAATACACTACTTCATCGAACACAGAGATACGGTTTGTTTGTTTGTTTGTTTGTGTGCGCGAAGTTTTTCATTGCCGCTTAATATTATCGTTACTCTTTTAGTGTGATCGACATGTTAAATAAGTTCAATTACACAATTGAAATTGCCGCTCGCGTTCTATAAGGCGAATTCGTCATCGCGATGATCGATAACGCATTATATTGTGTCTGCCGAAGTGTAACGCTGTGACTAAAATGGTTCTAAATATGTAAACTTTTAAATATCGATAATTTATTTTGACTAAAATATTTTAATCTCCAGTTTGGCTATTAATTATGCCCGAGTGTGACTCGTGTATATGTTAAGTGATGTGATTTTTAATATCCTGAAAATCAGCGATATTTCTAAAATAACAAGAATTTGTTTACCATTTTACAATTAATATTTAAGTAATAAATAATACAAGATGAATTTTTAAAATATATAATAATTTTTAAATTCACACATCGTATATGTATACATTTTTACATTTTTTTTCCTTATATCTTTAAGGAAAAACTACAAATTATAATAAAAATTTAAATTGTTTCAAATCATTATTTGGTAAATTAAAAAAACTAAATAAATTTGTATTATATTTTTTTTGATTAATATTAAAACTTATGAACGAATTCTCTAATTTATGAGTGGCAAAGATATTTAGATTTTTCCTCATATAAATATCTTTTAAATCTCTCGAACTTCTAACGAGAGATTTAAATGATAACCATGAATTAAAGTAACGATAAATCAAGTTAAATTTATCTATAAATAACATTCACTTTTATTAAAATAACATTTAATAAAATTTTATACATTTTTTTAAACATACCTAAATTTTATTTATAATTAAAATTATATAAAAAATATATTAAAATGGGAATTAATTATTGCAAAATATGCATATTTATATTTAATTTAAAACATTTATTTTCAAGATGTTACATGTAATATTAAATCACAGGATTTAACAGCGTCATTTGTAATCACGTTATAGAAACCGCAAAAACCGCAATAAAAGACGTCTAAAAAATATTCCCTAGAAATTCGAAATTCGCGCCAAAAACTAAATCTCGACGATCCGGTTTTAAACGTCACACGATTGCATATACATAGAAAACAAAAAAATAATATCAAATAAACAAAACATGGCGTGTAAATAGGCCGCTAACACGCTTCAATAATAAAATATATGAATAAAAAAAAAACCAGTTTACAACAGGATAAATTAGAAAATTTCACAAGATATCAACTCCCAAATATTATGGCGTAATAATTGTTGTCCGTTCTGCGATTTTTCTAGAATGCAGAGATATTAATGATTTCTTTTGAAATGGACCGCATTACGCCTCATCGGCATAATGATCGAGGGCCGCAACCTTGATTTTTTACCACTGATACTGGTAAATAATTCTATTACTAAAGACGTTCAATAGCTGAAGATTATTATTAACGTTTAAATTATACACATAGTACAAACAGGTTTTTAACTTTTACTTTGTATAATAGATTTCTTAGTTTTGATTAATTATGTTTTTATAATCGGTAAACGATGAAAATATATTTTAATTTCTTATATATATATATATATATATATATATATATATATATATATATATATATATATATATATATATATATATATATATATATATATATATATATATATATAAGGAAGATGTGCTCAATTTGATTTCACTGCAATAATAATAATTCAATAGTAGAATGTAGATATAAATACGACGACGAAATAATACAAAATTTAAAAATATAAACAAATAAAGTTGAAAAAAAAACAAAAGCAATAATTGTTATAAACAAGAATGATATTGTAAACAAAGCGTAAAATGTAAAAACATTTAAAAAAGTTTTGAAAAATAACATGAAGATAGACGGTTGTAAATTTTAGTATTTGAACCAAAACGCGAGAGTGCACGCGGGAAAATCAAAAGTTTGACAGACGTCAAATTACAGCTGATCGAAAGTTTTGTTTACACTATCGGTTTGCGCGATGCGAATAAGCGGCGACATTTCAGTCTGAAGACGAAAGCGATGTTGGCAAATGCGACTTGTACGTTTGTTTGTTTATATTAATTATTACGTAAGATGTGTATGCGAATATTGCGAGCCACGTGTTCATATTTTTACCTGTCTAAGGACGGCACCATACGGGATTTGAGTTCATAATAGTGCGGCTGAACAGCCGGAAACGGCTGGTGTGCTTGTGCATATTGCTCGTATGACGGCGGCTGCTGTTGATGCTGATGCTGAAGCGAATTGTGGTCCCCGGAAGTCGAAGGAGCAGCCATCGACCGTCAACCGGGATTGGCGACAACAATCAACACGCGCACCCGTCTTAACCCGACTGCGATCTGCAATTGATGCGCGCCACCGCGAACTCGTTTTAACACGACGTTTTACGACTATAAATATAGTACGTATTTTTTTAAACTTTTATTCATTTTTTCCATATATATACATAAGGATTTGATATATACATATGATACATCTATATTTAAAAGACTTACGAAGATATCTTTGTATCGTTATTATTTTATTATTGTTGAATCGCGTGATACAAAATAATTTTAAATATTTCATAACTTTTTTTTGGATATTGTTAGAGATTTTTAATTTTATTCGATTATAACATTATCTATTTGATTGAAAAGTTTTTACTACTGTATATTTAATTAATACATTATATATAAAACTAAATTTTGCTGTGCACTTTTAACATAAATTTAAAAAAATGTTTTTTTTTCATTTTATTGAAATGTATAATTATATTATTTATATCCAGTGTTCTTTATTATTTCATTTGATTATTTATAATTCATACTAAAAAAATGAAAATATATTTCTTATAAGATTTCACGAAATAAGAAATTTATTTTCCAATAAGATTTTAAAATAAGCGTATTGCATATTATTACGTTTTTATTTTATTTAATTTTTTGAAACATTAAAAAATAATTTTAATACCTAAAATTACATAAAAATATTAAAAAACAATAGTTTGTTCAAAATTCAAAAGCATATTGTTATTCCAACTATATTTTTTTAATATTTATTAATAGTGTGCAAATATTTGTTTTGAAAAATAAATATTTGATTTATATACTAAATATGTAAAATTAAAAAATATTAGTTAAGATTTAATGGAATGCGTTTAGAAATGCTATGTTTCCGAATGTTGCTTATGATAAGTTTAAGAAATGAAGTCATATTATGGTATGCAATATCATATTTTCATATATTATATCATAATCTTATCAAAAACAAAATAATTATTAATAAAATTAAATATTGCATTTTGGTTAAATTTAGTTATATTTCATATTAAATATTTATTTTAAAAAAATATAAATTTAAATAATTTTCATAATAATGTA
The DNA here is from genome assembly GCA_024500535.1 of Leptonema lineaticorne. Classification (NCBI taxonomy): domain Eukaryota; kingdom Metazoa; phylum Arthropoda; class Insecta; order Trichoptera; family Hydropsychidae; genus Leptonema; species Leptonema lineaticorne. The sequence goes on along the minus strand of JANIJI010000006.1, from coordinate 8,165,599 downwards.
AATGTTTGTAATAATACAAATAATATGTCACATATCCTTTATATTTATTGTAATTGTTTTGTTTTTTTATATTTAGTTTTAATCTTAAAATATTAAGAGTACATATCAAAAAGTACATATCAAACATTTAATTAAAGAATAAAAATTATAATTATCTAAAAAGAAACTTATTTTTATTATAACCTTGCAGTTGGCACTTCTGATATCGGTTGTTATTTAGCTGTCAGTTGATATTTTGAGAAATAAACGTATCATTTTCGTGAAATTAAGATGCTTTCTTCTGTTTTACGTGAGCATCAAGCAAAAGAAGCCGCAAAGAAGGTTATTCAAGGTATTAAAGATTGATGTAATCATTATATTAAAGCTAATGCGTATATTTTTGACATTTACACACAAGCGCATATATATATATATATATATATATATATATATATATATGTATATATATATATATATATATATATATATATATATATATTATATGTCTGAAATAAGTATTTCTTATTTTTATTTTATTTTCAGAACAAAAAAGAAAAGAAGCTGTAGCTTCTGCAAATAATTTGACACAAGCATTGGTCGACCATTTGAATGTTGGGTATGTCTAAATATAAGTTATTTATTTTTGTATCTAATATTGTATGTGGAAATTATGGAGTCTATTCCTTGATATTATATCTAATGTGAACTTTCAAATATGTATTTGAGTAATGTTGCAATATAAAATACAAATACAATAATAAAATGTGGTCTTAATACAACAATAAAGTAAATAAAATGTAAATTATAAAATTACAATACTCTATTTACTACTCTATAAAATGATTAACAAATATATTTTAACCATCTATTTTTTTGTTTCAGAGTCGCACAAGCGTATTTAAATCAAAAAAGATTAGATGCCGAAGCGAAACAACTTCATCAAGGTGCTATCGGTTTTGCCAAACAGACTCAACAATGGCTCAATTTAGTTGAAAGCTTCAGTAGTGCTTTAAAAGAAATAGGCGATGTTGAAAATTGGGCGCGCACTATTGAAAATGATATGAAAGTCATTACAGACACGTTGGATTGTGCTTACAAAGTAACACAGGGAACGCGATAATTGCTTCTCTATATATTTTAGTTAAAATTTAAAATGATCTCCTGGTTACATTTTAAAATTCCATATAATGTAAAATAAAAAAATAATAATTAAGTAACAATCGATTATAATATTATTATATTGTTAACCTTTTTATATCAAATATATATCGGAAATAAAAAATAATATATTATATGGATCTTTTTTTAAAAAAAAACAATACAATAGGAGTTAGAAAATTTTCGCAAAATTAATCATGATTGTATTTATATAATTCATGATCTTTTTTTATGAATTAAATTTAAAAAAATAATGAATTACTTTTAATATTTTAATGTATTTAATATTTACATTTTTTAATTATATATAAAAATGTTTGAAATAATAATTTTGTTAAGATTAATTTGATTACATTATTTTTTTATGAGATAATAATGGAATTAAATTTTATATACATAAACAGTTATTTTTTATTTTAATTATATATATATATATATATATATATATTTATTGTCTTATTTTTGAAATAATTATGAATTTTTATTTTTTAAATATAAGTATGAAATATTATATTTAATTGGAATTATTTTAAATAAAATATATTATAAACATTTTATTTCCAAATAAAAAAGAATAGATTTAAAAAAATATATGTATACGTGTTTGGTAAAAAGAGATAGGTAATTTGGTGTCGGCAAGGAGCAGTCGGTTGTCTATGGTCTTTTCCGTGCTGCGTTCGCGTCGGGCACGTGTACGTTTGTGTTCATCTTCGATTTTGGGCGTTAGATAGCGTGTAAAAATGTCCGCTCACCTTTCGTGGATGGTGATTCGCAATAATCACGCGTTCCTCGTCAAGAGACGCAACATCGACAAGCCTTTCAGCAGTGAGCCCCATAACCTCACTAATCTTAACTCGTTCAGGTATTGCCTCATTTCCTATTCGTTCTTTCGTTTTTCTTTTTTAATCTATTATTACTTTGTCACTGTAGTTGTATTATTTTTTTCATTTTGTCTTTTGATCTGTTTCTAATTTTACATTTAATTAAACTAATATAGTTTTTGTTTTCAAAGTATATATTTCTTTCTGAATCACCTATATAAATTAATTGAAGATAATTTTAGTTCGTCAGTTTTTAAAATCTTGTGATTGACAGTTGCAAACTATAAAAACATCATGACAACCACTATGGTTGAGGTTAGGTTAACATTTGTGACGCTAAGCATAACTGCACATGTGTTTATATTCACTCGTTTATTGGTAGTAAATTAGGAAACATTTAGCTATCGTGTCGTCATTTTTTTTAAACAATAAATCGTCGTTGGTCTAAAATTGTAAAGTTACGGTTTTTTGGAAGTTATTGTCTTCAAATTATTTATAACTTTTAATATATGTAATCTTAATATTATTCTTTTCTTCGTTTAGGTATAACGGATTAGTGCATAAACGCACCATCGGAATCACGGCCAGTCAAGATAAAAAGGGTTTTGCAGTAGAATGGCACACAAAGAAAGGTAGATCTGGTCGACGTCCGGCAAAATCTATCGCCAGACGAGTGTTGAAAGGCGGTCCGCGCAGAGCGTTACACAAGTTGAGAGTTCTCACCGGTTACAGAAAGGATTTGAGAAAAGCCGCTCTCAGAAAAGCGTCCGCCGTCCTCAGATCCCAGAGGACCATCAAACCCCGCAAGTCTAAACCACAATCTTCTACTACTGATTAAGCGTGTGTTTTTATAATATGTAACATTCAACTAAATATATATTATAATTAAAACGCAGCGTTGTTTTATTTTAAAACTAATATCCAAATTTAAACCTATTCACTGAAAAAGGTTGAACATTATTCAATACTGAGCTCTTCCTTTACCATTAGTTTTGATAAATTTATGCGTTTTTAAATATCTTAAGAATATATTAATTTAAATTGGTTTAAAAAACAAAACTTCCAGAATAATTCCATCAAATTTATTAAATATAAAACATACACGACAATAAAAGTGTAGAAAAAAGAACAATTACCATAGATGAACAGCATAATTCTAAACAACGAAAGTGAAAATCAATAAATAAATTTAAGGCACCTAAATTCACACTAAAAATCGCATACTATATTTAATTTTTAAATATTAAAAAAATCCCATATGAAAATACATATTCCTTATAGTCACTTTTAATTTGTATCCAAAGGCAAAGCTGAGATTCGTAAACGAGGCCCCCTTCATATTATTTAAAAATAAAACTATTTATAAGGCAATCGCAAGCAAAATTTGTAAATATGAACACAGGTTCGACAAAAGCATGTATTTGATGTTAAAAACTTATAGACCCTGACCCTGATTAATGTATATTTGAAGATATAAAATTGTGTCCAAAAATTGGAATACATTATTTTTTTATTTATGCTAATTAATTTTATAGAACGATAATTTATTATATACAAAATAATAAATCACTTGAGCCACTACAAAAATATTGAAGAATTAGTTGTAATAAAAAAAAAGTACCTCAAATATTTCTTGTTATGGCACTATGGAAATCCAAAATAATTGTAAATTTAAATATTATTTCTTTTGATGTAGTTGTATTTATTAAAATAGTTTTGACTTTCGGTGTTTAACTATTTCAATCTAAACAAATTTTAGATGTATATATATAATATATAATCAGTCATGTTAATTTCATGTCGAAAGCAGATGAAAGGAACATAAAACTAATGGCGTATGATTTATTAAAAGCACCTTCATCACAATTAAAAATATCCTATATTACAAAAACAAATATATATATATGCAGAATCGAATATTCAATTTTGCGTTACATTGACACAGGCAAGAGGCAAAACTGAATACAAGATTGTGCATTATATAACATTAATATTTTATAGATAATAATAATAATATATTTGTTTAGAGAGATAATAATGTTAATAAATTAATAGGTGGCTGTTATAAAATATCAGTGAATCTTAACATTATATACTATTTTTTTTTAACAATGCAACATAAGTATTATTTTGTGTGAGCATTTCTTTTAAATATATTTTAATTTATAATAAATATCGCATTTTCGTTAAATTTAAAAAATAAATTTCAAAAGCTATGAGATACTAAATATGTCTTTATGATTATATGCAACGCGTGCATAATTAATTATATAGGAATGAAATTTTCATTCTTTTTTGAAAATAACTAAAAACATTCATACGATTCAACTAGAAATGCTTTTAAAATAATTAAAAAAAAAGCGTCCAAACAATCTTAACTAAAAATAATGAAATAAAACAACGTTAAATAAACGTTTACGAGACTAAAATTAAGGCACTTTTTTTAATTTAAATATTTTTCTTTGATTTGTTGATACATTTCGATGTATAATAATTTTGTTTCCATACAATAAATTTTTGGCCAAATATTTAACATAACATAAATATACATTAAATGCAAAGTAGTGCAATTATAATATAAAAACCACAACACAAACCTATCCGATATATATATATATATATATATATATATATATATATATATATATATATATATATATATATAACAAATAACTTGAAATATACTGTTATTAATCAACAATAATTTAATATTGTTGAAAATACATGAAAATATATATATAACATTATTAATCTTAAGATAGTAAAAAATATTATTCTTTGTAAAAAAAAAATAATCGCAACAAATAAAAAATTAACACTTTCGCTCCTCAATTATGAATTATAATTTATTTTTAAAAATATTCTATTGCAGCATTCAGTTTAATAGCGAAAGTGTCAGAGAAATATAAAAAAAAAAAAATATAAGAACATAAAAAGCAATTCTGCATTTTGTTCTTATATATAATTTCTCATCCAAGAAAAAATATTAAGAAATGCATGAAGTATGATAATAGAAAATTGCGCAAATATAAATAAGCAATACAAAAAATTTACATCTTAAACATTATTGTATGATATGTAGTCTGAAATTTATGCACTCATTATTTAAAATATAAAAATATTGTGTGTGTATGTGCGTGCGTATAATAACATAAATTTAAGTCTTTTCGTATATATTTAAATATAAATTGTCAAAATTTCCAAAATAGATCTCAAAAACGAACAACGTGGCATTCTGAAATCTAATATCAAAATACTGCGATATCTTCCAATTTTCAAGCCGTTTACACTATTAATTAAAACAATAATTACATCGTAATGCAGTAATGTCGATTCACATAACATTATTGCTATTGAACCATAATTAAAAATGAAATAATAATAAACAACTTTTAATATTGACAGTATTATTGATAATAAATTAATAAATGCACTTGTATATCGTACGTGAGATTATATTTGAAATTATGACTATTTGACCTATACATTAGAAATTACATCGATGATATTATACAATGCATATACATTTATATAAATATTTATTTCATATTCACGCGCTTTTAATTTTTGATAAGAAAAAATGTACTTACATAAAATAATTATCTATTTTGATTTATATTTGTTCGCAAAATATATAAATTTAGAATAAATACATATATTTTTTAATATATATGTATAATGAATCATAAGATTAAAATGCAATAGATATTTCAATAAATAACATTGAGCCAGTCTTCCAGAATATAAAAATTATTTTATAGATTTTCTTACAAAGTATTAAAAAAGTTCAATAACAGTCAGAGGTTTGGTCACTTGGTCTTGGTGCTAATGAATAGGAGTTGGGGAGTCTGAAAACAAAATAAATGTCATACAATAATTTAAATAATAAGCTTATATAAAATCTAAATTTACTTTATATAGTTTTAATTAGCTGTTTATGCTTTATATATTACGTACTTGGCGGATTTACGGGGAATACCACTTTGTAAGCCGCTCGGTCTTGGTAGACCACTAGGTTTTGGAAGACGTGAAGAATTTACTGTTTGCGCTAAAAAAGGTAAATAGATTAATCGATAATCACTATGTGAATTATTATCATTTAGTTAGATCATCTTATTACCAGTGGGGTTAGATCTCATAGTTAATTGTGACTGTGGAAGAACCATTGGTTGCCGAGATAATGGTGCTTTTAGATTGGATTGGGTATTGGTTGTGATATTATTCTTATTAGCCGTCAATAACTGTAAAGGAAATATGTAAATAATCATCTAAATATATATGCGATTATATTAAGTAAAATATATATTAATTTTATTTCTTTTCACCAAAAATTTCACGTCAATAATTAGATCCAAAATGTATTTTTTTAATAAGTCGATATATTGTAAGATTCGAAATTAAAAACTTTATATTAATTTAATTGTCAACATTCGTCAACCACTCCCAGATGAAAATAATTATGATGATGATACAAAACGATAAAATAAAAACATAAAATGTATGGTAAAGAAGAAATGTGGAACTGTATGGAAGAGCGGAAACAAAAATAGTTATTAAATGATATGATACTCACAGAGGGTATGATTTGTTTTGGTTTTAAATGCTGACCATATCCAATATTAGATAAATTAGTTACTTTAACAGATGATTGTTCAAGTTTAGGGATGGTTTTCATTACCTGTTTTGGCGCTGGTGCGATAGGTTTAGAAAACTCGTATGACTCCGGAGAAATTAAGGAATTCTAGAAAAAGAAATGTGCATATTTATAAATTAAATATAATTATTTTTTTTTAAGAAAATATTTTACTAATTAATACAATTATATATCTAAATAGATTAAAATACTTTTTCAGTTATGGTGTAACTGCCCTGACGCGTTAAAGGTGTTTGATATAGTGCAGGATTAGATGAACGGAAACCTAATTTACTATATGGTCGCAATTCATTCGTTGATCCATGAGAATTTCCTAAAATATAAAATAAATAAATAAGGATAAAACAAATTAAATATATATTTTATTAAAGATAATTTTAAAAACACGAGTGAACATTACAAAATTTTGTGAAAACAAAAACTTATTTAAAAATATTATTGTGCTTCTAAATCAACAAACACGTGAAAAAAATAATACATAAAAAGCAGTCTTATAACAATATCAGAACATTTTCCTGTTTCATCAATTTTAATTATAATTTTCGATAAAAATATATTTTTCTCAAACCAAGAGTATAATATTATTTATTAATTATTACACTCTGATATTATACCTGATATTTTATTTAATTCTCTATGCGAACTATATTGTCTAAGTTTACTGGCCGGAAGACCACTCTTTTTTTGTGTCAACTCTTTCGTCGAACCAGAGAGCTGCGAATTTTGCTTTTTGAAAAACATGCTGTTAGAATTTTGTTGTTTTTGCCTTGAGTTATAAGAAATTTTGGGGCTACTACCCACTGATCTAGTGCCATACAAACCTGATAATTAAAATAAAACATGCATGTTAAAACAACAAAACAATAAATAAAAGTAGTCAATTTTATTTCTATAAATACATGCAGAAAAGAATATGAAAAAATGCGATTTTACCTCCATCAGAACCAAAAGAATTTCTTCCTGTTGAAAGTCTATCGTTATGAATATTAGCATTTTTATACATTAAAGAATTACGATTTATTATTGGAGCGTCCCTATCGACAATTTCAGGTGCTGATGATTCACGTTTTACTGAAGAAAGTCTTCGTGGTGAGTTTATTCCTTCATTATTTACAGAAGTCATTTTATTTAAATTTCCAGTACTAGAACTGTTAAACCGATAAGTGTTATGTTTGTTAGAATCCAATGGTGAAATACTTTTATTGCTAGAAGTGGAAGATGACATTGTATCTTTCGAGTGACTTTTAATAGGCGATAATGCGCTTTGTTGGAATAATGCTGCTGGTGAATTGTTTCTCGTATTACTTTTTAATTTGGTTGATTTTGAATAAGGAGTAGACATGTCATTTGCTAAACCTATAATTATAAAAACGTATTAAGAAAATAAAATAGAAAAATTAACAACAAAAAATTATATAAAAAACAGTTAAAATTACTTTGATGTTCGTAAGCTAAATATTCCAAATCTGCCATATTAAGGGGAACTGTTGTAGGCTGGGGAGGACTTCGTTCAGAACAACTACTACCTTCAAGGCTATCACTCGAACTACCAGCCATCGTTCTACTATCAGCAATTTGCTGTTCTAAGCTAGGCTATTAAATAATATTGAATTACAAAACAAATAATTAAACATATTCTTAGATAAAGAATTTTAAATTTACCTTTTTCTTGTATGTAGCCCAATTATTGACTTCTGAATTTAAAAATTGTTCGTTATTATAACTAGAATTATTTTTTTCTATTGATATATAACTTTCTTTATTACTATCAATGTTTTCAATATTTTCAGAATTATTACTAATATCCATTTTTCCATATGTCATTATACCACCTTTATTATATTCTGAAGGTGTCGATTTTCTGAATGTTGCGTTCCTTTTAGGACTATCTTTAACAATAGTTTCAAACCCACTAGTGATTTTTCTTCCAGTAAGCATTGTTTGATTTTGATGTACTGGTGAAAATGTTTGATTTGGTAGAGTTATAGTTTGTTCAAATTCTTGCATCGGTTCCCTTTTTACATTGCTGAATTTAGTTTGTATAGGAGATTTAGTATAAGAAACATTTAGACTTTCGCGGCCTGCATACTTCAAAAAAGAATCAGACATGCCTTCAGTGAGAAGAAAAGTGTCGTTATGTTGGGAATTATCATCAATTTTAAATGTTTCATTTAAATCTTCTTTCGTTTCTGAGGCAGCAAGTAGATCAGCAGCTAGGTTTTTCAAATCATCCGTATTACAATTCATGTTCATTTTAAGATATTTATCTATGGATTCGCGGTCATCTGACGATTCTTTCAAAAAAGATCTTTTAAGGTGAAATTTAGGTTTTCCATTGGGTAGTTTCTCTTCAAACGATTCCATCATATTATTAAACGTACCAGAATTTACTAAGCTACTCTCCATGAGATCTCTTCTGAGACTATTAGTACCGTACATTGAAGAAGCAAGCAAATTAGAATCTAAAGAATTTGCCATACTTGATGGAAATGAACCAATAAGACTATCGTTATCTTGGAATGCTGCTTGAGATAAGAAACTTGTATTCATTTCTTTCTCATCTAAAATACTCATAGTCATACTAGAACATAATGAATTTTGTGCAGTGTGGTCATCATTATTAGTGTCGTTTACTTCTGAAATAATAAAATATTTTGAGAATATAAATCGTAAGCTTTCTAAATATAGATAAAACGATATAGTTTACCAATTTGAGTAACTCCTCTTTTTGAGGAAACTGATCCCTGTCTAGAGAAAGTAGCAGAATTAAATTGACCCGACCCATCTAAAATAATCGATCCAACTAAACTAGGCGGGGACATGTTTGTAAAGGAATCATGACATTCGCCAGTCACTACGATTGAAAGTGATTATGTTGATTATTATACTTCAACATCATATAAATTAAAATCAAAAATAATCGCATACCTGGAAGCCTGTTACTAAACATACCATGATTATTGGTGGGTTCTGATAAATTAAAACTAATAGGTTTTGATAAACCATAACTTTGTGTTTCATCATCCAAATTATCATCATAATCGGATAACTGAAATAAGTAAATAGAATTATGTAGAAACAATTAAAACTCATGATAAAAAGATATTATTTTATAACTTACAACACTAGAATTTGCATTAAATGTCTCGTCATGTTTCAAAGTTCGGTTTGTCGTTTGTATATCAAGATCTTCGTTTATAAAATCGTACGTTTCGTTATTTTCAGAATTAATATTCGTATTTTCGTCGAGAGCGGAATTCTTCAATAAACGATTTCTGGAATGTTTCGTAATTGTTCTTGTACCTGATAGGTTAAAAGTGTTGTTTGTTCCCTGAAATAAATTATCAGGAATACCAGGGCGTATATTTCGTTTTTTTGGTCGTGTGTATGTTCTAGAATCGAATTTTTGTTTATCTGAAACTGAAAAACCAGAAATGTATTTATTATTATCATTCGAAAATTCAAAAGTTACATATAAGAAAATAAATAAATATGTACCCGATAATAAAGATGAATCTAAAAACGACAAAATTTCTTGCTGTTGACATTTATATTCGATGGAATTTGTATCTATACATTTATATCTTTCTAAGTATTCATTGATATCGAATTCTAAGTCTGTTTCAACTGTATGTGAGTCATCTGCTGAATACAACCTGTAAAAAAGGATTAAAATTACGATATGTTTTAGTATTAGATAACGTATTTTATAACATAATGAAACACAACATAACATATTAATGATTTTCCATTTTAGATTTATTGAACGATAAATATGATAAAATTAAAAAAAATATTTAACTAAACATAAATTATTTTATTTTATTTGATAAACAGGCGAATTATACAAAAATGGATTATACAAATACAAAAATGGATTATACAAAATACAAAACTACATTCCCAATTTTATTTCAATATATATTTATTGTTGTGAATAAATATGTAAAAAAATATGTGGGATTATACAACTTTCTATTTAAATTACAAGGACTATGTAGGTGAACTAAATTAGTTACATTTGGGTGAGTTAGAAAAAAATAACTCATAATATATCGAAAATATAATTAGAACGTATTGTTTAGTTTCAATTCACAAACTAGAAATGCATTTTAAAAAGCTACAAACAATAAAAATTCAGAGGTTTTATCGTCCAAAGTAATGTGCGTGGGATTCATGTTTAACGTAAGATAAAAAATGTTTCTGTTTTATTGCTTTACATTGAAAAATAAAATCTAATGATTAAAAATATGCAAATAGAGCAGAAGAAATTAAAATAATATTATTACAAATAAGAAATACTCCAAAAAGTAATTGCATTTTTTAGTTATGTATAAAATTTGCAGTATGTAAATCGCTTACTTTCACTTTTTCAATTAAATGAAAAAAGAACAATTTTGTATGTTCAATTTTTTTTATCAGACTAAAGATTTTCTACTCATAGCGTGGATATATTTGAAAACACATATTTAGAAATTCTTTAATACAATCAAGAAATAAATAATTATAAAAAATGCCTGAATTTTCAATCACTGTTATTTTATATCCAATGATAAATTCGAGGGAAAATTCATTATTAATTATCGTATAGACACAAAAATCTTTCTTATCTCTTTCTCTCATATGAAGGTAAAATAAAAACGTTTCATATTTAAAAAAAATTTTTCAAATTTTACAACGAATTATCATTATGAAATGCTAAATATAATACAAAATTTATTTTTTTTATTATTTATAGAAACATAAATTCTTGATATGGACCATTGAGACATTTTTTTTTATTTTTATAGTAGCATAATAAAAATATACACGTTTAATAAAGTTTAAGCTTCGATTCCTAAAACAAAATTAATGTTTTACTTAAATTAATTATTGTTGCTATTTCATATTCAAAAATATGAAAATAAAAAATATTTTTAAGCAATTAAAATTTAAAAAAAAATTAAAAATTTCAACACATCTAGAATTAGAGAGCATAAAATAATAATAAAAAAAAATGAGTTAAAATTAATTATAAATAAATTGTGAATTTCTGTTTAAAAAAAATATTGAAATTACGTGCAATTTTAATAGATAATTATATGAATATTGGTTAATAAACATAATATCTATAATTGTAACATAAGGATAAGAATCATATATAAAAATAAACTTAAATCAAAACATTATGATTATATATACATGAAAATAAGAATTTATTTTTAAATAAGTTATGAAAAAAATAGTTTTAAATTAGTAATTATTTTTTTTTATAAATGGTATTTTTTATTTAAACAATAATTTACTTTAATTTTAAATGGAAAACTTTGGTTATTTTGAAACAAGAATTCAATGAAGATTATGACTACAAATAGATATTTTAATTATTTTTTATTCGAATTGTTCTTTATTTTAGAAAGGTTACAACTGATTACAAAAAGTATATGTAAACATAATTTACAAAAAAAAAATGTATAGGTTTTAATTTATACGTTGAAAATTACTTTTGATAATTTGAATATGTAACGCACACCAATAAGAAAATTAGTCGATGAAGATTATTTAACAATATTTTTAAGCTATAATTCTATTATAGTAAATATATGGTATATTTACAAAGTATTATTATGGAATAAAACACTAGTTGCACAATAAAAAACAACTTCCATCTAACAATGTAAAGACGCATTTTGCAATTTTAAATTATGACGTTACTAACATAACATTTTTTTACGTTCCAAAAAAATATATAATCTTTTATGACACTGAGTTGTCACTTGCGGGTGGTGAGTTTTGCCTGTTACGATTCGTGTTAATCTTCAAGAAACACAAGGAATACGGTCGAGATATATACAATAATTGAAAAATATAAAACAGGATAAGAAAAAAAACAACAATGCACATCATACGAAAGAAGTCAACATCAAAGCAACAGCTGTCAAAAGGGTGGGGTGGGGGGGGATTCTTTAAGATAGTCACCAAGCGAATGGTAGATCTAGACTCGGTATCGAGTTGACGTCGACGATCGAGCCGGACTTTCTTAGGGCTGCGCCATCGGCGAACGGGGCTGATGACCCTCCAGCCCTCATTTCGACTACAGAATCCTCAGCCTTCGGACGCGGCCACTTCACTCGCAAACACCTCACCACTACTGACGCATGCAAATATACGATCGCACACAAAACTTATGGCAACACTTGTCATGTACGTCATACACGATCGATATAAATCAACTTTTTGCCGTTATTCATTCTATCGTGTGTATCGAAATTTTATTTTTTGTATATAAATATTATTACATTTAATTAAAAATATCAATCAAATAAAATTTATTTTTGTATAAAAATTTTGTTTTTTTTTATCTATAAACAAATATTTCATTGAAATCAAAATAGTGATTTTTATGAGCAATGGGAAATCTTTTTAATAATTGAGGAAAATTTTAAAAATAATGTTCAGTTGAAAATCAAGAAAATATACAAATAAATTATAATTATTGCTTTAAAATAAATATATTTTACGCCACATACAAATGATACAAAATAAATTGCGATAACAAGTCTCGTAAACAAAAATAATTCTTTTAATATAGATTATTACGTTGTCGTTAATGTAAAATTGTTTTTAAGAATTTTGTTTATTGCAAAGTTTACCTGGAAATCTTTATATTTAGAAAATTACGTCATTTATTATTGGTAAACGTGTGCGCGGTTCAATTTATTACGTGAATGGCTTATTCACATTAATTATTTATAGCGACCGTTATGATTCGTTGATAAATTTATTTTTAAACGTTAGTAATTGATGTACTATTGGTTGGAGTGGACATTTATTCCTATATATAACAATGTACATTCATAACTATTCTATCTACAAAAAAAAGTAATCAAGGACAAACGCAAAATTATTTTTTTGGTTCTTTAGGCTTTCCTAAATTTTTCTAATAAATATTCATTTAAATAAATATTTCCATAACTTGTTATTTTTAAACTAAGGCACCGACTAATGAAATAATATACATTTTTTTTTTAATTCTACTTTATTATAAAATATATATATTTTTATTAATATTTAATTATTTACTTGAATTATTAGTTAATATTATACATTAAAAAAAATAACGGAAAATAATTATTTTTATATATACATACAATACAAATAACAATTTTATATAAATAGAATTAGAGACGTGATGGCATGCCTCCCGAAACTACAATTGTTTCTCCTGTGATGTATCCAGCATCGTTCGATACTAGGAATGCTACAGTTGCTCCCATTTCTTCAGCTTTACCAAATCGTCGTAAAGGAATATTACTTTTAAGTACCTCATTAACTCCATCATCAGAAGTAATCTATTAAATTATAAAATAAATTCACGTAATTATATTATTTCTAAGCGATAAAAATATACTATCATAAGCAATTTTAACTAACAGCGCTAGAGAAATTCGTTGGTACTATTCCGGGTGCCAAACAATTGACTCTTATATTCTCTGGACCCAAATCAATACTTGCTGCTTTAGTTAATCCGAGGAGTGCCGTTTTACTAACAGAATATACTCCCAATACCTGAAACAAATAATTAAATTAGAATTTTAAGATACAATTATTATTTGATATTTAAAAAAAATATATTAACAGGCATCGGTTGAAGTCCAGCAATTGAAGAGACAAACACTATGTTACCACCTCCTCGTTTTCTAAGTAATGGAAGAGCTTCTTTGGCAAGCATGAATGCACATTTAACATTTATATCGAATATTTTATCCCATGTAGATTCGTCTGACTAAAATACAGGTATATATATTTAAAATAAGAAATAATATAAAAAATAGTTAATTATTTTAAATATCTTAATATTACTTCCAAAACTGGTCCAACTCCAGGATTTACTGCAGCATTAGAGACCAAGATATCCAAACCACCAAACTTTTCTGTAACCTAATAATTGAAAATAAATATAGAAGATATTAATAATTAATTATATAATATAATGAATTTATATCATATTTATTTTTTGATAGTAATAATAATAATAATATACTAACTGTTTTGAAAAGATTTTGCCTATCTTCTTTTTTACCAACATGACAAACAACTCCTTCAACATTTAAACCTTGTGCTTTCAGTTTACTAACAGCATTTGAAACATTTTTTTCTTTTCTGCTACTAACTAGCACAGAAGCACCTTCGGTTGCCAATCGTTCAGCAATAGCATAACCAATTCTGCAATACAGAGAATTATTTTTTTTATATAGAAGTCGATATATAATTTTAATTTAATTAAAACATTTTATATTGACGTTTGAAATACACAAATACAATTTTATAGTAGACTGTAAATTATATATTAGATTCATGTAAATTTTATGTATTGCATAGGGATTACAATAAGTTATGTGAAAGATATAGAATAAAAATATGTATATAGATATTTTGAATTACAATATAAAATTTTCATAATTTATGTTAACTAACAGTGTGTAAAGTAACAATGGGAGTTATAATTCGAATGATTTAATTTCTTTACATACCCATCTGTAGATGCAGTTACTATAGCAACTTTTCCTTTCAATCTATCTCTTGGTATTCCTGATGAACAACTCATAGTTCTAATATTTATATATGCTGACGGTAAAGATTTCGCAAAATAACGTAGCATTCTAAAAAATACAATTTACGATATTCTATTATAAAAGCAAAAATATATCAGCACGATATCAACTTTTTTTATTTGAGATAGATATAAAGAGTTCAAAGTTCATTTCAAATTACACGGTGTTTATAAGAAACATTTGTTGAATTTGTAAGATAATTTTTAAATTAATTACACGGATAAAAACAAATTTGTCAAGTTAAAAGAAAACACGAAATAGTTTATTATACCTGATAAAAGTGACGAAATATAACAAATTAGTAGAAATGTCAAAACAGACCGTCAAGAATTTTGGTCTTAATAGCGAATATAATATACAGTAAAATTAATAAATAAAAAAATAATAAATGGAGTAAAATTTGTGAATTTTCTATTATAATAATTCAAAAAAAGAAAAAAATTTTTTTTTAAGTTAACATTTAGAATTTTATTTTATAAAAAGAATACACTAAGATTAAAATTCGTTATCTATTAATATTTATGAATATTTTTGAAGAAAAAAATGTATTTTATATAATTTTGACAAAAAATAAATGTATGAATTTTATTTATGTTATCAAATAATAAATAATCTTTATTAAACTTTTTATATATTAAAAATAATAGTTCTATTAAGATCTACTAAAGAATATTTTTATTATGTGACATCTAAATACATAGTTAAAAATTAAACATATTATAATTAGACATATAAATATAAATAAAAATAAACGGTATAAATATTCTCTGATTAATTTTTAAAAGTTGCTAAAGTTTTCAATTTTTTAATCTGAATTGGAATTTTATTCTCAATTGATTAATTGTTGTTAGTGTCTATGTAATTTATAATCATTCATTTTAATCAACAATTTAATATTAGTTAGAAATATCAAATTTAATTTTTTACTTAGCATTGAAATTTTAAGATTAGATAAAAATGTTATTTAATTCCGAAAACAATATCATATCATTAATGTTTAAAATTATCAATTAATTAAAATCTGTAATGATATATGATTTGCTTTACAATGGTAAACAAATAAAATTTAAAATATTAATATTTATTAATTAAAAAATTATATCTTAATTACTTCTTATTTGAACAGATCGATTTCAAATCGTTCATACATTTTATAAGTTTTATTTAGAATTAAAATAAATATTTTTTATAATTTTGCACAAATCAATTGGATTTTCTTTGTATATTTTGATGAAATATCATCAAAATAATGAATTATTACGCACGTGATACTTACCTTTTAAAATGTTATATAATTCATAAAAATAAAAAAAAGAAACGAAAATAGGCACAATGTAAATTAAATCGTTGTTATACAATTCACTATATTTATAATACAATGTCAACGTAATTTGCTAAACACGCAATGCTATAAAAAATCAGAGGTATGAAATTTCAGCGTCTTCTTTGAAAAATGAGCAATTTTCAGTAAAAAAAAAATGAAATAAATTGTTTGTTTAATAAATGTTAAGTAGAAACAATGGTTTGAATATGGAAATTTTAATTTATTCGAATAAGTCAAAAGTTCACGGTTTACGAAATTTACTTACAAATAGAAAACTCTATTGACGTACCAAAACGTACTAGTATTATGAATTGGATTTTTTTTAAATGAAAATGATTAACGTTTCGGCTAAAAATATAGTGTTTAAAATCAATGATAAAATTCGTTATCTGAAATTGAACCGTTTATTATTATTTTTAAATAATTTAGCTGAAAAAAAACTGCAAATTTTGATTGTATTTACATAGTTATATAAAATTGCTAGCATATTACTGAAAATACATGGATGAGAAAAAAAAGACAAAAAAATGTACATATGCGAGCAGATAATATTAGATCGCCTAAATTTAGAGCAAGTGTGTATTTTGACTTTACTATATATTTTTCATGCATATTTTAATACCATTAGATGAAAAACATCTGACCTATGTTTACTCTCATCTTCATTTTAATAGAGTTCTGACGATTCAGTCGGTCATGTTGAAAAATACCAAGATGGCTGCAGTTTCTGGTTTAATTCTTTTTCATCATCCGTATAGTTATTATTCGCAAAAGGTATATTTTTTTTTAATATTTATAATAATTATATCTCATTAAATAGAAAAATAATATATTTTGTTTATATTTTACACTAATAATTTTTTATCATTTATCAGGGTATAAGAAATTACTTTTATTATATTTTAATTTAATGATGTTTTGAAAATGCCGTAATTTAATTACAATAATGATTTAAAATAAGTAAGAAGATTACTAGATATTAAAAAATATTTATTTTATCAATTAATGGACTCTGATTTTTGTATTACTGTTACAATTGATTTGATGAATTATAATTTATTTTAAATTAAAAATACTTTATCTAATTTACATCTGAAATTCTGATTTTATCAAATAAATTTATAGTTTTTTTTTAATATATCATCATATCGAAAATAACTATATATTATTAATACAATTAACGTATTTCAATCAGAGTAATAAATAACATTAAATTTTATATTACACAAATGGATGTAATAAACTGTGTATTACTGCAAATTTTAAAAAATATTAATATTTAATATATTTTAATATAATGTGTATATAAAAATAATAAGCAATTATATGTTGATATTTATTATTACATTTAAATTTTATAAACCTGAACTAGTTTTCATGACTTTAAAAAAAATATGCATATTAAAATTAATCGTAAAAATATGCATATTAAAGTTATATTATTTTTCATTATTAATATAAAAATTTAATTTAATTTGACTGAAAATTAAAATAGGTTATATAACAAACAAATCTATTATTATTAGTATATGTAAGGTTATATATATATATATATATATATATATATATATATATATATATATATAAGTTTATTTATTTGTATGTATCATTTATTTAATTAGAACATTATAAATATGTGTAGGTAATGATGACTTTGTATGAAAAGAACTTAGATTTTACACCTGTTATTGTAAATATAACAAAAGGTGAACAATATTCTCCTTCATATTTGAAACTTAATCCAAGAGGTGAAGTGCCTGTTTTGCAAGATAACGGAAAAATTATACCGGATTCAACAAGAATAATAGATTATTTAGAAGATAACTTTTCAAACGGTAATCTAGTTTTTTTCTACGCATATTATTTTTTGTATATTTATTATAAAATTTAAGACACGATTGATTCTTTTATATGTGAAGTGTGAATTGCAGATAATTCTCGTTTATTGCCTGTCATAGATGATGGACAATTGAAAAAAAAAATTGAAAATTACAGACGAATGATAGATGTCTTACCAGCAGGCGTCATTACAATGGGATCGTTTTTTCATCCAGAATTGTGCGATAAACAGAAATTACCATTCTGGAAACCAATAAGAAAAGTTTTGAAAAGTATACATTTATGTAATTTCTTTCTTATATCTCAGTTTTAAATAGCGAAAATTGTATTATTTTGCTTTTATTTACTTTTATACTTAGACGGTGAGATCAATAGTGTAAACAATTTGCGTCAACATGCCGAAGACAATCCTGCAGTTAAAGATGTCCTACTAAGAAAAGCTGAATTTCAAGGAAAAAAACATAAATTAATCACCAATAAAGATGAATATATTAAAGTATTAGATTCAGTGGAACGAGTTCTCGATAAAGTAGAAATGGAACTAACAAAATGCGGTGAGTTTCTAAGAATATATTATGTCAATATAAGAAAAAAAAACTTGTTTTGCTGGTTTTAGAATAAACTTTAAAAATAATAATGAATGATTTAAAATTATTATAGAGAAAATTATATGATTTTTTTTATATATACCAAGAATTTATAGCAGTTAAATTTTTATTTTATTACAGAGCAACAAAATAAGTGGTTATGTTCTGAAGATTTCACGTTAGCTGATATAAGTTTAACAATATTATTGGTTCGTTTGGATGTTTTGGGTTTGGACAGTTATTTTTGGAAAAATGGCAAACGAGAAAAAATTGAAGATTATTACGAAAGAGTTCAGTCGCGACAATCATTCAAACGAACAATTCCTGACTTATGTTCGCATCTTAAAATTTTGGCCACTTCGCAGAGTCCAATGACGATGAGTATTGGCATATTAGGTACGATTGGAATTATATCTATAATGGCTTTTATATTTCGAAAAGTGATCATTTAGATTAATTCGTAATGCGTTTATATGATAAAAATATGTTAAAAGTGAATCAGTATTTAAAAATGATAGTGAAAAATTAATATTAAAAGAATATATATATACCATATTATAATACTGTTTATTGAAATAAAAGTCTATGTTCAACTTTTGAAACCTGTATTTTGTCGTTAAAAAAGTAAAAATAAAAAAAACAATCATAATAAATACGAAATAAATATAAAAAAAAGTTAAACTTGAATAATATATTAATTATAAAAATTTATAATATTTTTTCTTTAGTTAATATTTTTGATTAAATTATATCCAAGTCTAACTTTAAAACAAACAAAAGCAACAATAACAAAGAAAGTTAAAAATTATAATATCAAATAAAAACCATTTCCTGAAAAAGTTAAATAGTAAAAAAAAAAACAATTTTACACACGTGTATTTTTATTATATATATATATATATATATATATATATATATATATATATATATATATATATATATATAATATTATACAGAGATGCAAATCAAGTAGTTCTACTTGTTTCATACGAAAGTGAACAAAGAATTGTGTAAAACAAAATAATTAATATTTTATTTTGTACTTGATAAAATTGTAGTAATAAAATATGTACATTATAATAATATTTATTTGAATAAAAGTAATAAAGAAATAAAAATATGTGAATTATTCGATATTCAGTATTTAAAGCAAGTTCGATAGATAGAATTCGTTAGAAAAAAAATGTTTATTGTTACATTTTAAAATTTGCATCCCCGTCGTTTGGTAAATGGAAAACTTTGCGTTATTTGAACAAAAAAAACTATTCGAGTATAAAATTGATATTTAAGACAATTGTGACTTAATATACTAATTAGTTTAATTACAAAAATATAAAACATCTTATTTGGACTCTCATTGCATTTATATTGACACTGATTTTTTTTTATATTACACAAATGACTTTAGATATAGATTTCGATTTATACATGTAAATTATTGGATTCTAAATAAATGCATTTATTTAAGAAAGCTTATATATAAAAGTTTCTTAGATAGATATATCTTTAATATTAAATTGTATCTTGAATTTTAGAAAAATACGAAATCTATCATAATCGAAAAAATTAAACAGTATTTTCAAAGGCAATAATTCGAAGGCGTTAAAATTATGTAATATAAAGTAGTGAATTATCATCAAGTCATGTGAATATTATTCAATGTTATATTTAAATAAATATTAAAACTGAGCAACAACGCATAATATATCTATATAAATTTAACCACATTTGTCTTTTCTTATAATATAAGTGTAGGTTATATGCTATTTACATTATTTATATACAGTAGAAAACTTTTATAAATAATATGAAGTCATGGAAAATGTAGATTGTCTTGTATGATGGCGCATTTTTACAATATAGATAATAGATATGGAATTTAAGAATGTATACATATAAACTCAAAAATTCCTCAATTGAAATACAAAAAAAAATATATGAATTTTATTGCTAGTAATAAATCGAGTTATATTTCTTGATTTGGTTTCAACAAATAGTATTTTTTCAAAATTTATTTGCAATAATGTGCACAATAAATATGTATGTAAATAAATATTTGAGAAGCTGCGTAAACAAATTAAGAGAAAGTAAAAGGGAACAAACTGCGTACTAACAATTTATATAAAAATTATAAAGAAAAACATAGCACCAATTTCTTTAGTACATATGTTATAAAAATTCAGGGATCACAGAATAAAAAAAATACTTCAAGTAATAAGAATTTGAAATAAATAAAATTTTACTATTCTAATGTTTCATTTAGAATTTAGATGTATTTGTTCATCGGTATTAGATTCGGTAGAATCTTGTTTGTTTCCATAAATCGGATTGCCCATAAAATGTTTTCCACTGTTTGCAAAACTCGCTCGTTTTTTATTCGACGCGGGCACGGATATCGGCGATTTGTCTTTATTATATTTGAATATGCCTTCGCCCGGTAAATTGGGGAAATATTTAGGCAATCTGTACCAAGCGCGATACGTCATATACCAAGTTAAAATCGCTATAACTCCACTTATAAACTTTTCAACCATAATATGATAGTACATAAGAGTGCAGAACAGCATCACGTCCCATAAAATTTGTAACACGGTCATTCCGATGAAAATGGCGCGAACGTACGGAGTAAACTTTTCGTAACTCTGTTTTAACTTTTCAAATTCCGTTATTTGTAACGAACGCAGGGGGTTCGTTCGTATCGTTTTATCGTTGATATTACGAGCGTAGTCTTCGTCGCGGATCAGATCTCTGATGCCTTCCCAACCGATGATCGCTCTGGCTTCCTCCATAAGAATAAGACTGGAGTAAATCAATATGAAACAGTGTCCAGATATATCGAAACCGTTCCAAAAATATCCTTTTTCCAAACATAACTGTTTGGATGCGGCCGATTTCGGTATACATTTGCCGTACGAATTTTCTATATAATTGAAAAACGTGGTCCAGGCGTACCAGAAAAAGGTGGCGATCGCGATTCGAGTCAAGTGGCCTTTGAGGATGCGATCCTTTTTGGCGCAGCAGGTCGTATAAGCGGTCATGAAAACGAAAGGCGCGACGGAAACTAGAGTCCAAAACCAGCCGATCTTCACGAAGTACCTGTTAAAAACGTTGTCGCTCCTCGAAAAGTACGACTTGGGAAATGGAAACACGTCGGCCAAAAGCGATACCAAAAAAAGGGCGGCCAGATAAAGGCCGACTTTGATGTTAATATCGAAAAAGATGGATTTCCTACATAGGTGTATCAGCATCAGAACGAGCACGTTACCGATACTGGTGGGCTGAGTGGTCGGTCGGCTTCCTCCGCCGGAAGCGTTCGTGTTCGCGCCCGCGCGGAAGTTGAGACCGGCTCGACTTCCGCTGGAGGGTGGCGTATTATAACCCATCTCCGCAACGCGACACGACAAAGGTCAACAGTCCACCGACCCAACTGACAGTAATCGCGCTAATACGGCACGGGGACGTTTCGCCGCGAGTCGCATTTTTCGACCAATCATGGATCGGCTTTGTTCTTTTAACTAAACACATTTTTCTCCGAGTCATTTCATCGCCTTTTGTTGTAGTATTACAAAATTAAATTAAATTAAGGCAAACAACTTTTTTGTTTACTGCGTTTTTGGGTTTTAAAAATTTTACACTTTCATTTTGACCCTTATAATATATATATATTTGATTTTTCATCTATTTTTAATTAAATTATCTACACTTATTAGGAATTAATTTATATAAATTATTAAATATTTTCTTCGATTTCAATATCATTCATTACTAACATTAATAATAAATATTTTATAACTTTATTTTTATTGTGTTAATGTTCTATTATAATATTAATAAAATGTTTAAGCCGTTTAAAATTTATTTTTCTTCAAAGGTTTTAGACAAATAACATTTATTATAGTAAACACTTTGTATGGCTCATCGTCAGGCCGAAGTTGATTCTAACGGACCCGTGACGTCATTATCATACATATCATTTTAACGGATTACTAACGATATCCCCTCCAATTTTTCCATATTGAGCGTCTTGTTTTTTGTGGAGGGTTTGTGTGTTATTCTAACCTCACTTTTTTGCCGCTCCGCTTCTATATATGTTTTCTTATATTTGTAATAAAAATATTTATGTTTTAAATGCTTGTTCATCAAAGACATTTTAATATTTAGGTGAAATACTTTTGTTTTTTAAGCAGAACAGTAAAATCTTTTAACTATAATATTTTCATTTCTCTTATTGTTTAATTTAAATGTTTGAATTATTTTTAATTTTAGTTAAAAATGTATTTTTTTTGGAAAAAAATATCTTTGATTTTTGTGTTACTATCTACTGTCGCTTTAGAAGAAATCGATCCTTTAGGATATGTGATCTATTGTCCTTGTATGGGTAAGAATTAATAAATATTGCTGCATAGCGAGAAACATTAGAACGAAATGTATGTTTCTTTTTCTATACTTTTTTTTTCATTCATTTAGGTCGATTTGGGAATCAAGCAGACCATTTCCTCGGTTCTCTAGCTTTTGCCAAAGGACTTAATAGAACTTTGATTTTACCACATTGGGTGGAATATAGAATGGGAGAACCGAGATCGATTCAAGTTCCTTTCGATATGTATTTCGCTATAGAACCGTTACAACAATATCATAAAGTTATAACGATGCACGATTTCATGGAGAAATTTGGAAATTCAGTTTGGCCACCAGAAAAACGTACCGCATTTTGTTACGTTCCGAGAGGCGATGGTGACGATTTGGTTAAAACTTGTAATGCAAAGGAAGGGAACCCGTTTGGACCTTTTTGGGATACATTCAGTATTGATTTTGTGGATTCCGAATTTTATGGACCGTTGCATTATGATATTCGTCGAGGCGATATGGCTGAACAATGGAAACAAAAATATCCACCAAAAAAATGGCCCGTGTTGGCGTTTACAGGTAACATTAATTTTTAATGTGTTTATTTTTATACTAGATATAAATATTTTTTTAAATTTTTGAAAAAAAAATTTTTTCAGGTGCACCGGCAAGTTTTCCTGTTCAAGAAGAAAATAGAGAATTACATAAATATTTGAAATGGAATTCTGTAATGGTTGAACGTGCAAAAAATTATATTAAAGAAAATTTATTTGGAGGTAGTTTTATCGGTATACATTTGAGAAATGGTGCGGATTGGGTCAGAGCTTGTCAACACGTACCACAAAGTTCAACTCTTTTTGCTAGTCCACAGTGTGTGGGTTATAGAAATGAATATGGAAAATTAACCCATTCTATGTGTTTGCCGTCTCGACATGATATTATAAAGTTTGAATCATTTTTTTTTAGTAATTGCTTAAAACGAATTTTTTGTAGTTATATAAATATTTTCATTGCAGACAATTGAAAAGACAAATGAGAAATATTAAAGATATTAAGTTTATTTTTGTTGCATCCGACAATAATCATATGATTGCCGAACTGGAAGAGGCTTTGAAACGACAATCTATAACGGTTCGCCGATTGGAGCAATCAAATCCCCACTTGGATTTAGCTATTCTGGGACTTTCAAATCATTTTATTGGCAATTGCGTTTCATCTTTTTCAGCATTCGTTAAGAGGGAAAGGGACGCTCGAGGTTTGCCTTCTTCGTTTTGGGCTTTTCCAGCTATAAAATCGAGTCACTCGAATGGACACGATGAATTATAAAATATAATGAAATTATTTTAAATAAATGTATTTCATTGCAATTGGTGTTTTGTAATTTTTAATCTGATTAGTCAACGCTTAGGTTACCAATCAAGTCACTACTGGTTTTTAAATGTTTCCTAAAAGGATGCCATATTTTTAGAATTCTCATTTTATATAAATTTGGTATTAAAGTTTTGTGTGACGCCAGATAACTTGAATGAATTGTCTAATACATATATTAAAAAACATACGAGATATATATATTATATAACCTAATAAGTTGTAGAATCAAATAAGGAATTGCTATGTCCAATATTGAATAATAATTGTAAACGATAAGGTCGTTAAAATAAGTGATGAAATAAAAGCGAATTATTTTTCTTAAAATTATGTATTTTATTTAAAACTAATGTTATTTTAATTAAAGTAGAAAAGAATCACACAGTAATACAACAATCAAACCATGGATGTTTCCTGAAAAAAAAAAGGATCGACTTAGTGATGCTAAACATTTTACTTAGTAATTTTAAGGGATATTGTATATATACATATAATACCAATTATTTCTAAAATTTTGTATTTTATCTTCCTTCAATATAAGAAGAAAGATCAATTTCTTCAGGTAACTCAGTAATGTTAACATCAAAACGATCTTGCACTTCATTTAAAATCTTAGCATCATTTTCATCAGAAACCATAGTTATCGCAAGACCCTTAAAAAAGAAATGGAAAAATTAATATTTATATCTTAAAAATATAATGACAAAAAGCTTCAGATCTAAAATGTCAGATGTGATAGTATTTTTCGGCATTATAAATAAGTTGTCCCTATCTAATATCATCATTCAATATTAAAGAACCAATTACTAAAAATAAAAGAAATGAAAATAATTTGGTACTAACCTTGGTACCAAAGCGTCCAGCACGTGCAACTCTATGTAAATAGGTGTCAGAATCTTCAGGCATATCATAATTAAAGACGATATTTACTCTTTCAATATCCATTCCGCGTCCAAATAAATTCGTTGCAACTAATATACGCTGTAAACAGTTTTTAATCATTGTAATTTTACATACGAAAATATATAACAAATATTGATTTGATAAAAACATATCAGAGGCGATAGCAAATCAGCATTATCGTTTTGATGTCCCTATCAAATATCATCATTTTGGGAAGCTTCAAAATTTCATTTGAAAATATTCACAAGTACCTTTTGAAAATCTTTGAATTGTTGATAACGTGATAGACGTTCTTCCTGTGACATGCTGCGATGAATTCCAATAGCTGGGAAATTTTGGTCAGTTAAAAGTTGAGCTAAAGCTATGCACCGTTGAACAGATTTGACAAATATAACGACCTACAAAAATTAGCCAAATATTTTAAAAACATTACAAAACAAAAGAAAACAAAAGCTTTTTATATTACCTGATTGAATTCAAGTACATCAAGTAGTTCAAATAATTTTTTATTCTTCTCATTTTCCTTTAGTTTTACATAGTGCTGTTGTAAACCGTGCAATGTTAGTTTAGCTTCATCGTCTACATATACTTCCATAGGCTGTTTTAAAAGAAAAACATTAAATCATTAAAAATTAACAAATTGCGATGCATGACAACAAGGTCACGCAATATAATTTATCTTTTCATGTCATTAATTCTTTTAGATTTATTTTGAGTAATAATTCCCATTTAAACAATCAATATCTACAAATTTAAATGAAAAGTAATTTTAAAGCGTTTTTATACAAAATTGTGAAATTAGAAACACATCTTTAAAAAATAACATATTAAACCAAACATAAAAAAGAAAAGGAATTGCGTTATTTGTAGATATTTTGAAATATTTTAAGTAACTATATTAAAACCGATGACGTCTTTTATTCACAGCATTGGATATCGCATTCTTAAAATGAAATTAAATCACCCTTAATTATGTCAAATGTTTTTTTATATGACATGATTTACGTATAGGTTGTGCTCTTTAAAATTTTAGTGGACAAAAATTAAACCTTATATCTTATCATATCTTACTGTGCTGACATATATATGTGAGAAATGGCGCTGACAATGGACATGGCGAATGTTGGCAGACCAGCACACAGCTGCGGGTAGCAACATTGGATACCAGAAGTGACATTGTGCACCGGGAACAATAACGGCAAGTAACCAACCCCTAACAATTTCGAACACTGCAGTCGCGTTCTCAGAATAAGCTAACACTATTTCGATTCCCTCCCGTTCGATATATCCCTCCCGTCCCGTCTTCTTTCTTCAATCTTCGTATCTTGAAAATCTCCAAACGAACCCTACTCGTCGGACTGCAGTGTCTAATTAACCCCAATGCGACGTCCGTTACGATTATATAACACGTTACGGGAGTTGTATAATTTTAAAAAACTTGTAGATTTTTGAACATTTACATCTTGCATGAATTTTTTGCAAACCGGCCGGATCTCCTTGCTGAGCGTGGCGGAAAACATCATAACTTGTTTCCCGTGGGGCGTGTTGCGGAAAATCTCCTGAACGTCGCGTCGCATATCTGAAACGAAGTCGCAATTTTATTACGGATGAAAGTAAATCGCCGATCGCTAGTTTCGAAACGAAGAACTCACCGAGCAATTCGAGCATCTTATCGCATTCGTCCAATATGAAATGTTTCAAATGTTTCAAGTTCAATTTCTTGTTTTTAATGAGAGCTAATATTCTGCCGGGAGTTCCGACCACGATGTGAGGGGTGGACGACTTCAGCACTTCCTCGTCTTTCTGTATGGGCAAACCTCCGAAGAAAACGGCCACTTTGATTCCGGGCATGTATTTTGAAAACCTTTCGTACTCTTTGCTAATTTGGAAGGCCAATTCTCGCGTATGACACATGACCAGTACGTAAACGTGATTTTCCGAATGTTCCAATTGTTGCAGCGTCGCCAAAACGAATACGGCGGTTTTACCCATGCCGGATTTCGCTTGACACAAAATATCCATGCCCAACACGGCTTGCGGAATACATTCGTGCTGAACTGAAAGAGAACAAGCGTTTTTTTTATACTCGCTACTAATCTTAAAAAAAAAAGATGGCGGTGACGCGCGCCGATGAGTCAGCGGCGTTTCGAGGTTATGGATATTAGAGGAGCGTACCTTCGGAAGGATGTTCGAAACCGCAGTCGACGATGGCCCTTAGTATTTCCGGCTTGAGCAGGAAGTCTCTGAAGCCGGAGCTGTGGATGGAGACGTAGGAGCCCTTCACGTCCTTGGCCTGCTGTTGCGAGCCGGCGTTCGCGCTCGCCACCGCCGAAGCGGCTTCGGCCGCCTCCGCCGCTCCTTCCTCTTCCTCGTAGTCGAGAAGATCGTCGTTGTCCGCCATCTTTCAACAGTGATCTCGAAAATACCGGAGCGTCTTCCACGCCGCGCGACACGAACCGCCAACCGGAAGTGCGGCGACGGCGGACGCCGATTTCGCTTTGCGGTCGGCTATCGATATAACATTTACGACCCGATAAAAATATCGAAAATAATAATAAATTAAGAGAAAAATATTAATGTTTTATTT
This sequence comes from Leptonema lineaticorne, assembly GCA_024500535.1. NCBI lineage: Eukaryota > Metazoa > Arthropoda > Insecta > Trichoptera > Hydropsychidae > Leptonema > Leptonema lineaticorne. Next base: position 8,137,438 of record JANIJI010000006.1, on the reverse strand, counting down.
TACCATATCGCAATGTCGCAAAGTCATTTATGTAATTATCTAAATTAAAATTGTTAATTACGAGCCGGGTTTTGACATATCTTTAGCGGGAGACTATAATCACAGTTTACGAAATTTTCGACATAAAATGCAAAAGATTGCACTCAATCATCTTTAAATATTAGACTTTAACTTTTTAAAATCGAAATATTTTCTAAAATCTATTCAATATATCTGTTCAATTTCTTTTAGTACAAGTGTAGCTTTGTTAAATCCGATTCCGCAAAAGATGTGTTAAAATAAATTTATAAACGTTTTCATACAATAATATTTTAACAGGATTCGATTGAATATTAAAAAAATATTCGCGTTAACCGTTAAAAAAAAATTCAGTTCAATTAACTGTTACTTTTGAATATTTATATATATTTTTTTGATCATATAAATTTAAAGTATTTAGACAATTTTAAATGTGTTATAACAACTGTCAAGCCAGATTTTGTAAACAAGATGTTTATTTTATTGTTTAAAATAGAATAAAAATATTTCGATGAGTCCTAATACTGTTATTCATTGGTTTCGAAAAGGTTTGCGAATTCACGATAATCCCGCATTACAATATGCCATTAGTCAGGTATGAAAAAAATTATATATATTAAATAAATAATACTTTATAAAAACTACATAATTTTAACGCAAACGAAAAATTTAAAATAAAATTCGCCAGTTATTATACAAATAAATCGAAATCGTCGCCGTTCGCTAAATGTAAAAAATATTTTTATTTGTAATTAATTAATTTATTTTTAATTTGTAATTAATTAATTAATTTGTAATTAATTTCTTCATATCGATCTTATCAATTTAAAATAAATGTTGTTCGCTATTTTTAGGTAAAGGAAAACGAATATTATTTTCGACCGGTTTTTATTTTAGATCCAAATATAGTGAAATATATGAAAGTTGGTTCTAATCGATGGCGATTTTTAAAGCAAAGTCTCGACGAATTAGATGAAAATTTAAAATCTATCAATTCTCGTCTATATGTCGTTAGGGGCAAACCGGAAACCGTGTTTCTTGATTTATTCGAACTATGGAATGTAACGCTTATAACTTTTGAAACAGATATAGAACCGTATTCAGTGATAAGAGATGAAGCCGTTGAAAAACTTGTCGAAAAGTATAAAATAAAGATATATCAAAAAGTATCTCATACATTGTACGATGTAAACACCATTACGAAGAAAAATAATGGCTTACCACCGCTAACGTACCAGAAGTTTTTATCAATAATACAGTCGTTACCGACTCCTAGACAACCTTTAGAACGACCGGATAAATTACCGGATTCTAATAAACCAAAATTAGATTTACACGAACTAAATTCTTTATGCTGTTATGATTGTCCATCGTTCGAAGAGCTTAATATTAAAGAAGAAGATTTAGGTCCATGTTTATATCCTGGTGGTGAAACGGAAGCTTTAAAACGTTTCGATTCATGTATTTGTAATAAGCGATGGATATGTAGTTTTGAAAAACCGAAAACATCTCCAAATAGTCTTATTCCTTCTACTACAGTATTAAGTCCATATTTGAAATTTGGTTGTTTATCTCCAAATTTATTTTATCATAAAATTAAAGAAATTATTCACAATACTACTCATACGAAGCCTCCTATTTCTCTAATTGGTCAGCTTTTATGGAGAGAATTTTATTACTGTGTTGCCGCTTCGACTCCAAATTTCGATAAAATGGAAGGTAATAAAATATGTTGTCAAATTCCTTGGGTAAATAATTTAGATTATTTGACAGCATGGAAAGAAGGAAAAACTGGTTATCCATTCATAGATGCCATTATGCGTCAATTAAAACAAGAAGGTTGGATACATCATTTGGCGCGTCATGCTGTAGCTTGTTTTTTAACCAGGGGAGACTTGTGGGTTTCTTGGGAATTGGGTCAAAAAGTTTTTGAAGAATATTTATTAGATGCTGATTGGGCATTAAATGCAGGAAATTGGATGTGGCTTTCGGCGTCTGCATTTTTTCATCAATTTTATCGTGTTTATAGTCCTGTTGCATTTGGTAAAAAAACAGATAAAGATGGCGTATATATTAAGAAATACGTCCCTGAATTATCTAAATTTTCTTCAAAATATATATATGAACCTTGGTTAGCTCCATTAAGTTATCAAAAATCTATGGGATGTATAATTGGTAAAGATTATCCAAAAAGAATAGTGATTCACGAAGATGTGTATAAAAAAAATATTACTAAAATGTCCGTGGCTTACAAAAATAATAAATTAACAAATAATGATTCTCAAAAAAGACCAAGTGGTAGTACGTCCAAGACTGTAGGCAAAAAATCAAAAAAATAACTTTTTTTTTTACTAAGTATATACAATAAAAATATTTAATTATAAGGGTAGTTTTATTAATCTCATTTTATTTTGCCAAAAAACATGGGTTTCACGAAAATAGTATTTAAATCGAATAAAATAATTCTAATAATTGATTCCTACAGTAAACATAATGTTTGCCTCAACACACTTCATTCAAGCATTATAAAATGCTGGAGTATTTATAATTCCTACTTTAGATTTTATCGTATCGAAAAGGATTTCATTTTACCTATTTGAAAACATTCATATTACATTGAATTGAATAGATAATATTTATCATTACAATTACCCTAATCACATATTTTTATCCTGTTCCTATTTTTACAGGTTATTTGTATTTCTATTTGACAAATGTTTAAACATTAGCATGCTTACTGAAAAAAAATGTTTGTCATTAGTTTTTATTCCGAATAAATCGAGGTTTATTTTTAAGTGAAAAAATTATGTTATTATAGTTATTAAAAAAACATTTGGATTTAATTTATGAAAAAAACATTAATTCAAATAGGCTTAATATTGGATGTTATTAAATTGTACTAGGTTTACTGTCAAATAGTTTAGTTTGTAACTAAGGTTATGTATTATGTTAGTTAGATTATTTTAGGAATTAAAAAATTATTACCATTTTGTAACAAGGCTTATCTATTATCTTATTTCGTAAGTAATAATTCGTGTACTTTTTTTTATTGAACACTTTTGTAATCTTTTTTTTTTTTGAGAATGATCCATATTCACAATAAAATTATCGATATTCAGATCTTGTTAATTAATTAAAATTTGAGAAAGCGTGTTAAAATATATGTATATTTATTTTCAGATAATAGTGAAGTTTACGGTTAAATAGCGGAATAAATATGTCTAAAAAAAGCTTAAAAAATATTGTTAAATCTAAAGATATACTCAAAGTAAAAAATCATTGGTCACAAGGATTGGTAGCAGCAATGAACGATGCTAGTCTTATTGTGGATCAAGATAATGAAACTGTTACTATAAAAGATAAATTTCCTAAAGCCAAGTATCACTTTTTAATTTTACCAAAAGAAAATATAGTTGGTATATCCGCATTAAATAAATCCCATTTGAACCTTTTAAAACATATGGAAAGTTTATCTAAAAAACTAATTGAAAAATATGATAATAATTTTATAATAGGCTATCATTCTGTACCGAGTATGCAAAGGTTACATGTACATGTTATAAGTGATGATTTTATATCTCCTTGTTTAAAAACAAAAAAACATTGGAATAGTTTTACAACAGATTTTTTCATATCATCAAAAGGTAAATATTTTTAAATATCAATTTATATATGATTAGTGTAAATGTTTTAAGTTGAAATTTTTATTTACTTTATAGCATTAATTAAAATGATTGAAGAAAACGGTTGTATTTCTAAAATATCTACAGCTCACAATGATTTATTGAATAAACCGTTGAAATGTCATAAGTGTGATTTTACGCCAAAAAATATGCCAATTTTAAAGGAACACTTACTTTCACATGTTAAAAAATAATTTGTTAAAACCTGTATATATAATATAAAAGAATAATGATATTTTTTGTGTTGATATATATTTTTTTATTATTTCCTACCTTCAATTACCTTTAAAAAATATGTTTAGTTGACTTCATGAGTGAAATAAACTGAATTAAAGAATTTCATTTATTACTAAATGAAAAAAATATTATTGTTTGTGTTTAATTACTTCTGTAAATTTAAAAATGCATAATAAAATAATAAGTCAATTATTTTATGGAGTTTATGATTTTACCTCTGGTATTATGAATTTTGGTAAAAAGATTTGACTCTTAAAACAATGTTGCTTTAATATTATTATACAATACTTATAAACGTGTATATATAATTCTTTCTCAATTTACTATTATAAAATGCTTTTCTCAATTTCGTAATCAAGATATTAAAAAAAAGATTGTAATGAATAATTATCCTGTTAAAATTTTGAATAATTATTATTTCAAGTTTATATTAATAATATTAGATTAAAAAAACATGCGGAAGGATTAAGGTATTCAGTATTAATATTAATTTCAACAAAGAAGTTTTTTTTTATTTTATTTCATATCTGTTTTGAATTATTACAGACGTGGTTTTGGCCTCATTATTTAATACAATAATGTGTGGTGAGAAAATCAATATTACATTTATTTTTCTTTTTATTTCTATTTACAAAACTGTATTGAAATAATTATAATCAACTGCATATGTAAGAAGGTGATGAAATATTCAAATATTAAATATTATTACACATTTCATTTGAATGTAATTATGTATTCTTATTTATTATAGACACAACACAATCATATATTTCAGTAAATTTCTTGCAAGATAAAAACTTTATCGTGTAATGGTATATATTTATACTATTTATTAGTTTGTATTTAAAAAGTTATCCACAAAAAAAAATTATGTAAGTTTTGACGGTTTCGAGTTATGATTCTAATTAGTAATTGGCATAACATTTTTGATTTTCAATGTGTCAGCGAAAGACGTAAAAACGTTATTTTTTTTCATTTATATATTTATTTACTTAATATATTAATAATCGGATTCTTTGAAAACGATTTTCTTGTTTATCAGAAGTAGATATTATTTACAAAAACTATTTATCATTGTATTTTTTTCCCCATTATTTTTTTTTCACTAACAATATGTTTCTATTGAAACTTACTTTTTACCTTACACAGTAGTTATTCATTTTAAGTAAAGTGCGATGACTTATTTTTTCACTAATTTCAGAAATTAAAAGATAGCTTTAATATTTAATAGTATAATTCGTCGATAAACGCTTTCTTCAATTTTTTTTATAACTTCTCTTTTTCTTGTTGTAAATTCAATATAAAATATTGCATGATTTTATTATATTTATATATTTACCATTTCATCGTTTTTTTACATATTTGTTAATTTTATAGAATTTGAGCCCTTTTTTCTATTTTCTTACATATGAGTAATAGATAATTTATATGAAATTATAATATAAAATTTTGACGAGTATTTAATACAACCATTTAACTTTTTTTCTTTAGGAATTAAGAAATATCTATTCTTATTTTATTTATTAAGAGATTCAGTGTAAAATTTTATGATTACATATCCATTATTTTAATCCCAACTTTATTTTGTAAACGTTATAATATTTGCATTACTTTTAATTAAGAAACATTTACTTTGGCTACCAATGATTAGATCAAATCATAGTAAGAAATTGAAAACATTTATTATAAGATGAATTTGTAGAACATAGTTAAAACTATTAATAATTAACAGGTTATTTTAAACAATAGATATGATTCATTTGAAATTATTTTCTAATACAGTAATATCAACAAAATGAGAAACTAGTGCTAAATAATAAATAACAATTTTTTAATCTTTTTCTTTTTTTTTTTGTAAATAATTATGCACTAAATCACAGGAAAGGTTTTCAATTTGCATAGAAATTGAAAAAATAATTTGAGGAAATTTGCAGATAAAACAGTATTATTCTGCAACCTAATTCTTCGACATATTTCAAATAGATTTTTTTTATTTTTCTCTACTTTTGCTATTTTTTTTTACTACAATTAATTTTGAAGACGAAGAGAAACTTGGTGCCAGTATTAGATTTTTTTATTGCATATTTTATTATATATGGAAAAAAGTATGTTCTTAAACTAATTCTATTTAATATGTACCGTTTTATTTATTTATACGTGTTAGCTTTATATAAAAGATTTGTTCTAGAATATTTATAATTTGTTCTTTTCCTTTTCCTATATTATTGTATTTGAACAATGAAATGTTTAAATACAGCAAATTATCGTTTTACAAACATTCATATTTACACATATAATTACATAATACTATTTTCAGTGCGAATTTTCATTCTTAACACTATAAAGGACCGGTTGTCAATTTATAGAATACTTTAACATAATGTATTATATTAAAATATTCTTAAAAGACTATTTATTTTAATTAAAAATGTACTATTTCTATTGTTAGAAAAAAAAATGGATTTTTCATTAGTGTTAAGCAATAAAAACGATGAAAATCAATGTTTGCATTTTATATTTTATAAAAGAAAATATAATAAAGAAATAATAATTGGCCATTTTAAAATTCAACATTTATCGTAAAAATTATCGATTATAACGACAATTTGCTGTATTTAATTAACCATCTTTGTTGTCAAGGAAATGTGATCTAAAGCATATTTAGAAATTCTAACGCCCGTTACGAAAATTTTATTTTATTTAAATAAATTAATTATTATAACTGTATTTTAAAACTGATATTTGTTTTATTTTTGTGCGTTTAATGTCATATTCTCTATTCACGTTACCATAGGTCACTTCTGTTCTGAATAATACATAAAATGGGTTTTGATTATTTTTAACATATTTTTTTAAAATCTTTTAAGATATATAATAATATATATGGAATTTGTATCCATTTATATATATATGCTACGATAAATTTAATAAATAATTATAGGAAAATAATTGTAACACAATGTTTTTTTTTCAATTAGATTCTGATACTTTAGTCTAATCAACGTGTTTTTAAATGTCAAAGTTTAATGTAATATGAAAGGATTTTTTTGTGATTTGAACATTGAGAATATTTCTTTAAGAGCAAAAATCATCATATGAATTATATGATAAAAAAATATTAATTGTTCAAAAAAAATATGTTAATCAATTTTTTTATTGCAATTAATTATAGGAGGATCACAGAATTTTTCATGTGATATTCAAAGAATTCCTAATATATACAAATGTAACTTATTATTTTTTTTTATTATATTTTTAAATAGTGATTTCAATAAGTTTGATTATCAAAAATGTCATAATTTTACATTTGTTCAAAGTAAGGTGACCAATTTTTTTTTACGATAAAAAGGAAGACACGTTGAGATTGGTTGAATATATTTTTAGATTATAAATAACAAGTCTAAATTATTATTGAAAATAGTTAAAATAATATATATGTTTTTTTTTCTATATATAACAGTTGAATTTATGCCATATATATATATTATATATCTGAAATGAAATATATGTTTTTAGTAAAATATTATTACTGGTCAATGTCAACGAGGAAATGTTTAACGTATAAAACTTTTCTATACATCAAGAGATATCAGCACTATAATAATGATAGATTTCATAGTTTATAGTGTATCATCACCTATAATGTAATTTTTGTTATTATTATTATTATTTTTTTTTTAATATTCCATACATACACGTTATATACATAAGATGTTTATAGTGTTTCTATATAAAGGCATGGGCAACACCATCAAAACCAAGTCTGGACATGTAAAAACATTCATTTCATTTATAATCAAAAATTACATCGAAATATAACGTCGAAGGGACTTAGTTTTTATTTATTTATTTTTTATTTATTTTTTAAATATAATTAACATCAAGCTATTACTTTTTTTTTTATTTTTGACTGTTAATATTTTTTATACAATCACTCAACAATCAAAGTCTAGTTAAAAGATGAAGTACTAATGTATGTTATACAATTGCCACAGCCGTTGAGCAAAAGGTTCAATGTATCGAACGTCGATAATATTTTCACAGTCTCTAATATAAATATACGCAAAAAAAAAAAAATACAAAATCACCGGTTTCGGTATAATAATTATTAATAAATAAATAAATGATCAAAAATAATAATTTACTAATAATGAACAAATTAAAACTTACATAATTATAATAAGTACACATACGCGTACAACATTTAAAAAACAACTAAAATATACATATCGTACGTACACATGTACAAACCTATATATGATGGATTAATATTTTTTTTTCACTTATATACTTTATATAAATACATTATACATATATATATATAAGTACGTGTAGATGTGTAAATACAAGTGTATGTGATAAATTTATTTATTTTACAAACAATTTTCTTCATAATGATTTTTTTTTAATATTATATTTTATAATTATTTATCATTGTGTAGAAAATGTATTTCATGTCGATTTCTAGCACGATCACTACTTCATTTATATATATATATATATATATATATATATATATATATATATATATATATATATATATATATATATATATATATCCATAAAAGAAATACACCTTATAATTATTGGGATTTAAGTGATATTTTTACATTATATTATTTATGTTATTAAAGGTTTTGATGTATTGTTAACTATTGGATGTTAATAAAATTTCATCAAATAAACGATTTATGTCACTTTAAATGTTTCATATACATGATGATTTATAAATATCATTTAAAATATTTATAAGGCATAATGTACTATATGAAAGATAATTTCTATTGAATAATTATAGTACTAGTAATTTTATATTTTTTATAGTAGAATCGATGTCTTTTGTTGAAAATTAAAATTTGAGATTTTATTTCAAGAAATTAATTGATTTATTTGAGGACAATAGTTACAACGTACTAATTTCTTAAATACATCAAAGTATAAATAATTCACTTATCAAACCCATTTGAAGTATTGACAATTTTCAATTATATAAAAGGTGCGTTTCTTATATATATATATATATATATATATATATATATATATATATATATATATATATATATATATATATAGACACAATCGTACATGTTTTTATATAAGAGTGTATGTATATATTACAATATATATATATATTTATATATATATGGTTGTACTATGTGAAGGTCTCTCGCATGTGTGTAACTTAATATTAATTTTGAATCACTCTGTGTATCTAACATTAACGCACGAGCGCTGGGGTCAAGAGAGCATATAAGTACAAGATGGTGAACCTTCAGGCGTCGTTGCTGGAGGTGGAACTTCTTCAGCTGGTAAGACGGCAGCTAACCGCCACTTGTCTCGCACTTCTTCAACTCGTCCCAACACACGGACTACGTTTAAACCGGCTAATTTCATAACATCGTTTTCACTCCACGTGGGATCTGCTAGAAGTTCGGCTAACAAATGGGGATATCTGGACACATCTTCGAGACCGGCCGGTGTAACGTTGATACCATCGTAGCCAGCCCCGATACCTACGTGATCGATTCCGGCTACTTTTCTTATGTGATTTATATGTCCTATAACATCCTTCATCGTTGCCGAATCGTTGCATGTTACTAATTGCGAGAAGAAGTTTACCATAACGACTCCACCATTTTCGGCCACCATTCGGAGAATGTCGTCTGGGACGTTACGCGAGGAATTACACACAGCCATGGCTCCCGAATGTGAGAATACAACAGGAGCATGTGATGCATTTAAGGCATCTCTGGCTGTTGTGGCGGCTGTGTGAGATAAATCCACAAGCATTCCTAAACGATTCATTTCTCTGATGACGGTGCGTCCGAAAGGTGAGAGACCCCGGTCCCCTCCAGCTGCACCGGCCCATGGTGTATCACAAGCATGGGTTACTGTCAAATATCGAGCACCTAAACCGTATAATGATCTAAGTACGGCTAAAGAGTTACCTAATGAATGTCCACCCTCAACACCGATCAGAGACGCTATTCTACCAGAACGATGAGCTTGTAATAATTCTTGCGATCCAGTCACTAGTCCTAAATGTTGAGGGTGAAGTTCTATAAGTCTTTTGATGACATCTATTTGTTCAAGGGTGAGCTGAACAGCGTCCATATGTTGAGCGCCGCATGGAACGTATGCCGACCAAAATTGAGCACCGACAAGTCCGGCTCGTAACCTGGGTATATCAGTATGTGACCATTGACTACGAGCCCAAGGTTCTATTCTAGCCAAGTCAGCACTCAAATTCAGGCCGGCAATCCTATTGTGCATGAATTTTCTAACATTCCATGCGAGATCATTGTGGCCGTCAACAAGAGGTGCTTCCTTGAGTAAACGACGAACCACATCTAATCTGGCCTGAGGGGTATCCCGGCGACCAGCGCCTCCAAGTGCTAAAGGCAATCCCAGACCTGCAGCGAGTGCTGCTGCTATGACGCAGACCACAACGCAAAGGCAGCGAGGACCTCTCGAAGTAGCCGGAGCCTTTGCAGGGTCTCCCGCCGAGCTGTAGCTACTCGATGCTGAGTCTGGTGGTAAAAAGTGCCCTCCATTACAACGTTCTGCCACATCAGGCAGATCACGTCCACTACCCTGAAACAGGTATTATATAAAAGTTAATATCTTATTGTGATGTGTTAATTCAATAATTTAGAGATAATAATGAGATCATAAAATAATATAAAACTTTTTTATTTGAGAACTAGAATTGGATATGTGTTGGCTAGATGTATACTAAAAATATTATGTAAATAATATTATTTCTATAAAAAACAACAATTCGTATAGTAGCGTTAATATATATAATAAGATGTTTAAAATTATTGTCAGACAATCACGTTTACGGAATTTCACGTCGCATATTATCATGATGAAAATTCAGCGACATATTGTTATGACGTGTTGAGCAATGCAATGATTTACATTGTGTGAAATGAAATTTAAATTAAATTCTGATGACAAGCGCGTGTCAAGTGTAATGACGAGAATTTTGATAATTTAACATGGTCAAGCATCATTCAAAATTTATAAAATAAATGGCATCTCATAAATTTAAATATCAAATGTCAACGGGTTTGTAAACGATTAAAAAAATAATTATTAAACAGCGGCGAAATGTATATATGTAATTATCAATGTTACTAGTACATAAATTTTTAAGTTGTATATATATATATATATATATATATATATATATATATATATATATTATCTAAAGATTTATAGCATACTTAAGCATTTTTCTGGTGTGGTTTTGATTTAAACACTTTCAATGCCGCGTGCCAGTATAAGGGCAAACGAAAACGATATAAATTTTATTATTCAACTTTTCTGCGTTGATTAATTCAATTAATATGTGAATAAATTATCTTAATTCATAAAATACCGAATCATTGTGTTAGATCTTATAAATTAATTTAATTGATGAAAAAAGTGTTACGTTTTAGAAATTTTAATAATTAAATATAATATATATTAATTTAAGAATATCAATTAGATTCTATTGAATGTGATAGTGTGTTTTAATGGAAATATTTATTAAATTTAAATATTAGAATATATTTAAGAGATTTTAATTAAATAATGAATACGATTAAAGTAAAACGTAATATAAATATTCGTCGATGTCGTAGGAAATGCGATATGGTCTGTGAGTATTGCGAACGCACCTGAATATAAATACGCCGAACTCCAGGTAATATTTGACAAAGTTGTAAATGTTATGAATTCCAAATATTAAATTCCGAGAAAACCGCGACACGCAAACACACACACACACACGCACACACACACGCACGCACGCACACTTACATTTCTCCCTCACCTCGCCCCTTTTGTTATATAAAGAGTGAGCACGTATTGCGAAATTCGATGGAAACTTTGAATGTTTGGTTTTCACGTATCAAGTTTTAGAATTTCATTATATGACGCGCGCACGACCGAAACTAGCATGAAACGCGTCGAATACGTTAGATTTAAGCGGGAAAATTTTCGAATTTAAAATTAGAAAGCGCTTAGCGCAAACTAGTGACGAGAGCTGAAGGGACCTATTACCGATGTGAAATATTCAAAGGCTCAACGGCTGAACCGAGATAACGACCTATGTATATTTGATGAAATATTCTGACATATGAAGGGAAGGCTTTTCTTCGCGGGTTGCACGCATATAAAGCAAATTATGAAGGCAATGAAACTAAATAATGGATTCGTACGAGAGAGGCAAAAATAATAGAGTGAATAATAATCTTAGATTTCTGAAAATATACCATTTCTTTATTTTTGGTAATTTATTGAGCAATCAAAAAATGCAAAGAAATGATATTCTTCGTTATTATTCATTGTGAAAAGCATTGTTAAAGTGATGGATATTGTTTAAAACAAGGATTTTATTTAATCCTTTTTTTATTTAGCACATCGTTCAGCGTTAGAAATGGAAATGTCAAATTTATTGCGTACCATCAAATTTCCTACAACGAGAGCAATAATTCCTTAGGATAACGTTTGAACAGTTCACTCCTACGAGGGTAACCTCTGTTTATTATGGGGCGTTATGATGTCCGCGAAGTTGGACAGACAAAGGATCCCCCGGGATACCTTTCGTCCCTCACAAATTACACCTTGACAGGGTGACTTATTATCTGCCAACTGCCGTTACTATTTTTATTGCCGCTTGTTGTTATCGGTTTCGTTTTTCAGCACAATATTTCCATTGTCGGTTTTTGTGCTACGATCGGGGATCTGTCTTTTTTAACGACGTTCGCCGATTCAGCTATTGCTGAAACTTTCCTAATTCAACATTGGCATGAGTTCATTTCTTTATTTGAACTCTTTTTTTTTTATATTGTAAATTACTTTGTTATTCTATATGAAGGCAAAAAAGATGTTTACGTAATATAATAATTTGTGATCGTTTTATATATTTATAAATGTTTGAAAAATATATAAAATTATTATATATGATATACTAAGTGAATTGAAAATTTATCTGTCAATATTTGTACAATATAGCTCTTGAAAATGAATATTTTTAAAATTGATATCCAGCTTCTATCATAAGGGAGAGAAGCGTTTCCTTTTTGAGGGTGGCAAATAAAAAAATTCTACGTGAGGAAGGTGGAGAAAATCAAAATCAGAAACGATGCCCATCCATTACTCGCATACGAGTTCTCGAAAGCGTTTCTTGTATCTTCCGCATGTGAAATATGCGACTTTTGCTTATTGTTTGACAGAAATGCGAGAATACCTAACAAAACGTGAGGATGAAACAAATAAAAGAGACAAACTTCGGCATACACTTGAAATTTTTTTCCTCAGAGATATTTTGTCTCTTGTTGTGAATTACAATTTTTCAAAAAAAAAAAGAAATATGTATAAAATAAAATCATGAAAGAAAAAAAAATCGCACGCAAGAAATATTCGGCGAAAATTTGCTTTCTGATCGTGGCGGTGAAAAATCACTTTCGGGCGAAAAAGACCCGGGGAAAAAAAAGGCACAGAAGGAGAGACGTTGTGTATGTGTGTGTGTGGGGGGGGGGCAACGGCATTACTCCAGAAGAACCGAAGGGAAATTTTCTCACTTTTCACGCTTTACACAACAAAGAAATCGGGCCGGGGAACAGGAAAAAAAATGCGAGATGTTTCGCGAAATCAGGGTATCGCGACCGAACATAAACCCTACGTAGTGAACTCGTCTCCGTTTCAACTGCCCTATCCCCCTTTATATATATACATATATAATATAATATAATATATATATATATATATATATATATATATATATATATACGTGTGTATGTGTACTTTTTTTTTATTCCTTCCTCAAGTCGACTACTGCTTTTTTTATTTATTTTTGGTACACTTTAGCGGGAGCCTTTTCTGAGACTTTTTTCCAGAACCTTCCGCCTAATGGGGACGCGGTACTTTGCTGTTGCACCTGTGAAGGATGTTTTATGCTTTTTTATTATATATATATATATTTTTTTTTTTTTCGAGAAAACTTTCCATGTTTTTACTCGTGTATGAATAAGCTCGTTTTTTTTCTTCGCGTAAAATTGCGTAATGATACGAACCGCAAGCGGCCTTTGTGAATAAAAGTGTACTCGTATAGCGTTGGCAGACATTATTCCGCATCGTTAGATCATTATGTACCTTAGTCAAGTATACTGATGATGTTGACGAACGTATAATACCGGCTGTGTGTGCATTCAGGTACTTAACTCCTTTGAATATAAATTTAAAGAAAAAAAAACAAACATGCATTCGGGTTTTCTAAAAAAATAATATAAAGTGATAAAAATGGGGAAAATCGCTTTGCTATGCACTTCTTTAGTGTGAAATTTTATTCTTCACATTTTTCGATGTCGTGTCTGTTTGAACGAAGAGATAATCTTTTTTTTTCTGACAGGTTTTTTTTTTTGATGGAGGAATATTACAGTGTTTGTCGTTTATTTCATATCCGTCAACGTTTTTCTTATTTTTTTTTTTTTTTTTGGAAAGAGGATTTTTATTAGGCGAAATATAATAGATAATTTATCAAACGTTTTGGATAAACAATTTTATATATATATATATATATATATATATATATATATATATATATATATATATATATATATATATATATATATATATATATAAGGTGACCAATTTTTTTACAATAAAAAATAAGACACAATGAAATCGATCAGACTAATTTTTAGATTGTGAAGAAAAGGCTATCAAAATTTTGATGACTCCGAAAAAGTTTTTTTACTAAATTGAAAAGTCTTAAAATCGATCAAACACGAATATTTAGAATATTTAAAGGAGGACAGTCTTTCCTAAATAAGAACGATTGATCATCTTAATATATAATCTAATATTATAAAAATAAATTTTATATAAATATAATGTTTTACAGTTATTTCGGATTGTATAATTATTATTTTCGTAATACAATTTCTCTGCGGAAAATTAATCGAAACTCAGACTATTTTGCCATAACAGAGATTGTTTGAATTTATCAATATTTTTTTTTCTCTTGTAACGTAATAAAGACATATTAGTCGTAAAAATATTTACGTGAAACGCGACGCGTTCGTTATTCGGGCGGAAACGTCGAAAATACGCCGTCGTCGGAAAATACAATTTGTTTGGCAATGCGGAAAAACGCGGAAAACGTAAAACTTTATCGCACAACTAAACGGCGAACGCGCTCAGCCCGGCGGGGAAAATCCTCTTAATTTGGCCAGCCAGTCAACGGCTGGCATCGAGCTTAATCGTCGGCCATAGTGAAAGCTCAGCAGGCTCTATTTATTACCGATTATGACGTTCGGCCCGAGTCGGAAACAAACGGTCGAAACGCGTTGCGCTTTCATTGCGTCGTCAAATTTAACTATTGTACGGATAAGCGACGCGTTGCACTCGTTTCACGTTATAAAGCGTCGTATTTGCGGTTATTATTGCATTTTGATGTGCGCATTACGATCTCGCGGTTTTGTTTTCTCTCTTCAATTTTTATTTTATTTATTTTTTGCATTTTTTTTTTGTGACGTTTGTAGTAGGTTGATAGTTTCAACTGCGAAAAGTATGTGTTTATTGTAACAATAAAAAATGTTTCAATTTTATAACGTGGATGGTGTTAAATGGGTTATATTAAAAAACGAATTAAAATATATATTTATTGACGAGAATAATAAAATTGTAATTTTTTAGTTAAATTTTTATTATTTACATCGTAGTAAATAGTATTAATTTAATATTATTTTAATACAATTATAATAGATATTTTAGTCAAAATATTTTGATTTTGTTATTAGTCCATTATTTTGTTGTGATTCTGGACTTGTTGGTATATGCGGTATACATGGTGTTTTATAAATTTAAATCATGCAACCTGATAAATGTGGCTGCGGCCAAACCGACCGTTTAATTTTCAAAATATCCATATGCATAAGCGCATCAGGTAATGCCACTGCACTAAAGATAATAATAATAAAATAGTATACCGCAAATGTCACAGAAAAAACATTTTTTACACATAAGCGCTCAATTCTAACTATTGCATAAGATTTTATGTAATATTTAAAGATTAAGTGCAGAATATAAATTATTGTTCTAAAATAAAAAAAATAAATTTATTTATAAAGGTTATCGATTTTTATAAAATATTTTATTTATATAGAAATTTTAAAATTAAAATTTCTACTATTTACCATATATAAAAAAGATAAAAAAATACACGATTAATTTTCATTGATTCTATTGCATATATAAAATGACTGAAAATGAGCGTTGTTAATGATAATAAAAAGTGTTAAAAAATATTGCAAAAATAAAAAAAATAAAGTAAAAAAAATACGGTCAGAGGGTAAGCGAGCTTAGGGATGCGAAAAATTGACGAGGGAGGTAAAACAATTTTTTTTTATTTTATAGAAGAGACCTTCGAGGAAGAAACTCGTCTTCAAAATTAACAAAGATTATTTATGGCGGGGAGGGGTTCGAAATGCACGACAATGATAGCCGCCCTTATAGTCCTAAGGGTGGGTTTCGCGCTAAACGGCCCACTTGGTCCGCGTAACATTCATTAAATTAAATTGCTCATAAGCTGGGGTGTCTTTACTAGGATACCGACGTCGACCTATATTTATCACCGGTTCTCGTGTCCTTTCTCCACTCATCCTTAATGTATGTTTTAAGGGATGAAATTCTACTGTGAAGATGTCGTTTCCTTATTAGTGACATCCTTCCCTTTCGTTTTCTTCACCTTCCGTTCTCGCTTTAAATTCTTTGTAAAAACTTGATTTCTTTCAATGCTGTACATAACTTTTCTTTCTATTTTCGTCTGTATGATCAAAATAGTACTTATCGTACTTAAAAATTTGATCATTTATTTTCAAAGAGTTTTTAAATCTATTTTTAGAATTTATACTGTACTATATGTTTGTTACTATAGATCGAAATCTGATTCTAAAAATAAGATGTTTCGAGTAGAAATATATTAAGAAAGTATATTTTAAAATTGATGATTTCATTTAATATTATTATATAAAATGAAAAAGATGTAATCGTTATAAATATTTTATTTGAGTTTTATAGTTTTGATATTTTATCGTTATATATTACATATTTTTTCATTATATGAATAAAAATATAACAACGTTTCAGTCAGATATTATCAAATATCATTTTTTACAAAGTATTCATAATAAAATAATATATCAAGAGTATATTAGATTTGCACATTAGGAATAATAACGAAAAAAATATATTGTATATCTATTATAATATAATCATATTGATGATATATTATATATACGATATTGAATCAATTCATTTCGTGTAATTTTCACGGCGACAGATATCTAGATAAACCTATAATTAAAATAATTTTAACAAATTAGCTGATATTTGATCGATGCGACTCGACCTCAAAATAATAAACGACGTCGTAGACACAACGCGACATCTTAATTATCGACATCAATTTTAATTAATGACTAGTGGAACGCGAACTCAAAGCTTTCAATACGGAAAGTAATTAAGAATTATTTGAAAAGCTTCACATAAGCGCGCTTATATAAATTCGGAGCGTTTGTATTTAATTAAAATTTTTGATGTATCATGTTTTGCTCGCCGATGTTGAATGATGTACTGATTATAAATAGAATTCTTGTGTGTTTCTGTATTTTCATGTTATTAAATGAAAAGCGTGAACGGCAATAAAAAGGTTTTTAAATAACGATATAAAAATATCAATTAATATATATATATATATATATATATATATATATATATATATATATATATTATTGTTTATAAGATTGATGTGGAAAATTAAAAAATATTTTTCTATTGATATTTTTTTTTATAATTGGAATAAAGTCTAGGGTTTTCAGTTGAAATTATTTTCGTATTAAGTAAATAATTTAGGGTAGTTTCTCTTTTGTACGCCGAATTAGTCGCCGGAGAAAAAGAAATCAGGGGGGAGTAACAAACAGTCGTCGTTATTATGCGAAAGTAATTTAACAATTCATTCCCTTAATCGCGTTAATTTTAAATGTTGCCCCCCCAATACCCCCCACCCAACCCCACCCCCCATCGACCCCCATTTCGCCTCCGAATCAAACGGCTCGAGCAAAAGCAGATTTCGCGAACGGAAAAGAACGTAATAGAATAAATTATAATTTAAGATGTCAGTTTGAATGTACAAAGGACTTATTAATATTTGAAAGAGTTTTTCTCCTTTTGTTACTTTTTTTTTTTCATCTTCTTCTCCGTCATCGTTTTCAGATTGTTTTATTATACTGCGGAAGAAAATTTTCGTCTCTTCCATTTTATTTCTTGTTATATATATATATATATATATATATATATATATATATATATATATATATATATATATATTCTCACGCGACATAATCAAAAAGTTGAAAAAAAAGCAAAATTATTAAAATTTTATTGTGTGGAGTCTTTATTATGCTTTTGAATTTTTCTCAGGTCGTTCGGGAATTAAAATATAATAATTCAATGATGACCGTCTTCCGAGAAAATGGCTTGGGTGTTTTTTTTTTTCATTGTATTTGAAAAGGAATTGTGTTAATTAATCCCATTTTCAGCAGCCAAATGTCAAATTTGAGTAATCAGTGTAATTGTGCGATAATGAATATTTAACGACATTAATTCCATTGCGTTACAAAATTCTAAATACATATTCGCATATATATTTTATATATTTTCCATTACTAAATATAAAAAAATGAGATTATTCCTATATTATTATTGTCTGTTTGCGTATTTTAATTGTTTTCTTATAATTTAAATTCTTTATTCTCATTAGATGGCTTTGATCGTTGGAGTTGAAAATTATTTCGAAGGTCTTTGGTCTCAAGATATTACGCTGTCTAAGCGAATATTGACAAATACCGATGCTAAATGGTAGATTTAATTACAGTAGAATTGTCAAAACTTATTTAGAGTCGTGTCTAAGGATGATGGCTGTGATTAACGACTCTCTCTTCACCTGCGTCACTCTTAGTTCTAAGGATAAGTTTATAGAATTCAAAGTAAAGATGAAATTATGTTAGTTTTGAATAAAAAATATAGCCGTATATTCTTATTATCCGGTTGATGATTTTTAATATTTATATTAGTCATTGAGGTGACCAACTTTTTCACATTGAAATGGAAGACATTTAAGAGGATTCTTTTCAGTGAAGGATATAATTTACAAAAGAAGGATTGTCCTCCCAAATAGAGTACGTAATTGAAAAATGATTAATTAGTAGAATTTAAAATAGGAAAAATGCAACGTCGTCAATTCGTGTTTCAATATATACAATATGTAAAATGATAATTTTTGATACGAAAAGTGTATTAAATTAGATAGAGAGTGCAACTAGATTGATTTATACTGCAACAAAGTTTAAGCATGAAACTCTTCATACTTTATAAATTTAATGCAAAACGGTTATAAACTTTGAACGCTGTCTTCCAGATGAAGTTTTTCCGAATTTAGTCATTAGACATTTTACAAAATTTCTCATATAAAATTAAAAATAAAATATATAAAAAGTTCCAGATCCAGTAAAAAAAGTACACGGAACTTAGTATGACTGAGTAACAAGAATGCACTATTAGAGCCTGCGCGTTTTTTATGCTGCGATTTCTTAGAGACGTGCACTTGTGTCGTTTGGTTTTCGCGAAGCCACGTAATAAAATATACATTATATAATAATGGTGATATACATATACGAAGGCTTTTCTATACTATTGTGTATAAGATTTCGTACACGTAATATTGCGGCAAAATTGGGTTTCGTAGCACACTTTGTCGACGTCCGCATACATTTTTGTCTGTCTTTTTTTTCTTCTTCTTCTTCTTCTTCTTTTTTTTGCTTTTTCTTCTGCTTCTCTTCTTCTGTAACAATTTTGAATTTCTCGACGTGGGCGAAGCTTTCGAAGACTATATTTGTTTACATTCCGACAAGCAGAACCTTTTTATTGCAAATTCGTGACCTCTCAAAGTAAATAGGTAAGAGCTGACTCGGTATGAAACACGCAACTTTGTTGTAAATATAAGGCAGTACGCGATGTTAATATATATATATATATATATATATATATATATATATATATATATATATATATATATATATATATATATATATATATATATAAGAAAAAAAAAGTAGAAAGACTGAAAGAAAAGAACTAACATCTCTCTTCAGCATTTTGATTTGACATTTTCTTCCCTGTTCCGTTTTAAAAGACTTATATAAATTATTCATTTGTGTCAAAAAGTGGAACGAACCGATAAAGCATAAATGTTAGACGCTTCGTATGTATATATATATATATATATATATATATATATATATATATATAAATATATATGAAAAATCGTGATTCGATAAAGGAACCCTTTTTGGAATAATTTATATTAACCTTTTTTTTTGTCACATTAATTGAAAATTTTGTAAATCTCCTAATTAGGTTTTTTAACGTAAAATAAACGAGATTTCTTTTAATTCGTTTTCGGATATAACATCAAAGGTGATTATGATGACGGAGTTTCTTTCGCTTCCGTGTTTTGCAGCGATAAAAGTTTTTTTTTTAAAGTAAGGTGAAAGTAATTTAATTATTACTGTACAGAGTGTAAAAATAATTGGTATTGATTTTATTAATGAGATTTTAAAAATTCAAATACATATATAATATATTTTTTATTATGTAAGGATTGAAAGAATTATATGAATTTTAAAATATTTTTACTGTTTTATATATAAAAATATTTTGTTATTGTTGATCGTAAGAAAGAATGTGAAAAATTTAAGATTCAGAGAATAGTTGCTGATGAAAATATTAAAAAGAATGTGGAGAATGTGCTTGAGATTGTTTCAAAAATATTAAGAAAGAAAATCAGGCTTAAAAAAACTGAAATGGAATTGCATATTAAATATTCAGAAAAAAATATTCACAATTAATATATTCTTGGTATTATTTCAATATATTATTGCATACATACATATATAAATGTATATAGTAATAATAACTTATTATTTAAAGTAATAGAGAAAAGAATTGTGGAGGAGAATATAATTTTTCCGCAAATATTCCACTTTCAAAGGTCGAATAATATGAAATAAAATTCATTCCGACCCAAGTAGAATCCAAATAATAAAATTAAAAAAAAACACACACACACACACACACACATACACAAAGACCGAACAAACGAAAGCTCGTAGAATGCACAATAAGAGCCGGCCTTTTTTTTATTCACCTCCGTTTTAAAATCGTAAATTGCGCAAAAATAGCAAAAGAGAGGACATCTCGACTTATCGCAAAAATGCATTTTACGTGATTAATGGTCAACATTTACATATTTAATTTTTTTTTGTGCCACAAATGTAGGAAAAAAGGATTTTGTTTTAATTGGTTCAAAAAAAAAAAACGAAAAATGAGAAATGTCGACTGCAAAGCGAATTTTACTATATTTTAAAATCTCAGTACTTTGCTTTAATTGCGAATGCATTCGCCGTTTTAAAATTGCGCAACAAGAAAATTGCGAATTTCGCAAGATTAACAAACTGCACTAAAACGATGTTAATATACAGTCAACATGCATACATGTACACGTTTATTAGATACTATATAATTTACGTGGCTGTGTGTGTGTATGTGTATATATATAAAGTCGTAAATTTGTCGTAAGGGAAACTCGGAGCCATCCTAATATTGCTTATCTTGAGCTACGGTCACAGTTGACGTTGAACTACATAGTCAACGTTTGTTTTCGCAATTAAATTGCGACACCAGGTAGATTTCTAGACGCACTTCTATCTAGAATATGGTTCTAGTTCTTTGATTAAAAGTTAACCTAAGTGTGTGTGTGTGTGTGTTTGTATATATTTGACATAGAGACGATGTATATATATG
The DNA here is from genome assembly GCA_024500535.1 of Leptonema lineaticorne. Taxonomy (NCBI): domain Eukaryota; kingdom Metazoa; phylum Arthropoda; class Insecta; order Trichoptera; family Hydropsychidae; genus Leptonema; species Leptonema lineaticorne. The sequence continues at coordinate 8,115,581 of JANIJI010000006.1, read as the reverse complement.
CGAAGTTTATACTATATAGTATATGGAAAACGTGACTTATCCTTATTTCAAGTGTATGTTTTCAGTTAATTTTAACTTATTTCTTAAATTTAAATTTATAACTTTAATCAAAACGGAAAACTATCGTAATCAACAAAAAATATATATCATATATATAGTATTTTATAATCGTTTATATAATACGATGTTTTACTACATATAAACAGTTAAATGTTTTTCATAGAAATATATGTATATTATATTTATCAGATTTATCGATTAAACTATTTTCCATTTAAAACGGAATCGTAAAGTTGTAGTTGTACGCGAGTTAAACTTAATACATACACACGTACATATATGGTTTAAAGTTAACAGTTAAATATTAAAGTACATATTGAGCGACGTCAAGGATAAATGGAATTAACCATTGTAAATTTGTAAACAAATGTAATCTTCGGAAATCATTCCTTAATACCCGAAAGTACATTATTTATTAAACCACAACGACGACAGCGTAAATTTATCTGGATTAACAGTTGGATTTAACATTTAGTGTAGATGTTTAAAAATTATAGTAATCCGTTATTAATTTTTTTTATAAATTGAATACAACACTATATTAACATTGTTTTATTGCAATATTTTAATATTAAATATATATAATATAGTCAGAATATAAAAAAAAATATTTTTGTTATTGTAAGAAATATGCTAATTTAACTAAATTTGTGGATTAATTAATAGGGTAAATATATTTCTATAATATTGAATTTTATATTCATTGCTCTATTATATAAAAATGCACAACATTCAATTTTATACTGTTTTTACGGTTGAAAATATTCGATGTCCAAATACTTACAATAAATTTAAAATATAAAAATACGGAAAAATATTCGAATAAATTTATCTGTATATATATATATATATATATATATATATATATATATATATATATATATATATATATATATATATATATATATATATATATATATAATAATAATTTAATTTATTATTTAGGATAAAGTTTAAAAGAATATTTGAAACTGTTAAAAATTTAACATACAAGTTGTTAAGTTTTTAACAACTTTGATGCCGGTAGTTTGCTGATGGACAATATAAACTTTCTTGTACATATATGAAAGACAAATAAATTTAAAGTATATTAAATTTTACTTTTTATTATTAATTTATAGTGTCATCAAATATTCTATATATACATATTATTAATATTATAGTATAATTATTTATTGAGATTTCAAATTAGTTTTACTAAAAAAATTATATATATACATATATATATATATATATATATATATATATATATATATATATATATATATATATATATATATATATATTATTTAAAGCAATTAAAAAAGCCATTATAGATTTATCGACATGAATTTTATTACTTTAATCTCATGACAATATGCATGGATATATATATATATATATATATAAGTATTATTAAACGTTCAATTTATTCGTCGCATTGCAATGATTGGTTTTCTGATTGATCCGGTTATAAATCAGAACGGACAGTTTCGTCGATGTATCGGTTTACATAAAACGACGGCTTAATAACGGGAAAAACGCCGATGGAAAAATTGTGATCGACGCGTGAAAATGCACAACGCTTCCGGTGAATTTACGGCATGTTACGGTTTGACAGTGGAAAAACTTCGCAAATGGTCTTTCGCAGTGGGAAAAGAACTTGTACACGCCGCGACCGGAAGAATATGCGAAATTATTCATGCATTCATAAAACGTATGGAAAGAATTTCAAATTGAGTCCGTGTTTGTGAATTTATGAGATGACGTAGAATATCCTATTAAGTTCTTTATTCCTATATCGCGTTTTTAATTTTTTTTTTTTAATATTTTTCAATTTTATACTAACATATATATTTTTTAATCTAATATTATAGGTGTATTTTATGTATTATGATATGTGGTAAGGTGATTAATTTATTTACAACGAAAATGAGAATACACTAAAATATAATTAAAACAAGCTTTTTATTTATTTGAATAATAATAATACGTTATATATAGTGATCAAATTTTGAAGATGGTGAATTGAGATATTGTTAACAAGATGTGAAGAAAGGCTAAAAAGAATGAGGACATTTTGTAGAGTGCAACTTACAAAAAGAGGAATGTTCTTTTCAATGAAGGACGATTGGTCACCTTATATTTATATATGAAATATTTTGTAGAAAATGTAAAATATTTTGATATTGAAAAAAAGATATATAGAAAATCTGACACATTTATTATAAACACTTATTTATATACAATAATATCTATATAATATTGAGATAAGAATGAATGGAAAATTCGTTCATTGTGTGCGACGAAATTTCGGACAAAACGTTCATAAAGTGTCGCAATTTTTTATACATTCACCGCCAAAAAAAAAAAAATAAATAAAATAAAAATGAGGAAGGGTTCGCTTTTCTTTGACGAAAAATCTAGATTGCGGTTCGGCATCGAGTGTTGCCAAAGTGCCGAGTCCTAGGCGTGATGGCGACAGCAGATTGCGTGAACGGTTACAATATTTTGAAAGGTTGAAAACGAGGATATGGAAGTCAAACGACAACGACGACGACGACGATCGTGACGCCGAATCGAAGATTATTCTATTTCGTGTGAGAAAACGGCGGCACGATAAGACCACCAGGTCGAATGTTAAAGGGTGTTTTGTTGCTCACTATCGATTTTAACCATCGAATTGTATGGATTTTGCTATTTTTTTTTCTTTATCCTTTACTCTTCATTGAGTCGATTGCTCCCTTTTTGCGTTTCGGACCCTCGTCTTGTCTATATCTATTCGATTCACTCGGAGAGATTTACTAAATAATAGAATTAATGAGGAGGATGAAGATAAATATATGGATAACGAATTCATTAATTTCCAATGATACTTATATATTGTTTAATTTTTTTTACTACATTATAGTATATTAATATTTTTTTTATATAGTTAAATATAAATATGACCAAATTATACGATGGAACATTGAATGAAAAGCAATTATCTCAAGATAATAAATAACGTAGAAACGAGATATGTTTTGAGTTTTCTGTCGTCAAAAATAAATAGATCAAATGGACAAAGAGATAAACATTTCAATGTCGCAACAAAATGCGGACAAAGGACGAGTAATTTAAAAGTATGATATAATAAGACAAAAAATAAAACAATAAAAGAATAAAAGTACGCGGAATGATCTTCATTGGATAATTTTTAATTTGAAATAAAAATATAAATAGAAGATAAGGGAAAGAAAAAGTTCGTTAAGTAGCTGTCAACGTTCGTATCATATTTTTTTTAGGCCTCTAAAGTTAATTGATTTGAATATATAATTAAACTATTTAAAATAACACGTAGATATTTATAGATATTTTCTATAGAAATCTAAAACATTTTTTATTTTTTTATTTATCGGTTGCAATATTTTATATTTGTATCTAACCGAGCAAACTTTTAAGCCGTTAGAATGGCATTGTAAAATATTTTGAACTACAGTTTGCTATTCATATTGGTATTAAAAACATTAATATTGATATATCGTATAAAACTAACATTGTAAAAACAGTTACAATGTTTCAAAACAGTGACGTTGAACAACCGATGCGGATCAATTAAATATTTTTTTTATGTGTCACTTTTTCGCGTTCAAATAAGTTATATATTTTTTGTTACTGCAGCCATTATTTAGTATGTGAGATTTTTTTGATTTTTGAAATTATTTTGATTAAAGTTAATGTATTTTTAGGGTGATGTAAATGTTTGAATATTGCAATCCTAATATACGTGGTGCGTTTAAAAAAGTAACGTAGATTTTTCTTTTTTTTTTAAAGAAATTTATTTATAGTTTAAACACTCAATATAAATCAAAATGTTTACCAATAAGTTAGAAATGTTTTTGAGTACATAGAGGTGTTAAAAAAATGGAAGTAACGAGATTCGTGATTTTTTGACATAAAACGGTAGTGTAATGATGCCCCAGTCTCCATATTCGCCAGACACGGCCCCGTGCGTATAATAAAGAGTTAAAATAAAGTGAAGGGTCGTCGTTTTATAAACATGGACGAGATTAAAGTGTATCCCTGAAAAAGTTCAAAGCTCAAAGTATTGGAAAAATCGCTAGCATAAGTATAATAATATGCGATTTTAAAGTGAATAATATTGATGTAGATAAATAAAAAAAAATAAAATAAAATTTCTTCTTCTGTTTGATACTGAGAAATCAGTAATCCTTCTGTAGATTTTTCTTTCAGATTTTCATATGTTAAAAATAAATTAATAATATTATTTCATATGCTGTGTTATATAATATAATATGATGATATAATATAAAACGATCATGTTCTACAAGTTGTATACCGTTTTACGCAAACGGATTTAGAACGATACACAAAATATAAAAAAAAAAGCACGGTAGATGAGGGGGGCAAAAAGAGGTGAGGGGGGGGGAAGGAAGCAAGGCTGGAAGAGATACGAATAAGTTTACTTGGCGTTCGATAATATCGGGGAGCCTCGGTGCCAATAATAGGGAAAAGGAAGAGGGTTCGCGATCAATATTTACCATAAGCACAGGTACGGATTGGTAACGCGAAGGAAGGAAACTTTCGCCGAATACTTGAATAATTTACGACACGACACACACAAGTGTCGTTTCGTCTCTTCGCTTTCGGACCATTCGACGCCGCGACGTTTTTGCGCCATAGAAGGGGCGGCCGAAAATTTTGCCGCGTGAAATTTTAATAACGTCTCGATGGTATTTTAATGGGTACGCTCCAGTTTCTCTTTCTCTATATAATATATATATATATATATATATATATATATATACATGTACATATATTTAGGCTCCCTGTTCGGTTGGTATCCTTTGACTTCTTGTAACTTTTAATCTCACACGTACGCGTAATATCCGTGTAATTATTGTGAAACGTGTCCTTGTTTAATACTGGGGAACATTGGGTACTTTGTTGTGTTTGTTTCGTAACTCGATCACGATTAAAACGATACTCTTTTTGACGTTACGTTTTATTTTTGGTCACTTTTTATATAGCCAGTAAGTTATATAGCATTTCGGAGACGATTTAAAATCGTACAATGATAAAATAGAAAATATACGGTTGAATTTAGGTTGTGTTTTATATATATGTATATATATATTTGGTTTTGAAAATAGGTAGAAAATTATTGAAAATATGTGTGTTTTTTAAAATTATATCAAATGTATAATTCGTCATTCGGTTATGTTGGCAATATTAAAAAAAAAGGATTTTATTCCGAAATAAAATTGAAATATTATTAATAACAAAAAAAACTCGCGTTTTTTATAATTATAAAGATACATTTAAAATAGCAATATAGTGAATATATAATTCATTTTGAATTTTTATAGAATAATGAAGCATTCGCGATTTTACAATATTGTTGTGGAAATCAGTATTAAAATAAAGCTATATATGTATATATTATTTAATTTTAAATATTAGTTGGTTTTATAGTTCTGTTAAAGTAACTTTTTTAAGTGTTAAGAATACTAGTATTACGCAGAACATTGGCTAAGAACCACTGATATGAAAACTAATATATTTTTTTATAAGAAAATTACTTTAATTTTATTATACGTACAAGTATTTTGTTGGAAATAAAAATTATTTAATATAATATTCAATAACAACAAAAAATGATATAAAAATGTTACTTCTAATACATGAAAATTTTTGCTAAAATATAATAATCCTTATATAATATAATTTGTGGAATGATTACAATCCGAATTCAAAATGAGATAATACAAAGATATGAATCGGTCGAATAAATCTGATAAATTATGTAAATTGATTATTCAAGTATTTTGTACAGTTTTTGCATGTTTAATATAAAATTGTATTATATACTAAATAAAGGATACAAGTGCGAATATATAAAATAAAAACGATGCCTGTTATGACAACATATATAATAATGTTCGATTTTGTTGATATTCAATTAGATTTTTTTTTCATATATATTATATAATATTATAAATATTAATATAATAATGTTTTTTTAATCATTACATAATAATACAAACGTTTTGAATCGTATATTCATGTGATTTTATATGATTACTTTTTTTTCTTCTCTCGTGTTTGGATCCTTTGGTCTGTAACCGCCTCGAAATAAGAATGGATGGAATATATTTATAGATATAAATATATGTATAAATCATAGGCTCATGTACAAATGTATGAGCATAAATATTCCATATCAATATATCTATTTGTAAGCAAATATTTTATCCATATTTGTATTCGTCTGCGCTCATCATATATTCGTGTATGAATAACGAATGTGCGGAGGCCGGTATTTGGATATAATAATTATTATTGAAGGATACGGGAATACGAGAAGAAAGGACCGTTAAAAAAATTTTGCACTACGAATCGTACATATTAAAATTTATGATCATACGAAAAAAAATATTATATTAATAAAGTCTTTTCATGTTTACGACGTATACGAGATGATGTAGCTTTTTTATATTTAATATTTAACGCGCAACGAGCGAGCAGGCGTCTATTTTATCATTGATGTGTTTATATAATGAAAATTTCGAAATTCATTATTTACTCTCACTGTTATAAATTAAAAAAAAAAACAATATTTATTACTATTCAGTGTAAAAATGTTATTGTTAAAGTTCGAAAATCATAACGTGATCTATTGTCATCCTTTGGGGAAGTCATATCCTTTTCTGAAAAGTGTCCTTTTAAACATTCTTCTTTATGATATTCGTTTTTTTTTGTAATTTTTTAACCGGTTTAAAATCAATTTTAAACCGGTTTGATAATTTGTGGAATAATTAAAAACGGTTTTTTTATTGAGCGTCATCATCAAAATCTGGTTACTTTATTTATTATTATTCAAAAGAACAAAACGATTCTTTAATGATATTTTATTACAAAAAAGTCGATTAGCTTAGAAAATCAATATTATGCTAAATAATCGAATAGATTAAATTATTTAAATTTTGATAATTTTTCTCTTATTATCCAAATAAATTAGATAAGAGCATGGACAACTGATATAAATATGGACGATATAAATATGAATAATTGTCGAATAATTCAATGTGTATATATTTAAAAATCTTTATTAATGATAAATAGACTTTTAACTTTTAATATGTAATTATTAATAACTAATTTGCAATTCAAAATGTCATAATTTATTTAACACTACAACGGCTATTTGTCGCATTATAAATTTATTAAAAATAATAAAATATTGAAACCTACACAGCAAAAAAATATATATATATATATATATAATACTTGAATTATATATTAAACATTTTTATAAGATTTACAGTGACATCGAATTCGATTCTTTTCCGAGAACATATCGCAAAACTGACAGAAATTGATCGTTTGATACATATTTGATGGTCATCCCGATAGAAAATTGTGACCCCGATATAAAATATTTCGGTGAGATAAATATATATATATATATATATATATATATATATATATATATATATATATATATAAATAATAACAATGTATATAATGAATAAATGTATAATATATTAATCGTATAATTTATTATATTTTTATTAAAAGTTTAATTGAAACGACTGTAGGACGTTCGTAATTTGTGCACTCGCAAAGTTTCGTCCGCATTGGGATTTTGCTCTTTCGTTCTCATTATAATTTCTTGTTCGTGTACATGTATACGAACATGTACAGAAATATACATGTAAATATTTACGTGTATATGTAAAAAGGTTTTGTTGAAAAATATTTCGATAGTTTCATAATTGTGTTGAGTCAATAATTTTAAACGTTTCATAATTATTTTTAAATATAGAATTATTAGAATTTTTTGATCAAAATTATATATTTATATATGGTATATATTATGTAAAAAATATATATAATTACTAGAATTCTGTGTAATAATATTAACAACACAAACTTGTTATGTACAAGGAATGCGTACATTTTAAATTTTACTAATTAAATTACGTGTTTTACAATGATTTAATGTTGTGTGTGTGTGTGTGTATGTGTGTTAGCTTTTCAAGGTAACAATGTAATTGAATGTAATTTGAAAATTGTTTTCATCAACTTTCGAAATAGAGCCTGCTTAATTAGAAGTTATTCGTATTCGATGTTGTGTGTTGTTTTATACATGTTAAATGAAAACTTAGCCGTTGTAACTGTGAAACTATTTCGGGAAATATAAAAAAATAAATAAAAATATAATTTGACATTTTAAAAGGTTATATTTAAGTAGAAATATTATGTATATATATATATATATATATATATATATATATATAATGATTATTATGTAGTAAATCGTTAATAAAGCAATCGTAAGATGATTACGATTTTTAGCTCAATTATTTTTACACGTGATTTCCCATGAGTGCAATTAGTTTTAAACATCAGAAGAATTCTATTGTACGAGCGACACGAAAAGAATAAAGAAAAGACTGAAAGGGAAGAAGAAAAAGAAGAAATGCAGACAGACACATTCGCGCGTACATACACACACACAAAAAGGAAAAAGACTAAAGGAAGAAAAAAGAACTCCAGAGTGCTTTTTAACTCTTATCGCGCGTCGTTGTATTCACGGATACGTTTCCCCATCTTTTTTTTTTCCTTTTTTCCGTTGTCTTTTTTTTTTTTTTTTGTTCTTTGGCTGAAAAGTTGGGGAAGATGTTTTCTTCGCGGTCTGGTCGTTGTCGTAGTAAGGTCCGACGTTGTGAATGGGCCGGCCCCTTTTATGCGGCCCCTTACATCGAATACATACACATGACACTACTTGACTAAGGAGGGTTCAAAGGTCCGGCGTCCCTGTCAACTTTGTCCATTCGACCCTTCGACCGCGGCTATGTTTCCAGCCTTTGGGCTCGAAATGTTTCGACTTTGGAACTCGCCCCAAAAAGTTATTATATGCATGCTGGTGTGCTTGGTTTTCACTAATTAAGCACCCTCTGAATATGAACGTTACTATCTAAAGTTATATAAGGGCAGTCAATAGTTCAAATTGTATCAAAAAAAAAAAAATATATATATATATATATATATAAATTTTAATTATTTATATCAGTTAGATTTTAGTGTTGTATATTTATATGTAATATAGTCGATATTTTCTTTCGCTTTTCGCCGCCTTTGTACGTTTCACTAATTAATCATGTGAAAATCTTCGCCATTTTGGTGCGTGTTACGTGCGAATATTCGCGAACGATGTGTTTATAATGACAATTATAAGGTCCCGTCGAGACTATTAATCAAAATAATATAACGGAGAGATGGCTTCGCTTGTTGTTGTTGTTGTAGTCTTCGTTACTAAAATTGGGCCCGCCGATAGCGTGGCGCTCGATTGATATCGCCGGGTTGAGTGTTCACGTAATTACGATGAAATTAAATTTAATTATCATTTTGTACGGGTTGTGATTAATGTGCTGCAGACGTGGCGTTATTAAAAAAAATTAAAATTATATTAATAATTAAGAATTATATAATAGAATCGGATAATTTCGATTTTATATATAATATAATGTTGTTTTTGATTCGGTTTGTTTGATGATTTGATAATATACTTTTGTAATTTATCGGTTAATATATTGCAGTGTTTGTGGACACGTGTGTGTTTTAGAATTCTGATTGGACACGTAATAGTCGATCAAAATCTCATTATCTTGTTGCAAATCGACCTTTATAGACTTGTGCTTTAGATGTATCGGGTGATCAAAAAAGCTTTAGAAATTTTTTATATGGAAATATTTGTTAATAATTTGAATATTTAATGATTTTATAAATTGGTTGAAAATATATTGAGATAAATTAAGATTTTGATAAAAGTGTATGTATTTTATAAATATTTTCAAAAATTAATTGAGATTTTCATTTTTTTTAGAAAGAATTTTATTTATTCATCAACTCTAATATTATCTGCTTCCTCTAATTCTTAAAACATTTCTGGAACTTAAATTTTGTAAAATAAATTTGTTTTATTTATTTTTATTATACATATAGGGCTATGTCTGGCAAATATGGAGATTGGAGCATCAACTTGATGGATTTTTAATTTTCGTCCGATTGGTATGATTTTTTCATTCTTTTATTCTTATGTCTAACATGATAGTAAATATTTTGATCTATATTGAATAAATAAAATTATATAAAAAAAATATCTCAATATTTGAATACATCGTGTATATGTTATGTTATTGTAATGACATTTTATATAGATATAAATGATTATTGAGTAATTACAATTTTAATATCGCTTATGATACGAATCTTCAAAGTAGAATTTCGCAACGTATAATAATAATAAATAGTTAAAACGCAAATTTTGAACCTGTCACGTTCGTTCATAATCGGCGCTAAATTGAACAAATTAAGCGGCGGGGTGTGTGTGTGTGTGTGTGTGTGTGGGGAGGGGTCGAAGGGGGCGGGCGGGCGGTGGAAAAATGTCGTGTTTCATGCCATTGTTGTTTACGAACCACTCAAGTTAACAAGTTTGTTAGGTCTGTGTCTTAAGGCGAGTTTGAAGTGGGTGGTTTCGGCAGTCAACAAGTCGTTAGGTAAACCGAGGCGAGCACTTCAAACCACTATTTCAGTCAAATCCACTCATTGTTATAAGACATACGAGTGTTTGTACACGGGGTAACACGCACGCACGCACATACGCATACATACATACATATATATATATATATATATATATATATATATATATATATATATATATATATATATATATGAACGTGTGTAAATGAGGAAAAGTTTACGCATAGGTTGAGAAAAGCCGTATCGTCCTATCTATTTTCACATCGTTTAATGTGAAAACTTGGATCGTACTTGTAATACGCGCGCGACGCACCTGCACCATTTTTCCTTCCGAAAAAAAAATAATAAAAAAAAAAAAACGACTCTCTCATCTTTCGAACGAGACTTTTTAAGTTTTTCTTCTTTACCGGTATTTTTTGACCCTTTTTCGTGAGTCTACTATTTTTTTTTTTCAAACCCTTTCGCGAGCGTCTCTTGCCATCTTACTTCCGGTGTAGTATATTTTCCGTGAGGCAAACGTCGAAATAAAAATCGCGTAAAAGACCCATTCGTTTCCTTTACTTTAGTGAATGTACTCTTTTACGTGAATATATAAAATTTTAATGTATTATATATACGCACTATGAATGCAACTATTATATTTTGAGGTTTTATAATTAGAAATATACAAGAATTATAATAAAATCTGTATGTTATCAAAAATCTTGATCGCAATGGTTTATTTACTTCTAAATATTTTTGATCAATATTATGAAAAATAATTTAACAAATCTGATAAAAATATATAAGGTGATCAAGGAGGACTATCCTTTGGGGAAGACAATCCTTTTTTTGTATGTTATGTCCTCTTTTTCGTTTTTTTTTTAATTTTGGAAAAGTCGGAATTTGGTTACTTTATATTATAGTGAACTGTTTAAATGAATAAAATGATTTTTAATTGTGACCTTCTTTTCATTGTAAATAAGTTAGTCACCTTAAAATATTACATATAGTTTATAAATACTATATAAATTCAAGTTCATCATATTTTAAATTGTAATAAGCAGTGTTAAAAAATGCAATTGCTTTTATAAAATGAAGCACTTAAATAACATCGGTTTAATTTTTATGGAATATATATATAAAAAAAAAGCTTGAACGACGATTATTTCGCATTCAGTGTCAATAAATATAGCAGACGATAAAAAAGTTTTCGCGTGTTAAAAACTTTTTAATGACTGAAACAATTTATTTATTTATTTTTAATTTATTTCGTCGGAAAAGTTTGAAATTTAAAAGAGAAAATCGGATCTTTGTGGTATGAAAGTAAATTAAAAATATTATTTCAATAATGATGAATTAATAATATATTATATGAGCATTGATAAATACATAAATATTATATATTATATATATTTTGTATACAATTAAATCTATGTATATCCAGAAAATCATTTATATTTATTGAAAAAAAAATATTATGTATGATTTTTCTTTCGTTTTTTTTGTTGAATGTAAATTTTTGAATTACCTGCGTTGCAATTTCTTTTGCCGCTTATTCATAAAACATTCCGACGAAAGAGAATTTAATCGAAGATTTTACGTTTTCGGACGAAGATACGTTTACTTTTAATTATTCACATTTCTTTGTGAACGACCCAATATTAATTAAGGTTAAAAAGGCGAGGAATCGACTTCAAAAAAGTAATTAAAAACCTGGAAGTCTCGCGCTTTTCGTTACTAAGATAAATAAGCGGTACAGTTAAATTGGGCTAATTGAAATAAAATTGTTTTTTCATAGAGTATTTTTTTCATAAAAAAAAATACATAAATAATCGAAATTTTAACATTATTTACATTTTAATAGTGATATGATGAATTCTAAACATTTTTCTATAATAAATATATCGCTTTATAATTTAAATATGTTTTGTTCTATTAAAATTATACTAGAATTATTACAATATAAAACAAGAACTATTATTTCAGACGTATAATAATGATCAAAGTGAATAAGCAAATAACTAATACATGGATATATATACTATAATACTGCTGAATACATGTATTAATTATGAATATGGAAAGGTATTCTCTTAAGTGGACGTGTCTTAAGGTATATGCAATATACAGGATGTTAAGAAGATCACTGACAAAATATTTTTTTATTATAATATAATTATTGTATAAAGAAAGTAAATAAAAGATATATAATATCAAAAGTTAATTTATATACTTAGAAATTAATAAAAATTTATATTATTAAAAGGAACAATATTTAAATAATATATTTGAAAATTTCATGCAAAATCTGATGACTCAACTATCTAAAAAAATAATTAGTCAATTAGAGCTGTCATGATAAAAATTAAATTATTTTTTAAGCTTAGAATTTTTTTTTTATATATAAAATATTATAATAACTTCAACAAATTGACGATTTTGATGATTGTTTATATTATATATATATATATATATATATATATATATATATATATATATATCATTAAAGCATTCTATCAATTGACGATTAATGAGTTTCGAGCGACAAAAGAAGATAGTCGTCAAAGGGTTAAATATCGTATATATATATATATATATATATATATATATATATATATATATATATATATGAGAATGTGCGAATTTAATCGTATCGCTTCCTGTTTTATATATGAAGGCTTTTGTGCGAATTTCGTCGAGCATTAGACACGGATGGTTCGATTCGGATATGCATTCGCGGGAATATAGCATATTTGCCGCATTATGATTTCCAATGCGGTATACACTAACCCTTTGGCTGCCGATGTCGCCGTTACCGGGTTTGCACATTGTCCGTTTATATTATATATATATATATATATATATATATATATATATATATTAGACCTAGTGGTCGTTTATTATTACCTAAGCGATACGGCATTGAATCCGCCAACATTCATCCAGTTTCCATTTCTCTCGTTCAATAATGAAAACTTGCCGTAGTTTAACGAACGGAATGCGCCGCTCGCATGATTTGCGGTACTCGGATTCGATATCTCTATTATACACGTGTTCTATTAAATAATATCCGATAGTTACGAAGATGTGTTCGTGAAATTTATAAAAGAAAAATCGATTCAAATCATTCGTATATTATATATATATATATATATATATATATATATATATATATATATATATATATATATATATATATATATATATATATATATATATATATATATATATATCGATAATAACGATACGTTGGAAATGTGTTTTTTTTAATTAATATTTTGTACAGTTTATTGCACTTTTATGATATGAATTTCAGTGTTTGAAATTTGAATGTAATCCGCTGGAAATTCATAATTGATGTATATGAAAATTCGATTGGAATATATTGTTTAATTAAATCTAGTTACAAAACTATTATTCGACTTTATAATAAATAAAATATGGAATGTCATTATTCTTATCTTCAAAATTATACTTTTATATTTCTATCATGATATTTGAATATTATAAAACATTAAATATAACACAAGTATATCTTGAGAAAATCTAATGAAAAATTCATAAGGTTAATATGAAACGCTTTTAAATATTGATAAGGGACAAAAAAATATCCTTAATTTTGTTCAATATCTTGTATTCGAAGATTAGTGATCATTATTTGAAGTTTGTTTTTTTATATTATTTTTTAAAAGGAGGATCGCAATGATACAGTATTTTTTTCATCAATTATCAGAAACTATATTTTAATATTTTTTTTCATATCAAAATTAAAATATTTAATTATCCTCGTGTAAATAGCTGTCATGGATATTTCTTCCATCTACATTGACGTGTTGGATATAAGAGATTTTTAGGATTATCTTGAAGGGTTGTATTTCAAAGGTAAATTTACTTCCTTGTAGATAATTGGATAAACGATACCGAAGTAAAGATTCATATAATGTAAACCAGTAGCAGATTTCAAATAATAAAATATCTTTTTTTGTAATTATAATACCAATATCAGGATAAAATTGTTTATATTGTAAATTTTAAGATGTATATAAAAACATTATAATATAATATATAAATGAAGAATAATTTGTTGGTAGTTTTATGGAAATGGATGTATAACGATTACTAACTAAGAATTACATTTATTATTGCACTACGAGAGTAAAAATTGACATCAGGTGGATAACAGGAATTAGCAAAGTAAATGGTCTTTAAAACTCGACATACAAATAACCGATAAAAATAGAGATGTGGAGAAACCGAAGAAAAATAAATAGGAAAAAGGGACAATAAAGTACAAGCAATTTATCGCGGACAATTTCTGTTGAAACAAGAGAGAACATCCTAATGATGCTCCGCGCGCATAAGGTTAAATCTTCATGGGGTTTATTATTAGCCTCCGACGCGGGGTTGCGTACTTAACGCCGCTTTTTACGACGTCGTAAAAGTTAATTTTAATAAAAGAATAATATTTTGCATATTTTTTATTGCGAAAGCGAAACG
Organism: Leptonema lineaticorne; assembly: GCA_024500535.1. Classification (NCBI taxonomy): domain Eukaryota; kingdom Metazoa; phylum Arthropoda; class Insecta; order Trichoptera; family Hydropsychidae; genus Leptonema; species Leptonema lineaticorne. The sequence goes on along the minus strand of JANIJI010000006.1, from coordinate 8,100,509 downwards.
CAATTGACGAGACGGGGAAACGCCGATAAAGATTAAATTAAACCGGGGTAAATATATATATATATATATATATATATATATATATATATATATATAAAGTTTAAATTATCGCCCTTTAAATAATAAAAAAAAATTTTTTTCGGCGTCGAAAAACAAAGATCAAACCCTTAACGATGATGTAAACGCTAATTGAATGCTTTTTCGTTTAATTTTTATTTGATACACTTATTTGAATGTTGTTTTATATTAATTAGTTTTATTACTTTATAAATATATTTTTTTTATCTATAGTAGATTAAAGTTTGAAATTTAAATATTTTTCATTAGAAAAATATGCATTCCATTATAAATTTATATACAAATATACACGTTTATAAATTTTAATATATTTTTTACGTATATTTTATTATCTCTTTTTCTTTTTATATATAATATCATATAAAGGTAATAAACTTTACCATTATATATTTATTTGTATGTACACATTTAAAAAAAAAATAACGTTTTATATTTTCTGATTATATTCATAATCAGAAAATATATTAGATTATATATATAAAACAGAATAAATTAGAATTTTCTATTACTATTTTGTGATAAGTTTAACAGTATAAAGATAACTATGACATGTTTCAACGAGTTTTTATAGGTCTATAAACTTAGACCACAAATTATGTAGTTTTATCACTTGATTAAGATAAGTGACAAAAAACAAATTAAATAAAGCTCTAAAGCACAAATACACACACACACACACATATATATATATATATATATATATATATATATATATATATATATATATATATATATATATAATGAAAAAGTTAAATATAATATATATTTTTAAACTATTTAAAAAGTATTCGTAAACAAAACATATTATATTACTAACTCATCGACAAAACAACGTAGCAAAAGTTAAAATGTCGATATTGTGTTTTTTTACAGCGGTTGTAAAAACTTGTAATTATAGCCACACACACACACACACACACACACACACACATATATATATATATATATATATATATAGAGAGAGAGAGAGAGAGAGAGAGAGAGACGTTAAAAAATAACACATTGAATACGCGTAACCCAGTTTGGGAAACTTGTTAATATTTCAACCGTTAATTCGGTCATCGTCATAAACAATGCACGTTGCAATCATTGCATTCGAATTGAACATCGCGACCGTAAAAATGCTTCGCGCCGCGTTAAATTGCATTCGAATTCGGCAAAATAATAAATAAATAAATAAAATACGATCGAAAATATTGTTCGTATAATTTATTATTGTATAAAATTGTATTGGAATAGTGTCTTTATAATGGTTTTTGTTCTGGATAATTTATTTATTATTGTGTATATAAAATATTTTCAGTGCACGTATCGAATGCAGGCTATATAAATCACGAATCGAAATAATGTGTGCAAAATGTTTACTTTATTAATTGTATATACTTTATTATTATTATAATATATATATATATATATATATATATATATATATATATATATATAAATATATATATATATATATATATATATATATAAATATATATATATATATATATATATATAAATATATATATATATATATATATATATATATATATATATATATATATATATATATAATGTAAATAGTTTTGTTTGTTTTTATTATTGAGTCGATATTGTTGGCTTAATAATAATAATAAAATCTAAAATCGAAAACTTCATTTAAACAACTTAACTACATTTGCAACAGTTGGATTTCCCAGTGAAAACTCAAATATTTAAACTTGCATAAAATTTAATATAAAATAGACATTATTCATTTTCCGAAAGCGGTAAATTAAACATAGAAAATAATATATATTTATATGCAACAAGAGTTATATATAATTTTGTTCATAATTGAACTTGTATATTATATTATTTTAAAAAAAATGATAAAAAGTAAATAAAATTAAACTTTTTATAATATCTAATAATAATTATAGATTTTGAAAAGTAGAACACTTACAATTTTGTTTTAATATCCAAAAAAATAAGTAATTCTCAATTTTATTGTTTAAATGTAAAGTAAATTTCATTAAAAAGATTATGAATCGGATCTAAATATAAATAAGGAGAATTCTACTAAAAAAATTAAAAATAAAACGTCCGTTTTAAATTTGAATTAAAAAGAAAAAAATAACATGTTTTATTAATTTCAAAAAATAATATTTTTTATATAGAAACGTTTTGTATAAAATCTAAAAAAAATATACAAATTTGTATTATTGCAAAAATAGTGATATATTTTGAAAAAAATTGTCTACGAACAACAATATTATAAACATTTTTAATCAAAAATTCATATATAATTCGTAGAATATTTTTGTAAAGTTTAACTTAAAACGATGTTATTTGTTGTTAAACAATTTATATTATAGTACGAAATTTTACGTTGTCTCTTAAGAACGACCGTTTCAACATAAAAATCTACATAAAAGAAGGTGCACTATATATTTTTTCTTATTCTACGATAGATTTCCTATAAATTTGAGAAAGAAAAAATATTAAAAAAAAATGCAACACATACGAATTTTTCCATTTAAATGTGCGGACAATAATAATCACTCTCGAAAACAGTTAAGTTAAGAATTTTATCGTATTAATTTTCATTTATATATATATATATATATATATATATATATATATATATATATATATATATATATATATAATATGTATATAAATATAGAAAATATTTGGTAAATTGAAAAGCGTCCAAACCATAAACGTGCCGTATTAGAAGTGCGTGCTGTAAATAAATATTGCAAGAATAATAAAAATGTTTGCGTAGAGTTTTGTGTGATGTATATACATAATATATTTATATTATCAACTCCCCGAAGTATAATACATTTTCCGAAGAAATAAGGTAAATCATGTCATAAATCCGACTTCAGATATATATCAAAGGTAAGTAATTTCTATTGGGGCTATTTTTGCAAAGTAACATTCTCGTTTATAAACGTAAAGTTCGTCTGTATTCGTTAAAAATAATGACGTATATATATTAAAGATTATTAATTTTTGTTTTTTTTTTGCGTCAAAGATATAAAGATTTTTTCGATATATTCTGATGAATTAATAATAAAAATTATATTTACAAACTATATATATATATATATATATATATATATATATATATATATATACATTATTTGAAATTAATTTTAAATAACGTATATAGAATTATATATACGAGTCGATATTTGCTCGATGAATGAAGTTAAACAACGTTCCAAATAATCAACACTTCAATATGTAAACAGGACATGTGTTTTTGACATTTACGAAAAACGCATATAAATGGAATATTAAACGGTTGTTCAGTTTTGTAAAAATCATATTTTTGAAGTTTTATTATTAATATGAAATAAAATAAAAATGGTATTAATCTTTGAAAACAACGTATGAACGTATTTGAAAGAAAAAAAATCAATATACGAAATATTTATAGTTGATAATGTATCAATATAAAATATTAATATAAATGATATTATTTTTAATTAAAATATTAACTAAAGAATTTATATATTATATAAGATAAAATGGTAGTTTAATTATACTTCAAAATAAGAGTTTTTTTTATTTATTTTTATTTAAAAATGAGTCGTTAATTTGTCGACTTATCATTATTTATTTTCGTTGATGAATTTGACATATGATTGATTTTTATTTCATCGTAATATTATGAGACTTGTTGCTCTTTTTATTTGTCATATGTGTCATTCATATAGGATTACATATATATTAAATAAAATATATAAATAAACAGAACAATTTCTATACATACAAATTTTATATGCAAATAAAAGTTTTGAACTAAAAAAAAAGAGAATTTTAAATAAATATTATCGAAAAACACGAATTCATCTTCAGATATAGCAATTTTAATTTTTCTAAAAATATTTCAAAGCGAATGTTTTTGAAAAAAATATATATAATTATGATTGTTGTTGAAATTACAAAAAAAAGAATATAAAAGGATCGTAAAAAAAGGAAAAAAAAATACCGAGCAATCCATCATTTTTAATAACGACGACAATGACAAGATATATAAATATTGATATTTATCAAACGCAAACAAAAAAAAAAACCAATAAAGAATAATGTGAATGCCTAAAAGTTTTTCATCGTTTCTAAAATTATACCGGTGAAAAGTTGCATTCGAGCAGAAGAAAATCCGCGAAAATCGGCTTTGACAGACTCGGCACGAACGGCGTTATAAATAATGCGAAAATATCGCGGAATTCAACCGTTATCAAAATAACAAAAAAAAAAGAGGAAACCAAAAAACAAACAAAAAATAGTTGCAGTCGAGCAAAATATGAGCGAAAACGGAAAACCGGTAAAACGTGAAACCGGATTTAGTGATTCGGGTCGGGTTCGTTCGTTCGAATCCTATTTCACGCGCGTCAGTTCCGTGTTGACTTTTCGCGGTGCAAAAACCCGTATTTAGATTCGGCGCTTCGCATTCAAAGGGTTGTCGCCAAGTTTACGCAAGAAAATAATATAATAATATACACGTGTTCAATTTAATTATATTATATATATATATATATATATATATATATATATATATATATATATATAACTTTGAATTATTATATTAATATAGATTTTTTTAAAGTCAATTTAAGATTTATTTTTTTTATGTTTAAAATCGATATTATATTATTAAAATGTTTAATGAAAATAAGTAGTCATAAAACAATCATTTAAAAATACAATTATTTTTAATTATAAGATTTCGCATTAATAATGTTTAAAAGGGAAAAATTCTAGATTGGTATGCGGTATGTATATTATTTATATTATATTCATAAATAATAATGTTTTAAAGTTTATATATAAGTAAATACATTTGTTTCTAAAAATCAATATCATAATTATTCGATGTCTGAAATAAAAGTAAAATATTTTTTTTGATCAAGCAAAGGTTGAAAACAAATAATATCGGATATCTAAAAATCTGATGTCATCCATCAAAATACCATTTTGTCAATTTCAGGATAATCTTGTTAATCTTCGACAGACTGATGATGATTCAATGCGTAATAAAAAAAATGTCACATATTGAAAAATTGTAGCTACATTAAAAATTAAAATTGGAGTGATAATTGAGATGAAGAGATATTATATATAAGGAAGAACATGTTAAAATTATATTCTTAATTTTATTAAACAATGGAAATTGAAAACAAAACTTTTGGAAGATTTAAAACTATTATTTATCTGAACAAAATGTATAAAAATGATTAGTTATAAAATAATATATGATATATATTATTTATATTTATATATTAGACGAATTCATAACGAAAATACTATATAATAGACGTCGAACGACTAAATAGATTTAATTTGCGATCTGTTCGACAAAATTTTAATCCAATTAGCAATTAATAGAATCAAAAGACCGCATTTTACGAAGAACGTACACGATTTGGATATATATATATATATATATATATATATATATATATATATATATATATATATATATATATAAAACGACGTCGCAGTTAAGTTGTGGTCGAATAACTTCATACTATATAACACACGCTTATTATGTATCGTTGATAATATAATATATAACATATATTATATATACAATTTGTATATGTAAAGTGCTAAATAATTTTACTATTATATAATTCGAAATTTTGCATTTATACGTAAATTTAAGTATATATATATATATATATATATATATATATATATATATATATATGTATGGACATTTCGCGTTCTTATTATTGAGAATTGTTCAGAGATATATAAAGAGGCAAAGCGAATGCCTGAGGCGTCTCAGAAAACGGGAGCCACAATTTTCTCGTTTGGTAAAAACATTTTTTTTTCATTCGTACTGCTTTTGTTTATTTTCAAGGTGTACATTATCTGTATATTTTATTAGAGCATGAAAATACGTGTATAATATTTATAGAAATATATATATATATATATATATATTTTTTCATGAATAGCGATGGCGGTTTTGAAACACTTTTAACTCCATTAAACCGTAATACAGTCGAGTTATAATATTAATGTGTGTGTGTGTGTGTGTGTGTGTGTGTATTCATTATGATGTAACAATACGAGGAAAATTTAATTATTATCTAAAACAACGGTGGCGAATGTTCGCAATTTACATAGAGCATTAATAATTTTCGTTGTGTTCGAAATTGTCGACGTTAATATTGAAAGGTATCTAAAAGTTTAAATTAAATTATTGCGTTTTACCGACGTTTTAGTTGGGAAATTTGTCGAAGAATTGTATTGTTTTAGAAGTTAAAAAATAAACGATCCGTCGGATAATCGGAATGCAATTAACATAATAAATGGCATTTTAATATATGATCCATTAATGTTTTATTATGATAATTTAATGTACATATATAAAGCTTTTATTGTTGATGTTAATAATATATAATTTTATTAGTTATACGTAAAATATATAAATACGCGAACTGAGTTTCTGGGGGTGATATTAAAAGAATGTTATAAATTATAGGAAAAGATTATAATTAAAAATTATTTAATATATATTATATCTAAAAAAAATAAAAATAATGTTTTAGTCACAGGAGATTTAAAATATATATTCAAATTGATATTGGTATCTTTGAATCATAATTGAAAACAATGTTTAAAAAATATTTAAGCGAATAAACATGTTATCATCGACATAACGCAGGTTTTAAACTCTTTAATGAAAATAAACAACCGAACTTTTGATGTAAATTAATGATTTAACCGTGTAAAAAAAATATTTCAATTCGATAAACGAATCCAATGTATATAAAGTCAAAAATATAATATAATAAAGTCTAATTTATTTATGATATAAATAAAAATATTTCGAATAAAAAAATAAAAATAACGCTAAAAATTTACGAAGCTTTCAAAGCTTCATATATCCAAAGTACATGGTATTTATTGAGCACATTTGATATAGAAAAGAATGGAAAAATTCTCGAGTTCGTTTATTTAAAAAGTGATCGACTTTGATCATATGATATAAGCGCTGAAAACGCGGGAAGGTTGCGCTGTAAAGCTGCCATTTTTTTTTCATTTTTTTTACAGACGATGAGCAACACAAAAAGTAAGGGGAGTGAAAAAAAAATGGCCGTAAAAAGGTTTTTCAGCTATGCGGCCGATGCGAAAAATATTCTCGAATAAAAATTGAAACATTACTCTCTCGACTGTAAAGCAAAAAACGTTTTGCAAGATTCACGCACGTTCATATTTTCCATCCCCACCTCCCATCCCCTTTTAAAAGAATCCCTTAAGAGAATATTCTTTATACGCTCTCGGTTTACATAATTCAGACGGATGTTGGTTTCTTCAGAGCGTAGTTTTTTTTCATGCACCTGTAAAAAAAAATCGTTTTTCTCGTTCGTATTATGAAGTCTATGTTCAGATTGATTTTTGTTTTTGTTGCGAATAGAATTTGATATATATATATATATATATATATATATATATATATATATATATATATATATATATTTAGATTTGTTTAGACGTATAATTTTTACCTGACAAACGACACTTCCTGCTGAATGTCCTGGTCCTGGACAGCACATCTGAAATAAAATAAAAATATTTTAATATAATTAAATAGATTTATTAATAGAAAATGAGTAAAATATTTTTATTTAATTTATTTGATATTGTCATTTATATAATAAATTCACATATCTAATTATATTGAAAAATATCATATAGCAATGTTATATTTTTATAAATACGTAAGGGGGCAATAAGTTATTGTAATAGCTCTCGTGGGGTGCTTGATATCAAAAAAGTTTGAAAAACGTTAATACTATATACGTTCAAACGCATTATACTATTTATTTTTATTAGCGCGAAACGCGAATAATTCGTAAATAAATCAAAATAGAACATATTTTTAAATTTAACGACATTTTTTTCATCATACGAAAATATGATTTACCGCAGTTTCTTTAAGGTGTGCATGAATTTCAATTGTGAAAACAAACGGGTCGAAAACTGTGTACGATATTTCGTCTGTTGATATTCACATGTCGTAATATATATATATATATATATATATATATATATATATATATATATATATATATATATATATATATATATATATATATATGTACAAAAAATGAAATATTCTATATATCACGTATATATTGTATATTCTAAGCGAAATGTGTCTATGAACGAGCGGAAAGGAAAATAAATATAATATACATAGGATGCAAAGAAAACATGAAGATATATGAAACGGGAGGTCACACTAAACAAAATATAATATTTCTTGTCTATGCGACGATGAATGAAAACGTCACATAAGAATAACTTACTATATCACTTGTAAAAAAAAAAAGTTTATTATTGTGGTTATGCGGATTTTGTTATGATGAAAAACTGATGATGTTATGATGATAATATTGAATATGATTATATTTGTTTTTTTTTAATGATATATTGTATTAACATTAAATTTATAGATAAAATATATATATTACGTATTAATTTTAATTTATTTAACTTCTTACAACGTCCACATCTTTATGAAAATTAGTAATTTTGAAAACATATTTTAGGAAAGAATGTTCTTCTAAAATTGTTTTGCATTATATCATTTTCATAGTTTTTCTATAAAAATGATATAAATTCTTAAATTTAAATCCTAACGTCGATTTCTTTATAGAAAATAATGATTTAGAAAATTTTATCAGATATCGTACTTTTCTCATAGAAATTTGATTGTAATTATTCCTTTTTCTTAACGATTTCGAGTTCATTTTCATCGTTTTTCGTTCACAATTTCATTGAATATTTTTCTTGAAAGCTTTGTAAAAATAAGCTTTAAATTTTATTTATTACAATTATTTTTTTTGTTGTAATCATCACTTGAGAAGTTTTAGGTTCACAATATAAAATTGAAAGTTTCTAAAATAAGTTTTGAGTATTAAAAATATAATTTTTCGAAATATTGTGGTAGATATGGGTGTAAAAAGTTGGAAACCTTTAATTAATTGCGGTCACTAATCTGCGGTCTGTGGTTATGATGTCTTCTTAGATTAAAATTAAGAAATTTAATTTAAATATTATGTTTATAATATTTAAATGATTAAAAATTATGACATAATTAAATCGTTAATATACAAATTTAATATATTTTAAAATGTATGTTAGTATTAATATAATTTAATATATATAAATCATTACATATAATATAAAAATCAAAATTAATATATACAAATTAAAAATTGATGTTTTGAAAATAAAAAAAAGAAAAAGTCTAATCTAAAAAAATATTGTAATCAAATTCAGTAATAAATAAACCATTCAAAGTGATTTAATTAAGAAAATAGCATCACTTATCTAAATTAATCCAAAAACCTTCATCATTTATTCGAAGCTTCAACACACACACACACACACATATATATATATATATATATATATCTTATGACCTCGTCTTAGGTTTTTAATAAGCGACACAAAGGGAACAAAACCTTCGTCGGCAATAATTCTAGACTCGGGACGTCGCGATGTCATATATAGAGGGTGAACTGTAAGTGAGGTGTTTGGCAATTAAATCGAATAAATTCGTAATGAATTCAACAATAAAGCGCGTGCTTGTAAATCCATAAGCAACTATTATAATTTCGTGAGGCATTTTCCGCGTATCACTTATTCATACCTCCATTAAAGCGGATTGCCATGAAATATTTCACGCGCGATATGATCGAGCAAATTGATATTTGAGAACGCTAACAATAATATTTATATGTAAACGAGCAACGGGACGAAGGTTTTTCCGACAATCCCCCTCGATCGTTTCATTATTATTATTTTTATTATTATTATCATTATTATTATACGGATCGTAGTAGTCTTTGTTTGTTTTTTTTTTTTAGTTTTACGGTAATTTGCATTCGTTTCATTTGCACGACGTCCCGTTTTGTCGGGCCTACGGTCTTTAGATTTTCAGCTGAAATCCTTCGACGGTATTATCTGTCTTTCAGCCGCGCATCCCCCTTGTTGTGCGGTTGACCTATTAACAACTCTGACAACTATAGCGCTTCGTTTAACAAGAAAACGCTCCCGAGAAAATGTTCTCCGGCAAATCGGCTAAATTCCGAATTAATTAATCGCCTACACTTTATACAAGTATATATATATATATATATATATATATATATATATATATATATATATATATATATATATATATATATATATATATATATATATATATATATATATATATATATATATAAGACGTGTTCGACGAAGTTGAAGTTATACCCGCGTATATAAAACCGCTACGCGTAAACGGAAAGGCGAATTTGCTTGTGTGTATAGTCGCCGTTGTTACCCGTGACAATAAACCGACGATTCAGCTTGTTCAAATATCTAAATGTCTTGCTAATTTTATTTTTGTTACTGCGGTTTCGGTATATTTTACATTAATTTATTTGAACTTGTGTTACAATTAAAACTATTGTTCGATGTAAATCATTATATATATATATAAGAAATAATAGTTTTTATATTAAACTAGCTGTGCTCCTTCACGCGTTGCTGTATATAGTATTAATATATGAATAATAATAATAATTTCCAATTAAAAATATATATCTTTAGTAAAAAAAAATGGAATTTTATTAATTTTTTCTTACGATTTACGATTAAATTATGTATAATGGATTTGCATGTATGTCAATCTTTAAAAAGTTAAAATGTTGGTTAAAAGTTTAAATGGGTTGTGAAAATCACTAATATGATTAAAAATATTTATTTAGTCATTTTAACATATAAAAAAAAAATATTGAATTAGAACAACGTCACTTTAATATTTTCTTTCTGATTTTTTTTCTGTTGTTATATTGAATTAAATAATTAGCTTTTGATTAAAATAAGAATTATATAATCAAGTCAAAATAAATTTTTATTAATTTAGTTGATAAAAAAATATATAGATGTCATTTTTCATATAATAAATTCTGTTGAATTTTAGTCACGTATTTTTAATACTTTTGTGTTAATCAAATGTTTAAAAAGGATTATATAATATTTTTTTATTTTCCAGAATAACAATATCATATAAATAATATAAAAATAAATATAATAGTATTTAAATGTTACGAATATTTTATTATTCATAATAATGAATATATTAATTCTTTCTACTCGCGTTGTGATTGGAACTCACATTGACCATGGATTGGTATAGTTCGATAGTGTTTAGAAATATAAAATGTTATGCTTATTTTACCGATTTCTTTACGTAAATTTATAATTGTAATACAACAGTATGATAAGAACAATGTCTAATAAATTAAAAATTTTATATTATATATATATATATATATATATATATATATATATATATATATATATATATATATATATATATATATATATATATATATATATATAATTTTATATACCGCAGTGATTGGAGCGTTTTCAATTATTATATTATGAACATTCTGACGAAATTGAGGCACAATACGGTGGATATTCAAAGCAGTCTTATAATTTTCAAGACGACGAATATTTCCGAGAGACTTTTCAACAATTTCACGGACGACGCCCGTCTCATTACAAAATGGAAACGAGACTTCACCAAACTTGGGGGGGTGGGGGGTGGATGACGGTAAATTTTGAACCGTACCGGGGGGGGTCTGGAAAAAGCGTCGGTCTTTTGAAACGCCAATTAATTCGGTCATAATTCAATTAACGGATTGATTCAACTCGTTGTCCCGCGGGATGTAAATATTTTTCCAGGGAATTCGAAGGGATAAACGAACAACCGCCGAGCTATAGAGTTTATAATTCGAAGCGGCTCGTGTATTTCTCACACTCTCTATTCAATATCTAGCCGACGAGCGCGACCTTTGTTAAAGCAACGTAAATAATGTAAATTGTTCGTCGATCCGTGTTAAATTCGAGAATATTTATATATCACGGATACTATGTAAAATTTTACACATTATATTATTATTATTATTATTATTTTACGTGGAAAATTTTTCGCTTGCCGCATAGCGAAATACGCTCGCGTTTAGGCACAATGTCAGATTAATTGTAGCGTGATTAAGTTTGAAATTTTACGTATTATTTTTGTAATAGATAACGTATAATAATATATTGTTTCTTTATAAACTATTCAACTTTACGGATGAATTGGCGAGTTACCAATTTTAGATACTTGGAGCGAATTATGAATATTTCTTGTCCAAACTGATAACTTTGTTTGGCATTAATTCTTATAAATATTTGTTGCTTCTTTCATAAAATAGTAAAACGCATATTTTTGTTTGTATATAATAAAAAAACTTTTGGATGAAAATATAGATAAAAGTGTCGTTTACCAAAAGATTGCGCAACTGACATATTTTAATAAAAATATGACATTGTAGAATGCGTATATTTTTTCATTAAATTTTATTATAGGATATCAAAAATAATTTATTATAGAGAGTAAAATTTTATAATATATGTAAATATATATTATAAATATACGAAAATATATAATTTGATTTGAAGATATGAAGATGCAAAATAAATTTTTAAATAAATACACAGATTATTAAAAGAATGCCGTGTCAATGATTTACGTTTATTTTTAGCGAAATTACAAATGAATTATTCAGTGCTCTCAGATTTTCCGACTTCAAACAACGCGGGAAATCTATGTATTTCATTCATAAAATACACATTTTCATTATGAAAAAATAATTAAAATATACAGAAATTTAAAATAATTTATTTATTTAACATAATAAAAATAAATCAAAATACGATTAAAGACTGACGAAAATTTGTGATGATCCACAACGTCAAATTTTTCTATTAAACATGATTGATTGATAGATGGAAAAAAATGTGCACGCTATATAATATCAAATAAATTTTTAATAATCGACACACAATAAATTATATTAAAGTAACTTCATATATAAATAGAGATTAAGATAATTTATGAATTTGATATTCCAATTCTATTCTATTCTAATGCTGAATGTCTTAATTTTTTTCCACTCTTTTTTCTCATTGAAGTACATTAATTATTATTTCACGTTATGCACATATTAACTCAGCTGGCGGGAATAATTTGTCGTAAGCACCCATCCACATTATACGCGTAATATAATAAAATAATAGGGGAGAGACCATCGTCATCATCCGGCCTTCGCAACGCTAGCAGATAACGGTCAAAAAACATAATGTAAATTTACGTTCGAAATTTCAAAGCTCTGTAGCGTTAAATTCGCGTGTTATAATATAAAGGCCGGTTTATGCGAACGGCGGATATGCGAGAGAGCGCTCATAAATTATCTAAGAGTGTTTTAATTGCGTGCATGCCTAGGGTGAGTCGTATGTGCCTTACAAGATCGACGCTCAAATAAGTCCGCAATATATATATATATATATATATATATTCATGATTATATTCGTTGATATTTTATTTTATTGAAATATATATAGATTATATATATATATATATATACACACACACACACGCACACACACACACATATATATATATATATATATATATATATATATATATATAGCGGGGTAAAACCTGCGGCTTTACGGTCTCATGTGGCCTTTTGAACTAACAAGTGCGGCCTTTTATATCATTGTGCGGTGCGTGCTTTCTGTGTTTTGTTGTAATTTTACATAGAAATGTAGACATTTGTGGCCTTTTGTCATATTGTGAAAGGTTTATTCTTTCCAATCAATATTTTTATGGTTAATTTAAAAATCCATTCGACATCTCCATTGAGAGATCATTGCTGAAAAGTGGATTTAAAAAAAAAATTCTCCACCTTTGATCTGTAGTGAAATTGTCCTTTTTTATTAAATAGTGAGTCCGCGATAAATGAACCGCGAAATAGTGAGAGATTACTGTATTTTGATTTGGAGTCCGGATCAACTCGGGTACAAATCTAGTGGAAAATTCTCATAATTTTCAACATAAATTACTGTATTTTTCTCCATTTAGCTCAATAAATATTATATTTTGGTATTAATTTTATAAATTATATCTTATAATGATTAATAGAAAATATTGAACTTGTATATGGAATGAAAAGTATATCAAAAAAATCTCTAAAAATAAATTGTTAAACTTTCGTTATTATCTAATAAAAAAAATATTCGACTTAAATAATAGTCGTGTTCTGAACATTAATTTAAATTAATGCTACAGCGAGTTGACTGAACTTTACTAGAAATACTACATCCGGAAAGGGTTAAATAAACGGTAATACAGACAGTCTTGTAATTTAGATATTTAGAACTTGCTACACATACTGCACGTTCTAAAATAAACTATAGTTATAAAATTTCTGTAAACTGACTTGAGCACAGTAATATCTGTTTTATTAAATTTTTCAGTTGAAAATGAAATTATATTTGTATGAAAAAAAAAATTAAAAATTATTTGCAGGCGTTTCTCGCTGTACGATTATATTTAAATTGGAAACGGACGCGTTTTTAACGTCGCACATGTTTGTTTTTTTTTTAAATTATAAACATGTATATGCATTTTATTATACAATCGTCGTATATTTAAAGCCTTTTCGTACGTCGGGTAGAAATTCAACGTCGGTCGTAAAAGTCGTCGGTAACATTTCTCTATTCGAGTGAAGATTTCGTCCGATACTTCGCTCGTAATACGTCGTCGACTTCATTCTTATGGCTTTTACGACGACTATATCGCGTATATTTATATGAGAATATGTGTATGTATGTATATGTGTGTGTGTGTGTGTGTGTGTGTGTAAATTTAAGTATATGTGTTACCGTTGAAATTTGGAATTTATTTAATATAAAAAAAAGTTATGATGTATATATTGAAAATATTTCGTTATTATGAAATTGCGATCTAGACAATTATATGATGAGTTATATATTTCTTTTTAAATCAAAATATAAAGTATATATTACTATATTTTATGTAAAAAGAATGTAAAATATTTTTTTTTAGTTTAGAAATAATAATTTTTAAAAATACTGTATGAATGTATTATAGAGAGTTTTCCATTATATAAAATTAAGAATTGAAGATAAAATCATAATGTGTAAGAAGTAAAAAAATAATTTTATACTGTAAAATAGATAAATCAATATTTATCAAATGGATCTATGAGCTATGATTTTTATGAAATTAATTAATTATATAAATTAAAATGATTTTATATATTGATAAAATTGAGATTTATATATATATATATATTTTTTTTTTGTTATAAGAGAATTTCGTTTTTCAACGGTAACATATATATGCGAAAGTACAATGGCCGCTAGTCGTGTATATTTCCGTATTGGCCTCCGTTTCACGACCCCTGATTTAATCTTTCGCCAGGGTCGTCTCTTCGCAAAGTCTATTGAAAGTAACCCTCGGCGACGAAACGTTTGCAGCCGCTTAAAATTCAAATTTTACAACCGTGGCGGTAGTCGAATGATCCGATGTATAAATATATATATATATATATATATATATATATATATATATATCACGCATGTCGGAGGTCAAAAGGCACAAGTGCATTAAGTCGACTGTGATGGAAATAAAACTTCTAATAATGAAAAATGAATATATATATATATATATATATATATATATAATAGGATAAATTTATATTTCACTGTATTATTATATATTAAATATACGATATTTAAGTCGTCGTTGTCAATATTATTGTAATATATTGTATAATATAATAAACGTAAACGTTAACGTTAACGCGAATGAATATTTATGACTATTAATTTGACTACTTGATATTACTGCGACACAAATATAATTTGTAATTATATACACGTTTGAATATCATAGTTATTATGTGAATAAATATACCGGTAATACTATGACTATTTATAAATAATAATTATGTTATGAAACATTCAATATAAAATACTTTATAAATGGATAAAAGGATATTCCTGTTATTTTTTACGCGTTTTTATTTATGGTTGCGCTGTTTGTTAGTTTGTATGTTTTTCCAGTACAAATTTTTTAATTGATTTTTTATTCACTTCTAAATATGCAATTAAGCTAAAATTCTCGATGATAATGCATGAATTAATTAACACATTTATGAATTAATTGATTGATTAGTGCTAATTAATTAATAAAAATATTACAAAAACTCCGATATATATATTTTTTATTTTATATTTTTATGTGTATATTGTTACATTATGGATTACGAAGTTTATTATGTACGATTTGTATTTGAGTTCAAATCAATTTATTCATTAGTAAAATTTAATTAGTTATGACAAATGATTCATCATATTTACGAGTAATATTTGATAAAAATAAAAAGGGAAAAAATATTTTTTATAGAAAAGCTAACAAGTGAAACAGATTCTCGAATCCATCACGGAAAACAAATAATCATTATAAAAAGGTACGCCTTTATATAAAAAGGGGGTCAGTCAAAAATATGAAGGAATGGTTCAAAACAATTATTTGAAGATTTTTAACCCCACTCCCTCATATAAAATTATTATTACGACAGAACAACTACTTCACATTTAGGGTTGACGTCCTGGTATATTTTTTTTTCAGTAAAAAAAAAGACCTCAGTTAGTAACCCGAATCAACCTCTGTAAAGATTTGCTAATGACCCCTTTTTTGCGAATGCAGAAAAATAAATTTTCCTTGTTCCGGTTTTTCTTTCTGACCCGAGAGCGTCGAGTGTAATTCAATTATGTGGATTTTCGTGAAAAATATTCGAAACGAAAATCCGAACATGGTCGAATTTCGCACCATTTCGATATTATTAATTTATGTGTGCGCGTATTATTTTTTTTATTTTCATTTTTTTTTTTATTCAAATATATTTATATATCTCGCACAATATATCGAGTTAATGTTTTATTCGTTACATTTTTCTATTGCGAAATGAAGCATCGCTCGCATAAATTACGACAGATAGATATTTTTTTTAACGGCGGTTCGATTTTATCGGCAATTTTCGGTCGAAATGTGTACCGAATATAAATATAAATTTTTGCTCATGTAAGCATTAAATATTGCTGTGAATGATTCACACACATATATATATAGATATATGTATATATATGCAGTTATTCAATTTATATTTTACGTATATGTGATTTTTTGTATTGTATGTGAAGGGCCATATATATGTTATTTTATAAAAAATAAACATATATCCATGAATACATTTATATTCAAAAATTCCAATTGAAAATACTATAGTTATTAAAAATCAATCAAATATTTATATTTATTTTTCATCTATATTTTATTAATTGATATGATACATATAAATATAATTTAAAAGAAAAAAAATTGTATATGGATCAATTTGTAATATTTAAAAAAATAATATAAGATAAAATATATGTACAATTAAATTATAAGTAATAAAGCTTCAGTTTTTGTATATAATATATTACAGGAAATTTTCAATGTTTACAGACGTTTATATTATAAATATATTTATATCGCGTAATGTAAACATCATATTTTATTCAAAATTATTAAGTGAGTATGCGAAGGTTGTATTTTTTGTACAATATTTTTTTTACGTAAAAAAAAATATTAAAAAGATTATCACGGGTCAATGTACAAAGAAAAGCTTTATAAAAATCCTATGTAAATATGGAAATATGTACATATTTTAAACACTTTATGCCGCTCTTACACTTTGTATGACAATAAGTGTTATTTTTAATATATTTTTTTTTCAACAAAAATAATATGCATTAAAATGGGAGGAGGGGGGGGGGGGGTAAAAAATCGGGCAAAATTAAGCTGTCGAAATACGGACTTGTATATTAACGTCGTAAAAATGTTTTATGCAAGTTTATTTGCGGAATAACATTTTTTTTTTATTAAAGAACGCACTTTTTATATACTTTGTGTTATGATTACGACGTCTGTTAGTACTGCAAAGTTTATGATCGTATATACATATTTACGTTTACATGTGTTAATATATATTATTATACATACACACACATGTGTAAATATATATATATATATATATATATATATATATATATATACGTACATATAATATATAAATAAAAATATAATTATTTAAATGTGTAACGGTTAACGTTAACTCGACGTTTTTATTAATAACGGAGGTCATAATGGTGTTTTTATGATATAATATATATATATATAATATGTATGTTCGTTGCGCGGTGAAAAATTGCATTTCTCTCGACGGACGGTTTACACACCGAAAATCGCATTTCATTTTCATGAAAAATTCTCCGGAAAATTTCCATTTATGCGTTCTAGTTTCCAGCTATATAAAAAAAACTGTCGGTTTATTGCCGTGTTGACAATCCGACAAATTTCCGCGAAAATATATTATATAAAAGAAAAAAAAATATTTATACACCCGCAAAAATTACACTTCGGTTATTTGACGGCATTCGTCATACGTGAATGAATGAAAATATTCCATTATATTTCATAGTATGCAAGCTTTTATATGTCTATGGCATATAATATGAAAATCGAATAATATTGAATATATATATAGATTTGGATATGATATTATGTAACTATATATATTATAATTGTCGATATGTGTGACATATATATTGTAAAAAGTGTTGTAGATACGTCAAAGTCTTAATTTGTAACTTTTATTATGGAATCGTTTATGATCACAATGGTAATAATTTGTATATTGCGTACTAAAAAGTCTGTAACTGGCCAAATGGTCGATGGCATAGTTAATTTCGAACGACGTATATATATATATATATATATATATATATATATATATATATATATATATATATATATATACATATATAAACTATTGGAAAATTTACATAACATTAAGAGGATATTTAGGTTAAAAAAATAAAGAAACCGGCAGATGTTTTAGTCGTTTGTCAACAGTTTTCCTATTTTGGCGTACGACTAAAAGTCAACACCGGTACTACGTTCTTGCGCGGTTTGGGTACACGAAATTGGGAAAATGCGAAGGAAAAATTGCGATGGGACGACATTAAAAGGAAAACGGCCGAGATGTCGTCGAAAGGTGGCTAAAGCTCGTTTCCCAATTACTGGGCCAGTAAAGGCGAGGTGAGCATTTCATTTTGAGCCTTTTGTTACTGGAAAATTATGCAGCGGTGGGTCTCGGACTCGTTTAATGAATTAAATGAGAGGAACGCGCTACGAGCTCGCCACCTTCAATTTTTGAAGAAATTCGTAATGAACGCCTTTTTCCCACCCATCCGTCCGTTACCCATCTTTCTCAGTCTCTAGCGTCTTAAAATCTTCTTGTTTAAGAGGGTGGGATTATATTTTCCTTATATATATATATATATATATATATATATATATATATATATATATATATATATATATATATACATATATACATACAGATGTACGTAAATGTTGATGAAAGTGCGAATTAAGGCTGATAGAGTTTCCTTTGATAGCGTAATAAAATTTTAATCCTGTGTTTTTGATTATGTAGAAAGTTGCAATGACTCAAATTTCAATATTCTAGCCTTTATCATGGCGTAAAAAAGTTTCGTACCGCAAATACTGTGCTTTTATATTTGATCAGTTTTATCACGAAGATTTTTGCAATTAAAAATTGTATTATGATCATAAATTTGATCGGAAATTTTAAGGCATATATTTATATTTAAATGTTGAACAACAATAAAATAATTAAAGAAAGTATTCGGCAGTTCATTTTTTTTTCTTCACGCCGTCTTCTCAAAAAGATTAGCGATTCACAACTTTTGTCATAGCTATTAGAAAAAGCTTTATTAACAAATAGTTGAACCAACGATGAAGATCTTTAAGTTTTGACATCTTATTGATCTTTTTATCTGAATTTTTCCTCTCATTATCTGGAAAAGTCTAAATTTATCATTTCTCAAGATGAGTAAAAACCTCTTTATTTGCTACTCTGTCGATCCAGGATATTCTTAGTATTTTCCGTTGGCACCATATCTTGAAGGCTTCAATACTATTTTCGGTTTCAGAATTCAGTGTCTATATTTCAGTACAATATAGAAAAACGGGTAAAACATAACATTTTTAATTCTATACTTGTACTCTTCAATGTTAAAAACTTTTTCATAGTTATGAAGTGCGTTCTAGCTATTCTAAAATGAATCTCCTTGGGTTCATAGGTTATATATGATGGATTTTGAAAACATTATTATTATTAATTTAACCGTGTTTGTAAACAGTCCATATTTTTCACTGTGAGCTGCCATTCTATTCATAATTAATTAAAGTAGCTCATTTACATAATGAAAAATATTGAAGTACATATAATAAAAAAAAAACATTAATACTTAATTTTTGAAAATTATGAAAGATTTCAACTCTAAATTACCAGTACGTCCACGGGAGGGTTTATCGAGGGAATCCTGTCCAGGATTTGATAAATGGCCGAAATTGGCAAAGATGAAGGGATAGGCAATGTTATTATCGCTTCGGCGTGTTGAGAGCAAACTAATCGATAGTCGTGAATGTACCGAAAATGTGAGAAGGAACAACGTGTTGATGGACACCCTTTCTAGCTAAATTACAAGCGTAGAAAAACGAAGAAGATGATCCAAAAATGCGGGGCGCCGTTGCGGAAAAGTACTATTTTGATGCTAGAACGACAACGGACCAAATACCAGACGGACGAAACCTTCGTGAATAAAAGGGTGTGGAAAACACATTGTGTGTAATTTCATCGATGTTTTGACCTCGGGAAATGTTTATTTAGGACACGAACTACCCGCCGCCCCCTTTCCGGTTCCCCGTATCGATAATGCCCCACACACTATCGATAGGTTTTCTCTAACCCTTCGATAATGTGTCCGAAAGCGTGCCGAATAGGGAAAGAAAACGGGTAAAAAGGGACATCATCCCCCTTTGTCGAAATTGGACCGTGTCTGAGCTGCATGTAAAACTCTTCAACTACTCACACTCAACATTCTTATCGAGTTTTATATGTATATTAGGTTGTTCTTAGTTTCACTTTTTTTTTCTCATATAAATTTTCTATAAACACCTTCAAATGTTTTATATATTTAATGAGAACAATACAAATATGAAAATATTAATATCGATTAATGATATCATCAAAATTTGTTTTTTTGTTTTTGTATCATCATTCCAACATTTTGGGAATATTTTTTCAGCTTTCTTAAGATAAATATATAGAAAAGGATTATTTTTTTTTTATCAATTTCAGTCAAGTTTAATGGATATCAATTTACGTTTAACCGCGTCAGCTGTATGGAAGATCGTGAAAAGGTAACGTTTTTTTTTTGTTTACTCAGATCTTTTAGTGTTTGTTCATATAATGGAAAAAGATGAAAAAAATTAAGATAATTATAATAAAAAAAAAGAGATGAAAATTATCGAGTTCTGTTTTTAAAAAATCAATATTATGAAAGAATAAAAAATATTGCGTTAATTTATTATATTTTTCTGCAATTCAAAAAATATTTTAATCAACAGTATGAAATTTATAAAAAAAATATTTTTATACATAAACGTTGTTTATATTTAATATTTTACAAAATATTATTAAATAAACGTTAAGATTCGTATCTTACAAAATAAACGAGTACTTGGAAATTTTCAAATAAGGTTAATTAAGTTTTTCATTTATTCACATTGAAAATTAAATGATATATAGTATATGGCGAAATTAATATTTTTGCATTAAGATGTTTAATTAAATTGTATACACGACTAACATTGCGAAAATTATATAAAATAAATATTAATCTTTTATTCAAGGTAAAATTTATACGCTCGCAATTAATTATGTAAATTTTTGTTCTAAATAATAGATATTTAAAAATAACGCTCGTTTTTAATTGTAAAATGAAAAGAGATTTTGCGGAATGTAATAAGTAAAAAATATATATATATATGAAGGAATTGCCTGAGACGTAATCGAATTATGAAATATAAAATAATAAAAAGGAAAAAAAAATCTGAATATTCCACGTCGTCGGCGAAAATGCGAAAAGTCTTAGAAATTCGCAATTAAACGAGAATCCCAATGAAAACATTATTCATTTTTTAACTTGATATTTTTTTTTTCACTGACAGAAATTTATGTAGAGAATGAGATTGATTATACTTAATGAAAGAAGACGCACAAAAGTTTATCAGTGAAATTGATTTAACTGAAAAACTTTACGGCGACTTAATTGTTTTCATTGTATCGTTTTACGCTATAAATAATATAAATATATTTATATGAAAAATGCCATTTTGTTTTGTCAGTTTCGTATTTTAGTCATTAATACTCGTGTGATATAAACAAATCTCTTTTTTATGATTGATATACAGCTTCGTATAATGATTTTGTTTAAAGTTTTTTAAAGTTTAGTGACAGACTCTTAATTAATCTTGATGTATATTATGACAATATTATAATAATTTGATAGAAATTGTTTATATTATATTTATTATTATTATTATAGTTTGGAAATAATTAAAAAATGCTATGTAATACTTCTCTAGTTGTAAGACATTAGATCAAGACATGATTATAAAGTTAATTTAATATTTTAAAGCATCATAGAAGAATAAATATATATAAAATTATGTTTTATTACAGCATAAATAATTTACGATAATTAAGAAAATATTATTTACAAAATAAAAAAAAACGTTAGTGTCTCTTTTTCGGCATGTTTATTTTAAAATTTATATTATAAACAAAGCGAAGGGTCCCCGTGAAAAAAAAAAATAAATAAAAAAAAAGGGTAAACGTGGTCGAAAATTAAAACGAATATAAAATATTTCCACTTGTTTAGAGTTGTGCAGCGGCGTTGTAAAATATGAGAGCGCAAAAATAACGTGAAAATAATGGTCTCTCGGTTATTTCGCTGGCAAGAGTGGGTTTTTCACGGCGAGGAAAAAGTGTAGAAAATCTTTTTTGCGTTTCGCAAATGCAATTACCGAGAGGAACGCGACGCTTTTTCTTTTTTCTTTTTTTTTTTCGTTTTTCAAAACCGGTCGTTGTTTCACTTTTTCCAGGTATTTTTCCGCCTTGTTTTTCCTACGACGTCGCGACCGAAGAGCAATTATTCTAGTACTTGTGCGCGAATTTTTGATACGCAAAATGGAAAACGGCTGTCGTATGACAGTAGACTGTGGTGGAAAAACAAAAGAAAAATTGTGAAAATTCGGGAAAAATCAATAACCAAAAATCGCAACGGCCGATCGAAACGGATGATTAATTAACACGTTAATAATTTACATTTTTTTTAAATATAATTTATTGAATTTTAATGAATTTGATCTAAATTTTAAAATAAAATAAAGATGACATTTGATAAAATTGAAAATCAAGATGAATGATGATGATTGATAAATATACATAAATAAAGTCATATTATATTTTCTTCGGACGAATTCTGAATAAATTATTTTATTTAATTTATATTAAAAATTAAATTGTGTCTTAACAGAATATATTTAATTAAATTTAAGGATATTTGTAAAAAATAATTGTAGAAATAACAAAAAATCTATTATAAAAGTAAACATTCAGTGATATTTTGAATTTATTATAAATATGTAAATAATGAGATTTTCATATAATAATAATAAATAAGTAAGAAAATAGTTTATAATATATTATATAAAATTATATTTTCATTTCAGTAAATATTTATGAATTTTATTATGTAAATTCCCAAGTTATATACGAAAATATATGATGTTTATATTTCATACTTAGAAGAATATGTCAAGAATTCTTTTGAAGAAAATATTAAAATTTAGATGTTGCCACTTGCGTAAAAATAATACAAAAATTCGTTTTTGAATGTTAAAATCATTTACACTAAAATTTTGAAAAAAATATTTTTTTTTAACATAAAAGAAAGTAGAATATTTATATTGGAAATTTAATTGTTTTAAAATGAAAATAATTATATAATTGTCAGCAAAATTTATAAAAATTTTATTGACTTGAAAAGCTTTGGTTCATATAAATAATATATATATATATATATATATATATATATATATATATATATATATATATATATATAATTTCTTATTATTATTATTACAAAAAATAATAAGAAAATACTAGGATTTTTCCCCTTATGAACACAGTTATGAGAAATATATATTATCCTAGATTTAAAATATATCTCGTTTTTGAAGAAAACGGTCTTAATTCACAAAATTTCGCCCAAAAACGCTTTCGTCGCTTGAAAGGGTTGAAATATAATAATTCAGAATAAGACACCCCCGGTTTTTCTGTCGTCGCTAATGAAAGACCACGCAATGTTCACGTTTTGTTTACGGAACAATAAACATTGTTCGTAACAAAGTTTCAAAACCGTCGAAAGTGCGTTAAAAGGGGAGGTTGGGGTTCGTCTGGACAAAAAACAAAAAAATAATAATTAATCGTCGAATTTAAAACTAAAATTATCTTCATATTCAAAATAGCATATCTTTTTTTTATTTTAATACAATATATATATATATATATATATATATATATATATATATATATATATATATATTATGAAAATGTTTTATAATAAACTAAAATTGAGAGTGACAAAAATATACATTCTAAATGAAAATTATATATATCATATTCTATAATATAGAATAGCGAACTATAATATAATGGTAATATTGAAGTAACAACGCATATATAAAAGGTATCATGTGTCATATATGTTATTGATAGCAAAACAAAGTATATATATATATATATATATATATATATATATATAATAAGTGTTGATGATATTTTTAAAATTATTATGATATATTAGAAGGTAGAATGAAGTTGAATAAGCATTTTATAAATAAAACGAGTATAATAATGAGTAATGCAAGTTCTTTATTAGAACATTAAACATCTAAATTTTAATGTTGTTGTTTATAGCGTGAAAATTTAAAGTTTGTAATAGTGTTGTCACGAGTTAGATAATAGATATTTTGGGAATTTTAGCAGAATTTGAAAGTACAGGATGACAATGGACATATTACGACAACCAGAGGTTCTCATAATATAATAACATATTTTGTGTGCGTGTGTGTGTATGTGTGTACCTTTCTTACCCTTCGTCCGTGTCACGTTTCATTCATTTAACATCTGGGCATTAAGCGTGACTGTGCTCAATTTTTCCGTGTTTTCTTCGGTCTCGACCGAAAGCACTCTCGGCTTTTGTAAAATTTATAACGTGGCTCCCGTTTTGGATGTCGGCGAATTTTATCAAAAAAAAAAGTAAAATAAAAATAAAAAAAAATCGGGGGGGTCGGTCTGACGTCACGATAACTGGAAAACGTGGCTTTTATTCATTCAACCCTTGTGCGGACGGATCGTTCTTTAAAAATTCACATCGGATATGTCCCCTTTTCGCGAAAATCTCAGTTGATAAAAGCCGAGATTTTTCTTTAAGTTTATATATATATATATATATATATATATATATATATATATATATATATATATATATATATCCACCGAAGCTTGAATAAAACAAAATGATGATTGTTGGTTTTATAAGTATACGAATTTATTTTTACGGCGACTTTTTGTTTCTTCCAATTTTTTATATATTCTATCGAATTTACCTATATTTTACATTAAATAAATATATTTCTATTCCATATATTATTAGCATACTGCTTTATTTTATTATATAAAATAATCTATTTTTTATATAATAATTATAATAAAAAGAGAACTTTGATATATGAATTGAAATTCGTTGAAAATAATTAACTATCCGAGAACGTAAGAATTTAATTTTATGAAACTATTTGAATTGATTTATATAAGATATATAAGAGATGAAAATCGTTAGATAAAAAAGCGATATATGTTAAAAAAAATATGTATGAAAATTGAGACAATATAGAGAAGTAAAGACTGAAAGACAAACGTGAGTTGAAGTTTCTTACGATGAAAGTTGTGCAAGATCAACAAACAGTATGTAATGTCAAATGGATAAATTGTCGAACTTTAAATGAAAAAGTTTTTTTTTTCACATATTGCAAACAAGATCAAAATAAAAATTACGATGCTGATTGAGTGATTTCATTAAATTTATTTTATATTATATATATATATATATATATATATATATATATATATATATATATATATATATATATATATATATACGACCCACTTCAGCTTCAATTACTGCTATTCGACTCATACAAAAGAACGAAGTCTCGAGATTGCAATTAAAATATACGGTCTAGTCAAGAAAAAAAAATTGGACACGTACACATGAATTTATAAACCTGTAAAAAAAGTGCGAGAGGGTGTTATATATATATATATATATATATATTGTCGGCTGAAAGTCGACACCGAGACTCGACTTTCAGGCTGATGAAAAAGTACGACTAGTCTAGTCTGCGTAATGAATAGCCTCGTAGAAGAGTTTTCCCACGGGATGGCTAGGGTCTCCAGAATGGGATACTGCTTTGTGCAAAGGACGACTGCATCAATTATTTATGTGGAGAAAATCCCACTCACGTCCGTCATCGAGCGTCGTAAAGGATACTTTAAAGTTAAGGTTCCCGTGTGTACAGTTAACGTCGACGTTCGGCCCTTTCGTCGATTGTTCAGATTTACTTATATAAATCACTTTTATTTTACCATATATGTGTTACCGCTGAATATATTATATATGATATATAAGTACACGTGTTACCGTTGAAGTTCAAAAATCCACTGTCATATGTCAGATAATCTATATATTATATTATATGATATATGGACAAATATCATAGATTAAATATTATATAAAAAAAAGTCAATGAATTCATAGAAATATAAATAATTTTTAAATTGTGTATAAATTATTCGAGCTATAAGAATTTAGAATGAACGAGAAAATTAAATAATGTATAGAATTAAAAGATAAAGATATATATTTTAAAATAATATATAAGTGTATTTTAAAATTAATCTTGTGATGTTACTTTAAAATTGATTTATTTAAAGATAATCAGTATTTTTTTTTAAATCTATGAAATCCAAATATTTAAAAATCAATTAACTGACATATTTTTTTAATTACTATAATAATAAAATTGTAATTAGTAAAAAGAAAATAACCGCAAACTTACATTTTGATGAGGACACAGCACCTAAAGAAAAACAATTAATTTTATTATATATTAAAAAAAATAATTTTAAATAATTCATTATAAATATAAATTTATCATGCATATATCTAGGCTATAATTTTGCAATATTTTTTTAATAAAAAAATCTGAAAATAGTTAAATAAATAATGCAAAAATATATATTTTTATCATCACTAAAACAATTATTATATGTTTTTAAATTATTCAAGAAATAAATAATTTTATTTAAGACAATTTTAATGTAATTTAAATCATGCAATCTTCTAGAATATTATATAGAATAACGTCATGCACACGAAGTGTTATTATTTTTAGAAATATTATTTTATATTTGAGAACGCCTGACTTCGGTATCACATTTGTAATATTATTAAATTTTCCACATTAATATAATATGATGAAAAGTGTATAGTTTGGAATACCGCAATTAATATTAATCGTGAAACTAACATATATTCGCACGAAACAATTTCATATCGTATATTTGAATAGTTACAGCATATTATATAAATATTTTAATATTCAAAATTATTATATTTAAAAAATTTTCTCATCATAAATTGTATGAAATAATTAAAAAAAAAATATATATTTAAATGATATTATTATTTTTCGTTTAGAATATTAATTATTTATTCGGCATATTTAATATAATTATTTTATTTTTTAATCTATATTAGAAAAATATAAAAAAAAATAAATAAATTTAAGAATATTTTTTTTTAAATAAAATTTGTCCGCCACTGGTTTTATAATATCCGATAAAATAGAATTATCCTATATTGCGAAATAGACTTTCGAATTTATTTATTTTCTTTCGAGAGAACAAATACCAAGTACCATATCGATTTTTCAATAATGGAAATATATTAAACGCAATGAAAGTGCGCACAGACACTTCGGGTACTAAATCGTAACACGCATACATGTGAAAATACACACGTATATATATATATATATATATATATATATATATATATATATATATTTAGGCGTGTATTGGTCACATGTGCGAAACGTGTTAAAGGGTTGCGGTCCAATTATTTCGCGATACATATGACGCGTGGCCCTGCGACAAATATTTGCGCATAACACTAAACGTCCATAAATAATGTTTTGGGGTTTTTAAAGCCCCAAGTGGTTGCCGGCCGGCCGATAAAAACACAGTTTTCGCAGGTCGTGTTGATCCCGCTTAATTTACAGCTGTATAAACATTTGGACGATGTTGTTTATACACTAAATATTCATTTAATTATGCCCCCCTCCACATTCTCGCTTCCGTTCATCCCCCCATCGTCCATAGTCCGAGCGGCGAAACAACAAAATAACCCTTTAATAACCGTTGGACCACTTCTGTGCACCCCGTCCTTTCTCTACATCGTTTCGTAACACCATTCAGTTGTGTTCGTATCGTTCCAAAAAGCGTGTCGTTTTAGTGAAATATGGATTAATAAAAACGTTTGTAACTCTGGTAATAATTATTTATGGACACCCTACTATATAGCCGACATACGTGAGCATACTTCTGCGCAAGGAAAACCAGCGATTTTTTTTTGTAATATTATAAATTATATTGTAATTCTAATATAATGAAATCGTAATATATATATATATATATATATATATATATATATATATATATATATATATATATATTATAATTTCTTATATTTAATTTAAACATTATTATATGACACTTCATATTACATGTATATATATATTTTTAAAATATTCGTATTTAACACTCAGATATTTTACTGAAAGAAACTTTAGACTTAACTCTGTACGGCTAAGTAAATTTAACGCCATAATTTTATATGTAATTATACTTAAGTGAATAAAATATAATTAAATATAATAATGAAAAACTTTTTTATACATAATTTATTAATAGAAATTTTTAACATATAAGAGTAAAATTATATTGAAATTTCGAAATGTTAAATACTAATAATAATCTATTTTATATAATTTATAAGCAAAATTATATTCAAAACAAAACACGAGAGATGAAATTTATATTTTTTAAATTTATTTATAATCGTTTAACAGCAAAAGCAACAGTTTATCAATAATATATTCACCACGATAATCAATTGACTGCCATATGCAATAAATTAATTTTCAACGACAAAATGTTTATCAAACATGATAAATTGTACACTATTGATTTTCAGCGTATATATTTTATTATATATAACATAAAAATATAAATCCAAAGCCTTATATTATGAAAAATATATTTTATATAATCGTCGTATCTAATGTAATATAAATAATGCTGCGATTTCAAAGAAGTTATATTCTTTGTACTACTCTTTAAAAGTAAACAAATACAGTTTAAGGTTTGAGCCCGAAAAACGAGCCGTTATTAAAAGTTTATTGTTTAATTGGATGGAAAGTTTTTCTTGACGTTGAGACGAATAGTTAATTTAAAAAAGAAGGTCGTTTTATATTATTTTATATAAAAATATGTTGAATATTCTCGAGATGTATTATTTTGAAATATATGAGCGTGGGAAGAAAATCGGAAAATAATATATAATGAATTCTGTATTATTATTTTTTTTTGTTATTGGAAAATTAATGTGCGTTTTCCGGTGATGAACGACATTCTGCAAACTGTTTTGAGTTTAATTGAAATTTTGAAAACGCCATGTGTTTGCTATTTATGACCGTAAATTGAATTTTACACGAATACTGAAATTCGACAAATATGATCTATAAACAATGAAAGAAACATATATAAATATACTTATGTGTTTATAAAATATTTTACTAGTATTAATTTTAAGTAAATTAAATTATTATATATACAAAAAGTTATAATATTTTCATATTATTTTCACACACACACACACACACACACACACACACACACACATATATATATATATATATATATATATATATATTAAAACATATTTTGTATAATATTTAAAAAAAAATAAATGAAATTCAAGATAGATTATATTGAAAGAATACTTCTAAAATTCTTTAATAGCAAATCGTTACTAATTGAATATAATTTGTTAATTTTACAATTTAAAATATTAATTAAGTACAAATAGTATACAATTAATGTGTATTTTTTATATCAAATATGCATATATAGCTGAAAAATCGCATATGAATTCAGTTATATTTATTTATTTAACAAACGTTACAGACTTCACCATTTAAAATTCAACACGTCAACGTCGAAGCTTTACAGCAGTAAATTCAAACATATTTTTTTATTTAAAAAACAAGATTATATATATATATATATATATATATATATATATATATAATACCGGATGAAAACAAAAAAAATATTGCAGTTTCGACGTGAAAATTTTAGCTGTAAAACTCAATCGTTTCGTCGGCCGTCGCGATCAAAAAATCGTCAAAAACCCCCTTTTCTGCTATATTTTTTTGAAAAATTTCACAGAAATATCGTATGTATGTATATTTTTTATCGTCTTTTACGAAGTGTATATTAATAACGGCCGAGAGAAAAAGTTCACCGTTCGTAATTTTAAATGACTTACAAAAAAAAAAAAAAAAAAAATTCTACTAATCGACTAACTCTATAACTTTAAACGAAGACGACATAATAAAAATTATTCTCGTTAGGTAAGTTTTGGTCGTTTGGCTGTTTTAAATAACAAATATTGCTAATGGTTTCGTTTGAATTAAAATATAATTTCGCGGAAATTTATAATCTTAATATAATGATATAATATGATTTTCATTATATGCTTGAATAATTTTGCAACAAGAATTTGATATTAAAATATGGCGCCTAAAAAAAAGATCTTTATACAATTTTGTTAATTTAAAATATAAAAAATAATGATTTTTTGAAATTATATGTAAGAATAAATCTTTTTAGATAAGGATTTGATGTACGATATGTAATATATATTTTAGAGTGCATCTTCACTTGACGCAATTTATGCACATATTTAATAGATTTGCAGTGATGTATAAAAATGGAATCGAAATAACGGCCTTTTGTCATAATGACGCCGTTATATTTTGAAGACGACTGGTAAAGAAGGAGAGTGCAAAAAGAGAGAAATAAGAAATGGCACTAAAACGGAATGAAACGACTAAACACAACAATCAAAAATGAGCGAGACAGAAGGCCTCCGTTTGAAATGGAGGACAGAATACGGGGTGGGTTTTAGTATGGAGTCCGTGATGGAAGGGCATAGGGTGTGTCTGGTTGCTAATGGATGCCGTTGGAATTGTTGGTTATGGAGGAAAGTGCGATTACCACAGTAAGCTCGGCACTAAGTCCGGTCATAAGTGCCGGCATTATGCTCGGAACTTGTAAGCAGGCAACGGGACACCATTCCCGTTATTTGCCGCCGCTACTACCCGCCCCCCCCTCCTCTCCTAGGTCCCGGCTTACGACTGAACGTTTTCCATAACAGGCAGACGTGTATCAAAATTAAGTCATCTCGTCGTTTTGTCGTTTATTTATTAATAGCAAGGGTGACTAAATGCATTCTCGATGTATGGGAAATTTGCGGTTTTGAAATGTTAATTTTATTATAATATATTAATGGAATTAATTTAAAACGTTATCATATTTTAATATTGTAATCGAATGTTTGATTTAAAATTTTGTAGTAATTTTAACATAATATATTTATTTCTCTTTAGTAATTATTAGATGTAATTTATAAAATTAATATCACAATATTGTATTTATTGACTTATTTAGTTTAATAGAAGAAAGAATTTGCCGATAGAAATAATGAAAACTTCCTTTGCTATTTTGCGGTTCATTTATCGCGGACTAGCTATTTTAAATGTTTTCAATAAATATTAATATAAAATATTTAACGCTTTATTTTCGTCTTTCGCGGGTTTTCGATGAGAACATATATCGAGTTTTTAAAATTACATATCTGGTTTTAAAAGTTTAAAATAATTTTAGTATACATATATACGAAAATTTTAAATGTTCTAAGTAAAATAAAGTACAAGTATGTATAGAACAGTACGGGAAAGATTATTAAGTGAATGGGAAAGGTTTATGAATTATATAAGTGAGTGAAGAGGATTTATAAAGACTTATGTATATTTACTAAAATAATCTATAAATATTAAAATAAATATAGCATTCTTACTTTGCTGATTTGCACTTATTGTGAGTGGTCATATAAAGTATTACCCGCGATAAGTAAAGTAGTATTATAATATTTTTATATATATTAAAATAATGTCAAAAAAAAAAAAATTAAAAACTGATAAAATCTTGGTAAAATGGATCAAAACAGGCAACAATATTTAATTTGAGTTCGTCGGTTCAATTTCTATTCTAAAAAGTAAGTTGTGAATAATGTTGAAATGCTAAAAGAAAATTTAAAAGTTTGACAAGAATTGCTTTAGAAAAAAGTTTGAAAATCGTTAACGCTATAAATATACGCGTTCTTTATGCGTACCATGTTTGAAGATTTATTTTCACGATATACATGTATCTTTAAAATTTTATTGATATATCGAATTAGACTTATATATTTCGCTTAGTTTAAATAGGTGAGGGGGGGGGCGAGGGCTAATTAACGTGATTATTCATCATTAGCATTCGCATGCAGATCACGAAATACGCTTATTAAAATGTGAATACGTAAAATTTTATAATTTTGATCGATCGATTGCGGTCTGATGATCGAATGATATGATGAAGCTAATCTTCGTCGATTTTATGCAAATTCGACACGTTTCAGCATGAATAGGCTTTGTCGAATCAAAAGCTCATTAGCCGCTGGGGATGGTAGCTTTTGTGCGAAGATGTGAAATTGAAATTTTTACGTGATTTCATCGTTATAATATTACTCCGATATATTCGTAATATATATATATATATATATATATATATATATATATATATATATATATAGTTTGTTTATTGAAATTAGATAGTTTTAATCGTACGATTAAGTATATTATTGTATGTGTGCTTTGGTGAATTTGATGTAAATTTATTGTAATCGATTTTATGCTAAAGAGTTCGTTAGAATGCTCCGTATATATTATATTATATATGAGCACATTAAATTAATAGCGATGTTATTATTAATTGGTTTAAATTGTTGATAAATATTTGCATTGTGAATTATTTTTAAAATTATAAATCAATCGTGTAATTATATTGATTAGTAATTTTCGGATTATTTTTATTTGAATTAATTTTTGGTTTCAGTTAAGTTTATTTTCATTCAAAATGTTAAATATCTGATTTTATAAAAAAAATAAATAATTAAAAAACGAGTTTTAGATTAAAAAATAAATAAATTCTCTATTTATATTATTAAAAAAATAATAAGGATCTTTAATCTGTCAAAAACGAGATTATTTATTATTTCCATGTCTGTTATATAAAATATATGTATTAAATAAGCGTTATTTTTTTTTCATTTTATTACATTATATTATATTTTAAAACTCATATTTATAATAGATTATACACGTTAAAACCAAGTTATTTCACATGTGAAAGGTATAAGGTTAATCGTTTTTTTTAAACCTTATATATGTGTACGATATTTTTATTTAAATTTATTAATTTTAAAATAATAATTACGCTCTGACATATCGTTTAAATATTCAGTGCACATATAAAAAAAATATTTTATTGTGAAGGATTCAAAAATTTATTATTATTTTAATATATTATTTATTAATTTATATATATATATATATATATATATATATATATATATATATATATATATATATATATATATATATATATATATATATATATATATATATATATATATATATATATATATATATATATATATAAATATGTTGATTTTATGTTTGCATATTATTTTATCAATATTGAAATTTTCTATAAAATATTATTAATGGTAGAAAAAATAATTTTGAAGGAGGGGGGGGGGGCTGCGATATAGATGAAAGAATCGATACGTACTGTTTAACACAGTTCGATGCGATCAATTTCGGATTCGAATACGACATGACACTTTGACAGTTCTTAACCAGCATTGCCGTCAATCCGTATTGACACTTGCGCTTCCGTCGTTAAATTTGCATTTAATTTGATACTCGCCATCGACGCGAAAAAGACTTACGACGCTGCCGGGTACGAGAAAAATATTGAACGAGACGACGCCGACATTAAAAAAAAAACGCAAAAAAATAATATTTGAAAAAAAATGAAAATTTTTTTCTGGATGGTGAGGGGGGAGGGGAGGTGTACAAAAAAAAGCTATTAATATCGGTCTCTTGAAAGTAAGCGAATAATAATAATAATAATAATAATAATAATCGAAAAGAAAGAAAAAAGTGCAAAAGTTTGCGCCGTAAAAGTCGCCGGTAATTTGACAATGGCGTGTCTCGTTTTTATCGAAGAGAGAAATCTTGACGTCGGTCTCTCGGACAAAGCTTCGCCGAATGAAATTATCGCATTTCCGTCAAAAGAGAAAGAGAGAGAGGGAGATAGGAAAAAAAGAAAGATATAAAGAAAAGGAAAAAAAAAGAAAAGTGAAAAACGGCTTAAGATACACATATATGAGAGCGTCTGTTAAATGTCGAAAGCGGAAATCTTGTATAAATGTATGATAATAATAAAAATAATAATAATAAAAAAAAACGATTTTGACAATAAGTGGAATATATTGTGTTTACAAATCAGTAACAATATTATAGACGTGTATGGGTTCAATATAATAGGTCGAGGTTGTGATTTTTTTTTTATATAGAATTTATTATTATTGTTAACACATGGCAATACAATTTTAGTTCTTTTATATTTGACAATATTTTGTGACTGACTTTTGACATTTCAATTTGAAAAAAGTCTTATTTTTAATATTTATTTACTTTTTTCATATACAAAATTTTTCAAATTATTATATTAGCAAAAAAATTTTTTTTTTGCTATGAATTTATATAGGAAATTTTAATCATATGTTTGATTTAAACGTATTATCTTAGAATATTACGTTATAATAAATACTTTTTTCACGAATTTTTCCATAAATTATTATTATTATATTACAAATTAATATAAAAATTTCCAATATTACTACACAGCAGGGATTTGTAACCTTTTGCTTCGCACGCGCCAATTTCTTTGACTATTCAGATGTGTCATAAAATTTACATCTAAAGTTCTAGTTTAAATATATATTTCTATTAAAAAAAAAGTATTTCTGGAAAACATCTCTATTATGTCTAGAGTATAATGTCAAATTATTTTATATGTTGGCCACCTCTGCTATATATAATATAAAATAAATAAAATAATGTAATAAATTCTTAAGTAAAAATCAATATTTATATAGAAAATATTAGCGATAAAAAGTAAGAATATGCAAGAAACTATTAAATTAAAAATAAATTTATTCATCATTAAAAACGTATTGTATTATAAAGGAGGAACAAAATATAAACATGTTACATTATGTTTAATATATTGAAGATAAAACGGCGAATAGTCATAATTAACTATATAATATTATTATTATTCGAATAGTGGAATCATTTTATATTTCATTTAAATTTCTATAAATGCGGTTAATGTTTGTTACGTTTTACAAATGCATTAGATTTAATCAAACATAATGAATGTGTTATTTCGCAACTAAAGTTAGAATTTTGCTTTTGGTGTCGTATTACGGGTTTAATTTTTGCTTGTGTTAAATACATACACACACATTTATATATATATATATATATATATATATATATATATATATATTATACATATATTCTAAACACTTGTTGACCCACTTGGCAAGCGTTGAGGAAATAACTTTCCATGAATGTCCTATCATGTGAAAATCATTTGACGATAGTCACAAAACGCCAACGAGAATATAAATCTATAAAAGACGATCTATTAAAAAAAAATTAACGATGAACAATTTATTATAATATATTCGAATTATTTTTATTGAAAAAAAATAACATTGTTATTATTTTAGATTGGTATGTTTTAATCAATTATTTAATATGAAATATCTATTTTTTTTTTATTAAAATTATATTATAAAAATATATTTTGAAAGCGCAATAATGATTTTATATACATAGAGTAATTTTTTATAGACGTCTATAATTTTTTTTATGAATATCTGTGTGATAAAGCTGATTCTAACAATTTAAAAAAAAATATTTAAATAAATTCATATCATAAATATGTAGAATTTTTGGATTCGAACTCCATATATCATATATATATATATATATATATATATATATATATATATATATATATATATATATTTGTGGACTGAAAAAATCTTGATATCCTCACGTCTATCAAGAGTGTCCAAAACGAAACAGAGTAAAATTAATGTTGAAATACGCATTACGTATTATATTTTATGTGTGTCACCCAGATATCGATCTGGAGTGCGGTCGAGCGCAAAAAATGACCCCTGGAGACGTCTGAGCATTTTCCCACCCCATTACACCCCCGTCCATTTTCCCCAACCTTCCATCGTCAGAGACTAATCGTAGTCTGGCCGTGTCGTTTTTCCAGTTTCCGCGCTTTTCCGGATTCATGCGGAAAACTCTAGACCGATTTTCCGATATTACGCTCAGGATTTCGACTGCGTTTCTCTTCTTTTTTATAAACTTTTATACATATATATATATATATATATATATATTTTTTCGTTTTGTACGACGAATTTGACTGCAAGATCTTTTGTTTCGTATACTCATTGCGATTCTATAAGCGTACGGGTTTGGGTCTGCACGTGCCAAATAAAAACACTCCCTCGGATCAAACAGGTATTTGACGTTACACGATTTATCCCCTCATCCCTTGTATCCCGTTGGAACCTTCGTGTCTATATATATGTATGTTTATATAAGGGTAAATACGTATATGTTGTATATCATATTTATAAAATAAAACACCCACGCAATGCGGTGTTGATGAATTCGGGTTTTCCTAATACACCATCGGACTTACAATGCTTTTCAATTTTCATTCAATGTTGGCATCACATATATATATATATATATATATATATATATATATATATATATATATATATATATATATATATATATATAATGATGATTACGAAATTTTAAGATATATTTTTAACAATGATTATAATACTTTACATACTTCATATATATTCATCAAAAAAGGTAAAATATTATAATTAAAAATATATTTGATTTATAAATATATAATATAAAAACTATGTTTTTGTAGATTTTTATATAATATTTATTTACAATGAAATCAAATATTTTTATACTATTTATATAATACATAAATGTTTGAAATAATTTTGATATTAAAATATTGTAAAATTTGTATTAATAAATTATCATAAAAGACCGATTATTATTATTATGATAATTTGAAATATATTAAAAAAAAATTAGTAATAAAATATCAAAAATATTTAAAATTATTAAATAATATCTTATATATAATAATGTAATAGTAGTTATGATATTCATATAGCAATTTATATTTTTGAAAGTCATTTTTTTTAAACATGTCCATTTTAATTGATAGAGCCAAATAGTACACTTTATAACGATTGAAATTGTATAAAAAGAAAATAAAGATCTAGAACCTTACACATTAGACAGTTGAACAATACGTGAAAATTGAAATAGCGCCAAAGCCAATAATAACGATTGCATCATAATTTCAAAATCGTATACGTCACGAAATGGAACGAATTTTTCGCGACCCACCCTGTATATACACACACACATATATATATATATATATATATATATATATATATATATATATATATATATATATATAACATATAATATATATTTATCGTGTCGTGCCACGTTGTTTATCGACGAGGGTCGTTGGGTCGGTATTACGTTGTCAACTGTCGGGAAAACTCATACGTGCATCGAAGAACTATAACAAACACCGTATAAGAACATTTGCAAAATTCGAAAAGGAAACCCTTTATTGAATTGTATTTTTTATTTTTGGAACAATTTCTATTTTTTTTCACCCTTTCTTCCTTCCTCTACACTCTTCAATACATTTTCATACATAAAAATATATAATAAGAATTTTTTTTTTTGAAAAAAAAAAATTTTTTTTATAAATATATATATGTGTGTGTATATATACATAAACATAGTAACATATTCAAATAGACATGTATCGTACCTGAATATTAAACGGGGTTAAATTTATGACTGTTCACATTTCATTCGTACGGCAGAGCATATGATGAGAAATATAAATCATACGTTCGAACGTTCGAGATAAAGCAAAATCACTAAATTCGTTGTTTGCCGGAAAATCGCAAGGGTTTTCCCTTTAAATTCTGGATGAAACCATTCGCGTTGCTGAGATAAAATTTTTTTTTTTTCTTTAAAAATATTGTTCATTTCATATACAATATATTTCATATCATAAGAATAAATAAAAAATATAGTATATATATATATATATATATATATATATATATATATATATATATATTTATATATATTCTATTGATTTTTTATGTATGATTTTTGAATGTTTTTTTTACATATATATAATGTGTTATATAAAATCTAATAATAAAATCAAAGGTGTTTTTAAAAAGAAAACCAGGATTTTCACAGGTTTATTTTCATAATATAGTTTGAAACTTTTTTGAACTAAATATTATATTTAGACGATTAGATGGATCCAAAAATACTACAGTTCTTTTAATATTGAATTTAAATTTATCATTTTATATATTATATCAATTAATAAAAGTATGATTTATAAATGTTGGGTAACTATATCAATCTAAAATTTATAAATTCTTTGATAATATATACTTGATTAATAACGATACATTTAAAAATAATATCATTAATATTATAAGTATTTTTAATCTATGATTGAGTGATAAATTTTATATTTATCATTCAATATGAAATTAATAATATATAAAGTAAGTAGATAATTGAACGTAATCATGAACTTAATATGTTAATATATATATATATATATATATATATATATATATATATATATATATATATATATATATATATATATATATATGATATTTAAAATATGTGAAATCGACTAGAGAAATCATCTGCATATTCTCGAATTGAAATGATTATCGCGTGACAATCGCAATAAACGCATTAACAACGCGACATGAATATCATATTTGTAAGGGAGGATGAAAGGGGGGGGGGTATGATAATAAAATTTGGTGGCTTAATATGCAAATAGGATCAATTAAAATGATTAGGTCCAATCAAACTGATGTAAATCGAGATACGTACGCAATTAACGATTAGCGAATCGTTTAACTTTTGTCAATATATACAGTCTGCAATTTATATATATATATATATATATATATATATATATATATATATAACGATAAACGTATTAACGATACAAATTGATTCGTTATGTTCTAAATATTGTTTATCAAATTATCGTTATATATATATATATATATATATATATATATATATATATATATTAAAGAGAAATGTTCTGTTCTCTAAATATTGATGTTTTTCACTTGAAAATGAAAATCATTAGCGATCTCAACCCTTTCTGAAAATTCTTTGGTGAACCACAACTCAAAACTTTTGTAACGTAGGTTTCATTGTGAAAGTGGCAATTTTGTGAATAGAGTAATACCCTTACTCTTACAAAATGACTTTATAATTTATATATATATATATATATATATATATATATATATAATATTTACATCATATATATATATATATATATATTTATATATATATATTATAAAATAATTTTTGTTTCGAATATTTCAATCATCAATAATTAGTAAAATATACGTCAAAAATAATATACAGAATGATTTGTGACAGTATTAAAAAAACGTCAGAGTAACATATAAAATATGTATATAATAAAAATACAATACTCTATTTTTGGTCGTAATAAAGTATTAAACCGCCGTGGAAATAAGATTAACTGGAAAATATTCAATGACACAGCGTTTCACCCGTGTCCATATAATGACGTGATACTTAAAATACAAGAACCCTTTTTTCGAATTTAATATTAGGTCAGGTTTATCCGGGACTTTTCACTCTATAATACACCATTTTTTTTCCCGTCATTGACTTTGACTGTGCATCATTAATATTCCATATACGTTTCTACCTACGACACAATATAATTTTAAAGGTCAAGATATTTTATTATATTTTTATTTGTTAGTTAAAAATTTTAATAGAAATATATATATATGTATATATATTAACATTTCAATGTCGTTTCACAGACAATTCAAACAAATTACTCTACAACCTTTGCTCTGCCCACTATTGGATGACAGTTTTTCCCCTATTTTTCTTGCCATGTAAAATTTATACGATAGCGGAGCAATTCGGCAGCGGTGTGAGACGAAATAACAGAGGGACCAAAAACAATATTTACATACCAATTTTCCGCAAAAACCTTTTCTTCGAGTCTCTTTTCTCTCTCTCTCTCTCTCTCTCTCGGCACCCCCGAGGGAAAAGCCTCCGATGCGTTGTTATTGTTATTGTGCTCGTTACGTTTGAAGATTAGGTTGTTAAGGTCTGATCCGCACTATCGCCGAAAAGCGGAATCGGGTCAGATTCGAAACATTGAATCCGATTTTTTTTTTCTCCGGTGAAATTTCAATAAAAATCGCGTATTCAAATTTAATTCAGAATTGAAAAATAATCAAAAATAACGCGAAACACAAAAATATATAAAATAAAAATAAAATACAAAAAAAACGATACGAGAGAGAGAGAGAGATAAAAGGCGGCAATAAAAATATTGAGGCCGCTTCCGCGAAAGTTGCGAAAAAAAAAGCGGCGAGTTTTCGGAAAGTACGCAAAAGTTTTCGATAAAACTGAAATATAACCGCTTATTTATCGCGAGAAAAAAAAATAAGTTTAAAAGTGTATAGTTATGTCGGTTTGTTATGGCGAAATATTGGAAAGTTGTAATTGGCTGTGCGTTCTTCGAAATATAAATACGATTGAAATTGAATAATTCGATATATTTAATTTCATACAATATTAATAGGAAAAAATTTTTTTTGAGATTTTTATCACAATATTATATTTTATATATTTTTTTGTTCTTATATTATAATTTTTAAATAATAGATTAGATATTTATCAATACGTTATCAGTCAAAAAATCTAATTATATTATCTAGATATTAACTATTTTCATTTTATAAAAATGCATCATAGTTTTATTTTTAAAAATATAAAATAATAATAATGGAAAGTTAGATATTAAAGAATTTAGATAAAAATAAGATCAGAAAAAACGGAATTTATTTTTTATTATTTTACATTGAAATCGTCTAATTTCAATGATATATATTTATATATATATATATATATATATATATATATATATATATATATATATATATATATATATTTTTAATAATTATTTTGAAGTGAAAATATTTAGAATTAAAAAAGAATGAATTTGATAATTTGAATCATATTTAAAAATTTATATATTGTATTAGATTTATGAATTGTTAAATTTATGAATTGTAAATAGAGATGAATGCGAAAATATGATCGATATAAACTTTGAACTTCCGATGTCAAAATTGCAAATTTTGCGCTTCCATCCCATAAAATTGTGTTCAAATTAATTTTTGTGAAGTGAAAAATGAAAAAAAAAAATAACCAAAAAAAAAAAAACAAAAAAACACAAACGGGTCACACCGAGCGAAAGATCGATGATAAAGGGACACAAGTGCCAAAAATTGAACGGGTGGCAAACGACAGCCTATGTATACCATATACGAGATGGGGGTTCCCGGTGGTTGATGGTTTGAGTTTACAGGACCCGTAAACAAAAACGTAGGACGCGCACACGCGAAACGATCGATTTGCGTATTAAAGTATTAAAAACGACCTGACAAACCGCTCATTCGTGTCTATATATGAATATGTACACGTCATATTTTCGTATATTGTGATCGATTCTAATATCGAAAGTTTGCACTCATGTGTTAACGTTCTCTATATATTTTTTTTCGTTGTATTTTTCAATTTTTCCAAAGGTGAAACTGTGCCGATGGTGATATTGTTCATCGGGGGTTGATTTATCAAATGTGACATAGTAAAAAAAAAAAATTATATTATGATTTAATTTAAAAACAATATACTAATAAAAATATTTATGTTCAAATGGAAAAAAATATATATTAAACACATTCATCGTTTAATATATTATCTCACATATAATATTATTTAAACTTTTGATCCATCTACAAAATAGTTAACTTTTGTTAAATACTGAAACATTATAATTATTTTTTTTTCATTTTAATATGAACATTTTTCTTACTATTATCTTAAATATATAATGATCTTTTTCAACAGGATTTTATTTCGTGAAGATATTAAATTTCTTGATTTACGCGATAGATACTTAAATGGAAAAATATACCGTGTAAATGAAAAACAGCGTTAAATATGCAACGAATTCGTACAAATTTAAACAATATGCTATATTATATAAAAAAACCGTATTAATTGAAAAACATTGATTTCGTACTAAATTCAAAAATACGTTACAAAAAAATCCGCGTAAAAAAAGTTAAAGAACTCATACAAATTCAATTGTGTTCCATTAAATAGAAAATTATGTAAATTGAAACATTAATTTTATATTAAATTTGTAACATATTTTATATTTATTTTTAACATATTTTTTTTATTAAATAACATGTAATTATATATATATATATATATATATATATATATATATATATATATATATATATATATATATATATATATACTCATTGCACTATTAATATTATTAGATAGTGGTCAAGTTTCATTCATATTGAACATATTTAAAAAAAAAAAACATTTTTTCGACCGCGTTAAAGTGAAACAGCGTAAAAAGAAACACAAGTATCGTATAAATCAACATGGTAACGAATTCTTTTCATATCATACATAATCACGAACAAAGAGTAATAATGGTGACGTGAAAATAATAAACGTTCGATAATTGTGTTTCGAACGTTGTAAATATATTTGGTTGTAAGCGCTTGTCGCTCGTTCACATTGACATGAAATATTTGAATTGATGTCAATATTGTAAAACGTTCCATGGGTGGGTAAGGGCTTAGCTATTTAGCGAGGATCGTGTAATTTAATCGAGCGAAGCCTCAGAAGCCCTGGTTTAGACATTGATGAACCAATTTGTTATAACAAGTGTTCGCTCATATGCGCTGTCAGCTGCACTACGCTATATAGTAATTAACCACTCAAACTAATGATATCTTATCAGTCTTTACTTTATATATATATATATATATATATATATATATATATATATATATATCTTAATATTTAAAACATCTTAATACTTACGAGTAATAATATTAATTTAAATTTTTTATTAATAATTCAAGTACACATTAATATATATAAAAAATAAAAAATAATATAAAGAGGTTTTTTTATATATATTTTTTTGTATATATATATATATATGGAGGTTAAAATT
This sequence comes from Leptonema lineaticorne, assembly GCA_024500535.1. NCBI lineage: Eukaryota > Metazoa > Arthropoda > Insecta > Trichoptera > Hydropsychidae > Leptonema > Leptonema lineaticorne. Next base: position 8,056,821 of record JANIJI010000006.1, on the reverse strand, counting down.
TGTCGACGATTTAAAGTGTGTTTCGGTGAATTTCGCCATTAAATGTGGTCAATCGACACATCAAATATTTGAACGCGCGAAATGTTTGTGTAATTGTCGATTATTTTCGATGTGTACTCGAATCACAGTGCAAACACATTTTGATTTTCACTCCGAATGTGTGCAATCGTATATTTATAAATTAGAATTTATATATGTAATGATAATAATAATTATTATTATATAATATATTCGAACATATTTGTGTTTCATTTTTAATAAAATCTAATGTGTTTTTTTTTTCATAATTACAAAATTAATAACGATTAATATATTATTGATAAAAATTGGAGAAAAATAAATCGTTATATTTATGGAAACAAATATAATAAAAATATTAAAAAAAAAAAATTTAAAACTGTTTATAGGTAAAAAGTTTGGAGTATATTTTATTCAATGTTATAATTAACTAGCCTTTTTGTTGAAAATGGATTTATATCACATTCAAAGAAAATGGTACAAATATATATATATATATATATATATATATATATATATATATATATATATATATATATATATATATATTGAATATAATGTCAAAATTTAATATATATTAATACGATAATAAAAATATAATATGTGACGTATTGAAAAATTAAGAGTATAAAATCCAAATATACATGATTCATGAGTTATTTTTTAAATAAATTCAAAATCAACGAATTTTTAAAGATGTTTTGATATATATATATATATATATATATATATATATATATATATATATATATATATATATATATATATTAAATGATAAATATAATTTTCAATAATAAAAGTTAACATAGAATCGAGTATATTTCTCGTCGTAATATTTATCGATAAAATTCGTAATATGAAAAATATATTTCAGTTCTGTGCAATTAAAGTCGACCGTAAGTTTCACACGTTAAACTCGCAGTTATATTATAATTATACATTTGAAATACATATGTATATATATATATATATATATATATATATATATATATATAATAGTATATAGTGGTAAAATACCATTGTGAACTTGAAATGGGTTATACTCGGATGGATTTCCAATAAGTCTAATCTTAATGGCAGCCAGGGCTTAACTTACACAAATGGAACACCATGAACGCGGTTTACCAATGGATCGGTGAAATATACAGGTTACCCTTAATTGGATTATTCTATTGTAAGACCGGGGTGGGCTCGAGTGTTTGTACCTTTGTACAAACGTACGGTTTGTGAATGCATTCAAAATCATCGCCGTTTATACGAATCGCTTTACATATATATATATACACACACACACACACACATATATATATATAGATATAGTGTGATCGGTTGATAGTTTTCCTTTTCTTTTCGGCGGGTTAATTATTTAGCGTTTGAACCGCCGTTTCAAACTATACGCCCTTGATGATAATAATAATGTTCTGTAAGCGATGCGCATATTAATTTGTAATATCTAGCAAATCTGCCGGGGAAACTAATGTTAAATACAGTTTTAATCCTATTAAGAGATTTCCACATTTACCGATATCAAATTAGCTGACATCGAATTATTCGGAAGCTCGTGTATATAATGATTTACATTAATAATAAATAATATGGGAGACGATTTCGCTATCGTTTCCCGAATCGCGGAACGCGTCTGTTTAAATATGTTCGAAATTATATATATATATATATATATATATATATATATATATATATATATATATATATATATAATTAATATATTAAATAATTTTAGAACTGAAAATCTATTGAAAAACTAGATTTAATATATAATATATTATTATATATTAATCTAAAATAAATTTAAGCATTTTTTGTTCTATCAAAAAATATATTGAATATAGTATTACTACGTTAAATTTATTTCAGTTATATATCTAAAAATAAGATTTGAAAGTCTCTATTAATTTCAATTTATAATTATTAATTTTAAATTATGTCATATAGTTCATTCAGGAATCGAATTTAATCTAAGAGAATCATTTATTTGAATTACTGGGTAAAAAATAATAATAAATGAAATCGACTACAACCGGCAAAAGAATAAGAAAGAAATATATATATATATATATATATATATATATATATATATATATATATATATATATATATATATATATATATATATATATATAAAACGGAGCTTTTAACTGGAATTTTTAACTGGAGATTACCGCGCAGAAAATACGGCTGCTTATAAACGGATAAAATCGAGATTCATCTTAAACTGAGAAACCGCGAAACCTTAACATAAAATGGCTAATGTGAAACTTTCGAGCCCCACTAATAGAGTGTTTGTACGGCTTAACTCCAGGGAAAGCTTTGATGTTTCCTTATTGGGATCGAGTTGTGTAAAATCGACCCGGGCAACTTACATTTTGATATACAAAGCAAATATTTAACTGTGAAAACTTTATACTATAAACACGTAGATATATATTTATTAGACACACACACATATCATTCTTAATTTGTATATATATATATATATATATATATATATATATATATATATATATATATATATCAGTTTAATTAAACTTTAATTTGTAACATATACAAGTAATACGTGTAAAAATTATAATTCACACGACTTTCATATAATATATATATATATATATATATATATATATATATATATATATATATATATATATATATATATATATATATATATATACTAAATATTGCTTGTTGCGTTATTATTTACATTTATAAATCTTTAATTAGTGTCGTCGTTAACATTTTAACTATGCGTTTGGGGTATTAGTGTAAAAAGGGTTCAACTACGGCGCTTAACCCTTTCGTTATGGGTGAGTGAAAGGGTTATTTCGAGCTTCGTAAAAGTGTAATAATTTAAATTAATACTTTACAAATGTAAGTGTCCACACTTGAAAATCTGGTACGACGCAAAAATTTGCAAGGGTCTAGAGACTACATTAATGATATTATTTCAACGACTGTATACTGGAATAATGATAGAATGTTATATATATATATATATATATATATATATATATATATATATATATATATATATATATATATATATATATATATATAATTATTAATAATATAGGTTTATATTATAAATATAATGTTTTGAAGTATGATATCAATTTATGTCACATAGAAAAATATGAAAAATAAACGAATTACACGTGAACCGAACGAATTTCATTGTATTGTCGCCGCTCGAGTTTTTCGTTTTTCATTTTAATTTTTCCATTAACCCGCTTCGAGTTCGCCTAAAAGTAACAAAATATAAACAAGTCGAGAATATATATATATATATATATATATATATATATATATATATATATATATATATATATTTATATATATAAAGAAGGCAAGAAAGTCGAGTTCGCCAGCCGAAAAAAAAAGTTTGACGTTTCCCAATTATACGGCAATTTATTCAACCGAATAGAAAGGGCGAATTTTCTCCGTATCTACGGAAAAACGATCCTCCACCACCCCCCAATCTAGTGTGTCTGTATTCGGATTAATTAAAAGGCGCGTATTTAACCGTCAGTCGGCAGCTAGGTCTAATGACTGGCCAAATCTCATCCCCCAAAAACCTGGTCTGCTTCCCCATCAGGAGTGTAGGACTAATCCTTCGACAACGGGGAGACAACTAATCCTGCGGTGGATTGATGCGCGACAGTTGCCACGGATTATATTTTTATTCGTTCTTTACGACTTCATTTTGACCGGTGGATTTTTTTTTGTGGAGTGTTTCGTTTTATGAGCTAAATTCAATTTTTATTATTAATAAAAAAAATATTTGTATTTTTTTTTTACAAAATAATATAAAATTTATTCAGATATGTCAATCGTCTTATATAAGAATTTTGTGTAGAATTGGCAATTTGAAAGAGATATCATGTTTTTACAAGAGCTTTTCATATCATATAGTCAAGATTATATTATCTATAAACTATCTTTTATAGGATGACAATTGATTGAACATTTATGACTTATAAGTTTAATAAGCTTCTTCATATAATTTTATTTTACTGAAAAGAATATGTATATATATATATATATATATATATATATATATATAATCTTTAGATTTATCGTAAAGCCTTTGGGGTATTCAATCTTCAGGGATATGTTTCGATTGCTGCCATCTCATTAAAACGTGAACACGAGCGACTTAATAATTTTACGAATGCTAGTTTTCTCTAAGGTTTTACGAGAAATAATTTAGATAGGCAAAATGAAAGATAATTCGAATTATAGTTAAACGAACGGTTCGTGTTTTATTCTATAATAATATCGGTTTAATGAAGCCGAATATCATTCGTAATTGCGCGTGTGACGGTGTTAGAAAGTGAAATATGTTTATATTATTTTTTTCATTTAAATTTAGTTTTTTTTAAAATAATAAAAATAAAACGATGCTTTATTATAATTTGAAGTTTACACTCGTAGTTTGAATCTGATATGAACGTAATTATGGTTTGACGCGTTGACCGTTTGGTCATTAAGTGTGTCTTTCGGGAATTCAGTGATATTAAAAGGGCTAGTTATGGTTACCCCAAATTTATATATATATATATATATATATATATATATATATATATATATATATATATATATATATATATATATATATATATATATATATATATATAGGAATGACGCTTGACCCGCGAGGAGTTCATCCGAGCGAGTTTAACTGTTGGCCATTAGTTAAATTAAATCCGCGCGCACACGTGAGTTATTAGCGGTGAACGGGCTCGTCTCTCGCTCTAATAACCCTAATTATGATGGTTAAAGTCGTTTCATCCGCACACAGAAAGATAATTCGAGATAGAACGGGAAAGACACCGCAAGCTTTCGCGTCGAAGCAAGAAAATAATAAAGCGCGCCGCTCGCCGCGAGGGATGAAAAGCGAGCTTTCCGATAGACAAAGCCGACGAGGAACGGGGGATGAAAATTCGGTCGTGTGTAAAATGTTGATGCCCGCGTGCCAAAGGTGCTGCGTATTTTAAGGGTTGGATTTTTTTTGCGAATCAATGAAAAATAATAATAATATTAAAATAAAAAATAAAAAGAAACGCGCGTCAAGAGACGGAAACGTCGATGTTTGAAATGAGAAATTGGCATATCGATAACTAATTCAATGTTTTTTATATGCGTTATTTTTTTTCGATTTAAATTTAATCATAATTTAAATATATTTTTTTTACATGTTTTATTAATACATATTATAAGTGAAATCGTGAGGATTTTTTTATGAATATGTTTTATTTTTAAATTAAAATGTAATACATTAAAAATATTGGATAAATTATTGAAATTGATTAGAAAAAAAATATTTTTTATATAAAAATGAAATGATAAAATATTAATAATAAAATATTAAAAGAGTTTTTACTTTGAATTTTTAATAAACATGCGAATTTTTTTGTAAACACTATAAAAATAATTTGTATTAACATTTATATATACATATATATATATATATATATATATATATATATATATATATATATATATATATGTATATATAAATATATATATATATATATATATATATATTTACAAATAATATGAGAAAATAAGATCACCTCTTTTTAAAATACTGATCACAGATCAAAAACAATAAATTTAATATGCGCTTCATGTCCTGGTGTTGGATATTTTTTTCATTCGAAACGAAACAAACGGAAAAATCACTTTTTTTGTCTGATATAGATAAAAGTTAAAAAGAACGACAATATAATAACGAGAGAGAGAGAGAGAGAGAGAGAAAGAGGAGAAAAAAGGGAAAACTCGACGCAATATTACGACGTTACCGTTCATTAGGATGAAATATGCGAAAGTGTTTTCAAAAAAAAAAAAATAAGAAAATTCGCAACGTCGAAGTAATAAAAATAAAGGGAGCATTTCGATAGTCGCCGCCGAAAAGCATCGAAGGGGATGAAAACGAGGAGAGGTAAATTTTCAGAAGCGATCCTGCTTCGTCAAGCGAGGCTTTCCTTAAGGTTCTATTTTTTTTTATTTCACGAAGCGCACGAGTCTAACGTGAAATCGGTGGATATGAAAATGTCAGGATTTTCCCCTTTGAAGATCATAGGGGATGGCTAATCTTTTGAAGTCTTTCCTTCTCTTTTTTTTTCTCTATACGTATGTCTTTTAAAAAAAAATAAGGAGAAAAAAAGACGAACGAAATATCATCGGGATGAAAAGTTTACATTTTACATTACGTTAATGATGTCTTTCGCTTTTCTATCGTCAAATTGCGGTTTTATTTTTTATTCACGTGCTTATAAAGAAAATTCTCACCTTTGACATATTTTTTTTTCGTCGTGAAAAATAAACGCAAAATAAAATAAATCAGCTCATAGGATGTTTCGGTATTCGTTTCTCTATTTTTTTTTGTGTTTATTTTGTCGACGTTATGTTTGGCTTTTATTTATATTAAAAGCTTTGAGTAGTTATTGCATTATTTAAAATTAAAAAAAAAAACATTTTTCTTCTGAATGAATATAAAAGTTAAAAATTAAACAATAGTTTAATATTTAAAATATATAAGAAAGTGTTATTTTTTATATACAATATAAGGGATAATTTTCACAAATTTTTAAATTAGTAGAATATATTTATTCATACAGATTATCATATTATAAAAAAGAAAATTTTAGTATAAGAATAATTTTTAATATCAATATAAATCATTCAATGGATATATAATATATGATAAAATAGTATAGTAATAAAAATATTATAATAGTCGAGAAGCACATTTTAAATGAAAGAATATTTTTATAATTATGGAATATCGTGATTTTATTACAGAATCTACGGTTATACATACGATGATTCGATAACGTATGAAAGCGGAGAACTTTCTCTACGTATATATATAATATAATATTTTATATAGAGATATGAAAAATAACCGGAAAATTTTACTTACAGACATGTGAAATAATCACTGGAGGGAAAAGATAATAAGTTTCCAGCGGAGACTATTGAGAGCGAACGACGATCGATTCATTGCATTTACGAGAAATTGTTTCTCATCGTCGGAAAATTTTCCCGTTATGAAAGAAAATCTTTCGTGAAACGTGTTCGATTAAAGCGAAAAACGGAGACTATGAGGAAAAACAAAAAAAAAAAAAGAAAGCTCACACGCCAAATATTCGAAGACTAACCAAGAGTTAGAGACCGCACATAGTGAACTTTGGCAAATGCTTCCACAATAAAGAAAAAATTCTTCATTTTGATTTTCGTGCAGTAATTTTTACGCAACAAGCGTGTTTATGTTATCATCCACTTGTTGATTCTCAATTTTGGCAATGTTAAAAAAATATATTTTATATCATATTATCCGTTATAATGAATGATACTAGTTTGCATCTATTGTCAGCGGATATAGAGAAGCGTAAAAAATATCGTACAATGTCATCCATTATATATAATATAATATAATATAATACATATTTCGATAGAGTGAAAATGTTGACTTTGGACTAGGAGATAATGGTGAATTACTATATCAGGTTTCTTTGAGCTCACAATGGGACCTATTTACATTCCGTTGTGAACGTATTCAGAGGAAAATTAATGCTCCGATGGGAATTTAGAACAGTGCGAAAATCTATTCCATTGACTATTTCAATGTGCTCTTATCCAAGTATAGTGAAATTAATGGATGAGTGAGTTTTCATATTTGAATGATTATTTTGGTATCATATCTATAATATTACGATATTTTTTTTCGATATGAAATTTTATTTTCAAATATCTCTGGATATATGCATGAGTTTTGTACATTGACATATTTTTCAGAAATTTCTACTATATATTATGTATAAAAATAAATAAATTTATTTTAAATAAGATAGATTAATATAATAAGAAATAAAAATATTGTTAGACTACATATAAAATTGATATATAATTTTATATTGCATTCATCATTGATATCTTATAATTTGATATAATTTTTTTTTCAATAGTAATAGAAACATATTTATTAAAAATTATAATAAATATTAAATTGTATTTATAGGATTATTTGCAATAAAAATAATAAAAGGTGACGATTAAAAACGATGATAATTTAGAATTTTGTTTATTAAATGCCAAAAAAAAGTGGAAAGCGAAACGAGAAGCGGCCAAAATAATAAAGAAAAAATAGAATAAAATCCGCGGTAAATTTGCGTTCTGAAATATATTGAAAATTATACGGTTTCAGAAAAACTCCAAAAAATTTATTCTTTTCAGCTTCGGTAACGAGTTTTCTTTTGTGTGTGTGTGTGTATATATTTTTTTTTATTCTCGCAAGCAATTGCTCGCCACACTATTTGGATTTTATTTAAAATTTATGCAATAAAAGTCTTCATTTATCATTGGATTGCAGAGTGCGCAACCCTCGTAAAAGATGAAAAAGCACGAAAAGGCAGACGAGTAGAAAAATAGAACGAAGAGTGAATAAAAAAAAATCAACACAAAATACAAACACACACATCTAAAAAAAGAACAAGAAACCCTTCGGAAGGGAAACCGATAGGAAAATAACAAACCAATAATCTTGCCGATTTTCAGTGCTGAAATTCGCGAAATAGAAGTACTTGAATTTTTATATGACATAATGTAATATATGTTATTTTTGTTCTACTTAACAGGATTGATATTATTTTTATGTTATTAATATATTATCAAAAATTAATGTGATAATTAAAATTTTTAAATTTTAATACATACACACATATACATGTGTAATATTTCAGATATGCTGAAAAATAAAATGATAATCTTCGAGTTCATAACAAGTTTATAAAATTTTAATTGACTACATTAATATATATTACAATAAAAAGAGAACGTTTAACTACAACAGATTATGAAGCTATCTGGAAAAGATAAATTTGCACCATTAACTTGCATATACTTCCTGCATTTAAGTCGTTAATATTTTTTATATTAAATATGATAAATTAAGAATATAAATAAAATTTATTATTTTTCTATTTATATTTATGGAAAAATAGTGGTTAATTTAAATACAAGATTTATTATATTACATGTTTATAAAATTTAATATTGAAAAATTATGTCTTGCATGTTATATATATAATTAAAATATACAATTCAATGTGTAATAGTATCCTTGTATAACACAATATAAAGAAGGTTAATTCGGAATTGTTACATTTTTTTGAATAATATTAGGTTATGTCACCAAATTCGTCAAACTTTCGATCGTTTTCTCGGAAAAACTTTGCGAATTTTAAAAGGGAAAAAATTCGTCGGGGAAAACTTTTCTCCTTATAATAATAATGTACGCGGTTACGCCGTTCTAACGTCGAAAAAGGGGAATTGAACAAAAAAAAAAGTTTCAACTCGAACCGAAGGAAAAGCGACTCTGAAGGACAAAAATCGCAATGACGATAAAAATTTAAGTCCTTTTCCTTTTTGCGTATATATATATATATATATATATATATATATAATTTTTCACTGCGGATATTGTTGTGTGAAAGGTGAATTTATAGCACCTTCGTCACAAATTAAGCGTACAATTTCGCGCGCGTTAATGAACATCGAGATTAGATGGAAAAGCGGTCGTGAAAAATCGACGCCGAAGAAAAACTGTTAATATTTAAAGCTTAATGGACGTTGCGAAGTATAAGAAGGAATCTCGCAGAAAAACAAAGTACCTCCACTTTGATAGAAAAAGGAAGAAATAAACATTAAGGAAGATAAATGATACCGCGGTGAGATTTGCTTCTTCGGGTAAAAACCGGGAAATCAGCCCCGGTCTCCGGCGGTAATTATTAAAGACTCGTGTTTTCAATAGGAGAAACCGTTTTTATTTTTATTTCTATCTTCTATTTCTATGTGCAATCCTCTCGACGGAGATTATGTTCGTTGGAAATCAATTGAATTTATATAAAATAATCCCTAAATCACAAAATGTGCAATAATTGAAATTAATTAGTTATATATATATATATATTAAGATTTTTATTTGAATAAAGATATATAAAATATGCTTTTAAATGATTTATTGAATTAACAGAAATTAACGAAATTAATTATATATAAAATATATGAAAATTATTCACATAAGGTTTTTCAATGTTTAATCCTTTCTCAATCAGAGATGACGTATATGTAGTATATATAAGAGTGAATTTTAGCAGCTTTTTTTCAACGTGAAGAGCAATTAAATTGCCTTTGGGAGCTTTCGATATATATATATATATATATATATATATATATATATATATATATATATATATATATATATATATATATATATATATAGTCCGGATTGACCAACGATTCGAAGCCATATTACATCGTCGCACAATTCGCCGATCAAATAAAGTGCACACGTATTTACGATGGACGGTATTCGCTTTTCAGACGCGCACGAGCTTTTCAAAGCTCTCTCTCTCGTTCTCTCTGTCTCTCTCTCTCTCTCTCTAGGGCGAAAATTTTCCTCACTATCCTTTGTGACTTTGTGCAACTGCTGCGGTTATACAGAGTCGAATGCATAAATCGCTACTACACAAGTGACTGTCTAACACGTTTTCAATCCGTATTGCTTTCTATCGTTTTGCCGTGTACAAATATATATATATATATATATATATATATATATATATATATATATATATATATATATATATATGGGTGATATTTCAATTATGCGTCAGTCCGAAGTGTCTATCATTATTCGGCAAATGTGAATTTTTTTTTCAAAACGTTTTATATGTAATGAAAAAATATTTTTGTTCCATGTTTTATTAATTCTATATTTTTTTCTCTTTTTCATGTCTCAAACAAATATTTGTAATTTATCAAAAATGTATCTATCTGTATAAATTTTTATATTTATCTTTTAATCAAAATTTTGTGTGAAAATTACTTGAAAACATGCGAAATAATTTCTCGATTCTCTTGACGTAATTGCGATTTTTTATGATTATAATGCTTTTACATACAAAACTTACGCGAGAAATAATTTTCAAAATGACCGGCCAATCCGTAAAGAATTTATAAAGAGTCATATAATTAAATATAGATGAAAGTAAAAATTTCATATTTATTGAAGGTACAAAAAAATCATAGTTGTTTCAATTTTTTTAATAATGAAAAAAATGATAAAATTTAACAATATTTATCAAAATTATATCCTCATCAATCAAAAAAAAAATACTGATTAATAATATCAATCAGACAGATTGAGAAATAATAGTAATAAATATATAATATCAAACGTTTGTTTTTTTTAAGAAAAATAACAATAACAAGTTTTAACGTTCAATTTTATTTATTTAAGTTAATCAAAATACATAAAATTTCTAATACATTGAAACGATAATTTTATTTTATAAATAAAAAAAAACATGTTTACGATATTTATAGTGAAGAAAAAAAAGTGATTAAAATATAAATTTTATCAACGCGTTATCATCCATCGATAAGGACATTTGAAAATGACGCATCGCTCGTGCGTTGGTCAAAAGCGAGAGACTATCCTTTTTCGATTTTCTAAATCGAGATCTATCCTCATATTATTATTTATCCTTTATATTATTCACGCATATTATAACCGACGCGATACAGGCATAGTATATGCTGATAGGTGACGTGACAACGATGGTCGCACGTGTCTTGGTGTCAAAGGCTTCGCAGTATAAATTGAGCGTGATCAGCTCGTCGAAGCCTTACGCATAAAGAGCTCCCTGTCAAACTTAAGGGATAAGGGTCGTTTTCATGTACGTCTAATGCAATATAATATATATATATATATATATATATATATATATATATATATATATAAATATATTAAATTTTATATATTTATATACATGAATATTACAACTTCTGTTAAGATACTATAAAAAAATTGAATTATATATAATTTTGTATTACAGGTATAATATATATGTTTGCATGTATGTATGTATGACATGTGTGAGTTATGGTTTGTTTGGGAACGAGGGGAAAATATTGCGTTCGCGAACCGGGAAAATCTAAAAATTTGTCAAAATGTTTAATTTATCTATTGTGTTTTCCGCGGAAAGATATAAGTATTTGTTTTTTTTTCATGTAATGTATGTATGTTGTGTATCGTAAAAGTAATGAATTATTTCATGTATAATATATAAAATTCGGTACTGATGTAAATTTTCTAGAATTCCATTTAAAATAACGTTAAATAAATTAATGTTTCTTTTGCATAAATAAAATTATAGTGGTAATACAGTTTATTTCATATATATTTTTAATATATTCAGAGTCAATAGCTTTCTGTTTGAAATTTCAGTTTTGAAAACTTTCCGAGTGTACTATACACAAAACACTTGTATTATATATTGTGCGGTATGAAGTGAGATTTCCCGGTGCGGCGAAAAGGAGCACGACCGCAGGACATCCTTATTATTATTGTGAGCCTTTTGTTTGCAAGAAAAGATTATTCGCGAATGTTTGAGTCCGCAGGGAACAGAAGCAGGATATAAAGAGAGAGAGAGAGAAAAAGAGAAAGATATGAGAGAGAAGTGAGCGTTAGAATGGCTGGTGAGACCTCACCACCACATAATAAGGAGAAGCAATGGAAAACGATGCGAAAGGTAAAGTTCCTTGTTTTGTGCGTATAAATAACGATCGTCGGAAACCCACAAACTTTGGCCAGGGTCCAATGCATTATAAATACGAAATACGCTTCTTCTTTTTTTTTTCACATCCCTACCACGAACCGAAAACCTTTTATAGTTCCCTAATAACACGACGTACTGGGGAAAAGGAAATCAGTGGCGATGTGAATTTTTAAAATGCTTTCGTTAAAAATTTGCAACGACCTTTTTTACACAGCGGATATGAGAGGACGGAGGACGGAGGGGGGTGGAGGAGAGGTAAAACAGTTTCGGCAGAGAAAGAAACGTTGGTCCATAAAAATGAACAGGTGTGCGTGCGCGAAATATTCACTTTGGCTCCCATTTTACGATCGTTCCACGAACGTTTGTCCTTAAGATATTTAAACGTCGGATCCGATAAGGCCATTTTATTATACCGTCGGTCACCTATAAATAAGACGAGCAGATTTAGGCCCGTGTTTCTCGGCCATTACCTAAGTATAGGCGGGCAGCGGTACGCTTTTCTTATATAATAAAAAGTTGGGGAGCTTCCAACGAATTATACCGGGAGGTTGATGGCTCGTAATCAGTGGACGGGCCTTTCGATAACTTTTGGTCCGCTCACCTGTAACGGCCAACCTATCAAGGGGGGCCATTACAACTAAATTGCCCGCATTACCGGTCACTCGGACATTGCCTAATAAATAAATTGGTATGGTCTACTTTCAAATATGCGGTCTAATCCCAGTGGTACAGTGCTTTTGAATCATACATAACCGTAAAATACTTGAAAGCTGATGCAGTGGAATATATAGTTTTATTATATATATATATATCATGTATAATGTCACATATTCGTATAATAACTTGAGCTGATGGTAGTTTCAGGAATCGTAGGATCGATAACGTTAATATATTGCGCTGTGTATCGACAGGGATAGGTCTGGAATCGGGAATGAGCAGATTATGTGAGACATGGTAAAGCGAAGGTCTAAGACTATACACGATTAAAGATCATGTCAACATGAAACTGAAACTGAAACATGTCGTTGGCCATCGACAGAGTGGACACGTGTCGCATGGGTCAGCAACGGGCACGTGTTAACCGCAATGTTACAAGGGAAGTCCAGTGCGACCATAACAAACCACATGGGAATTCGTTGTTCATTTTCAATATTGTCCTTCGTGTTTCTGACTAAAATGACGTATAAAATATTGATGTTAATATCGGGAATGGGATTTTAGACGTTATTGCGGTCCATGTTACGATATATTATATTTCATAGAATACTCTCTAATGCAATGACCATTATATAAGCGTTTCAAATATATATATATATATATATATATATATAAATACTATTAAATAAATTAAGCTGATTGTTAAGTGTGTCTTAATATTGAAAAATTAAACACCTCTGTGATAAGCAGTTAAATTCCTTTTATTGATAATGAATCGATTGTGACATGACTATTCATGTTTATATGTATTATCAAGTATCAATTTATTATTATTATTATTATTAAATCAATAATGAAGTTAATTAAAAAAAAATGAGTATTACAATTTATACATTAATTTTTGATAAGGGAAAAATAATTAGATTTGACGCAAACATTGTTAAGATATCCAAATTGCAATATAAAATAAGTAAAATAATTATTATAATATGATATTTGAAAATTCTTAATTTCCATATGATTTAAATGAAAAATAATCGTATAAAGAAATAATAATATTTGATACTAAAAAATATATAATAGAAAAATTATTCTAAAAATGAGTGATTATATTAATATTATTTAATTGAATGCAAGTAAGATGAAAATGTGTGTTTACAACTTTTCTTAATTACATAATTTAGCTTAGCACGTATAATAATAGATGCTTTAGAAAATAACCATTTACCTCTGACACAATAATGTTTCTTCATTATTTAATTTACTTTTAGTTTATGTGCGCTTTTAACATACATATATATAAACCGCTTATATTTTATGACCGAGTTAATATAATATTTTTTTTTCATATAATTAATTTTTTCTTGTATGCGGAAAAATTGCTCGTTTTTATTTATTTATTTATTCACCGACTGCAGTAACCGACGATGCTTGGGTATTAACCCAGTTACCCAATTCTTAAATTATTGAAGACTCGGTGATTACATTACGTATTTATTTTGATAAAACGAATGTGAAACGCGATATTATTTGTTTTTTAATTACACTGAGAATAGTTATTGTATGAAAATATTTTTATCAGATTATAATAAATATGTAAATTGATGCTATAAAACAATTTCAAAAAAAAAAATAGGTTATCTCTTTGTATTGCTCAAAATATCTGCAAAAATCCTCAGAAGATAAACTTTTCGACTGCCTTATTAATTTACGTCTTGTAGTTTGAATTTGAAGATGGAAACTATTGTATTACAGTAATAAAAATAAATTACAATAAATTAAGCTTAATAAATAGGGAAAGTAATTTAACATAGTAATTAAAAATTTCATGAAATTGATTTTTTTTTTAAATTTTCATCTCAAATATCTCTTAAAATCGATCTAGAAATTGTGTTCACATATATATATTATACAATGATGTATGTTAATTAATGTGTTTCAATGAAGAAATTCAATATCGATATATATATATATATATATATATATATATATATATATATATTATAAATAAAATTGATATTATTCGTTAAAAGCATAAATGGAGGAATTGAATCGAAGTTTTACATTCACTCTGACGGAATTCAAAAGTAAACATAATGACGTTGTCAGTAACTCGGTAACTCAATAACACATCGACAATGGCTGTAGATAACGATAACGACACGACTCACTGGCAAAAACATCACTTTTATACGAAGTCATAGACGGAGCTGCTAGATACAATAGAGAATGGAATATTTTCACCGTTGCAAATATTGCGGTCGTTGCAAAAGATACACACTGGCATCCGAGGGTGCTGCCCGAGGGGTGCTGCCCGAGGGCACTAATATTAAACGCAATGGTATGAGAGACAGATGAGAGAGAGAGAAACGAATGATTTACGATGCCATTCCGTTAAAATTGCCCGTCGCTAGTATAACGACCGGTGAAATTGCATTCATCAATTACGGGCGAAACTACGGGAACAAACCAGAAACTTTCAGCTCCTCAAACAGGGCACCTAATAAATGTGCAACGGAGAACCCACCCCCATCCCCTTCTAGATGCCGTTCTCCCTTTTCTTACGAGCCTCATCCTGTAGGCGTATCCGCAAACGGAGCAGATTTCCGAGGGTAAATTGATACCGAAAAGTTGAAGTTTTGGGGCGGTTCGGGCGGCTGGAAATATTTCGGCCGTTTAATTTTTGATACGGAAAGCAAGTTCGACTATGAGAGCTCAAACTTTATTGACTGTAGTACGAATTATATTGGAAATATGGTAGCTAGAAGTAAATTGCGGAGGAGTGTCTATATTAAGATTGACTGTAATAAAAATTAATTATATCGTCGATACAAAATATTGTATATTTTGTAAATATTAGATTAAATTATAAGGAAAATTTTCAATATTCAATTGTAAGAAAGCATTTTTGTTGTTTGTAGCGTAATATTTATATGATATTTAATGTGAAAATGCTTATTCAAAAAATAAAAATAAAGAAAGGCATTGGGCGGTTATGATATTGTTAATATAATATATTTTAATTTGGATAATTTACATTAAATAAAATACGTTCTATAAATTTCAACTGTCAATTGTATGTCTTAAATTTAAAAATTACATTTAAAGTTACTTATAAAAAATATTATAATTTTATAAACATAATTTGATTGTTGTATATTATAAGTGGTTAAAATTGCGAGAAAATATTGCGAGAAATTCAGATTCTATTTCGGTACGCGCTGAATGCGAAACACGTTTGTTAACAGATTCGGAAGCGGGAAAAGTGCGGAGAGAAAATTAATACCGGATATCCGTGGGGCGAAGATACACAATTTTTGGTTGTTTAATTTTTGTTAGCGGAGCGCAAGTTTGAGTTTTTAATAAACGCCCTTTCGGCCGACCGCACTTGTAAGTGGAAGCGGTAAAAAATTAATAAAAAGGGCTCATTTTCCGAGAGCGGGCGCCCGCCCGAGTTTGCCGTTTCGCCACACTCGCAATAATCTATTTGGGCAACTTTTATTGCACAATAACCGAGAAAAAAGGGGGGGGCGGGATGCGAAAACGGGCGGTGGTGCAAAAGTGTAAAGGTGCACCGGAAAATGAATGAAATTTGAAAGTGCGCAATAAAGGCGTTACGGCTACACCCCACCCCGCCCACCCATCCACCCGGCAATAAAACGCCATTGTGTTCGCACTATGTTTTTCTTGTGCGAAATTTTCCGCCTCGCACCACTGTCGTTCCGCCGCCTACTTACTGTATGTACGTGCGTATTAGTGGCCGACGTTTCTTTTTCATTTTCATTCACTTTCGCCGCTCGGGCGTACGGTTTCGAATCACTTTTTCAGTCGCTTTCAGATCCGCCCACCCTTATATATGTATATATATATATATATACGCGTGCCCCATTCCGCCCTCGATTTTGCTCGCTTTAAAATCTTCGCACTTTCTAATCTGGCCGCTTTTCGCTTCCGAGTCTCGTTCTCGGAATTCGCAGTCGATTTTATATTAATTAAAAAAAGAAAAAAGAAAGAGAGTGAAAAGCGTTTTGCATCACAAAGGGAGTTCGTTTAACGGAATACGGTGCCAAACTTTCTCTTCTTCCACTTTTCTCCGTTTGAAGATTCTTGTTTTAGTTTCGAAACTGACACATAAAAAGAGCAATTATTTCCCATTTTGGACGACGGAAATATGTACTTCTCCGTTTAAAAATTTAAAGGTATTTAATGCAAATTAAATAGCGACTCACGGTCTTAACGTCTTTATTCTTCGTTAATTACGTATTTCATGAAATATATAATATATAAAATTTATAATAATATCGTTTAATCGATGTATAAAAAAAATTGTATTTTTTACGTTTCATATTTTTGATAATTAAAAAAAAATCGATATCAATATTAATAGATATATCAAAAAAAAATAAGTATATTAAATTATCAAATTTCGCACTCAAATTTAAAACAATTATAAAGGTAATTCATAAGTCATTCTAAAAATAAAAATAAATGTAGGTGTGTGCCATTATTATTATAAAGAGCAAAGAATACGCCGCATAAATTTTGATTTCCTAAAGATATGCAAATTGAAAGAAAAATCGTCTCGCATTAACATAAAGAATGAGTTCAATGTACCTCTTTTTTTTCTTCTTCTTCTTCTTCCTCTTCTTTTTACGCCCTATTATATTATTTTTTTGCGAACGACGATGATTTACATTATTGCAGCGCTTTAGTGAACTGCTTTCACTTTACAGCACTTATATAATCTTGTCAGAAGTATATAAAACGGTTAAATGAATAACGCACTTACGCGCGTCGGCCGTTTTTTTTTTTTTTGATTTTATTCTATTTTGACACGGTTGTCTCATTTTTTTTTATTCGTTACGGTTTCGTTGGTGAGATTTATTATAATGTAAACGGGCGCGAGAGGGTTTTTTTTTTTCCCACCGTTATTTATTTACCGTAAAGTATCGTCGAGTTTATGATCGAGGGGTGGAATGGAAAAGCATCTCCGGGGGCGCCTGTCAAAAGCGCGAAAAGCAGATCGACGGTGCTGATAGTCGAAAGGGAGCTCGATTTCCGACCATGTTCCACAGACGAAGATGAGAGAAAAAAGACAGAAAGAGAGAGAGAGAGAGAGAGAGAAAAAAAAGGAAGGAATTCGACGACGACCAAAATGGCAACGTTCAATTATGCAAACGTGTCGACGCCGTCTGGGACAACTTTAGATCATTTAAAGAGCTTGTTTGACATGTAAATTCGGTTTTATCCGAAGGCTTAATTTATTGGTTTATTGATAATAGATTGGTTTAAATTTATATATATATATATATATATATATATATATATAATGATTTTTTTTTTAGAATAAAATCAAGAATTGCATATTTTTTCAGTGATATTAAAATGATGTAAGAGTATTGTTGTCAATGATAATGTTATGTTTTTAATATATTGTATAGTAAATTTACTATTATTATATATTATATTTTTTACAATATAAAGGATTATATTTAATGTTGTTTTGATCACTTTAATAAAATATTAATTAATGTTTATGCTTTAAATACGTGATAATTTCACATTATGAAAAATCTGTGTTTTTTACTATTCGTCATTTTCATTTTATTTTATTGATATATTTATATATATATATATATATATATATATATATATATATATATATATAATATTTTTTAGTGATTTTATGTCTTAATTTTTGCTAAAAATATGCGTTCAAAATTTACTGGAAATACTTTTATTATAATATTTTCTCCTTTTTTACGGTTGAAAGATTTGTAAATAAAATGTAATATCATTGTTAATTTATAAATTTTATCTGATAGGAGCTTTATATATATTTTTAAAATATATTAAAAAAAATAAAACACTAAAATACATGATATAATAAAATAATGATTTAAAATATATTGAAAATAGATCATTAAAATTATAAAAAAAAACAATCGTGGAAGATTGTTCAAGATAATACGAGATCAAAAATAAAATAATTGTATTTAAATTAAAAATTGATACAAACAAAAAAAACGATTGTAAAAAGTTTAACTCTTGATATATTTACAGTTGATTAAATTCGATCATTATTTTTCTATCATAGTCATTACATTATATAATAAATAAAAAGTATATGATTCGTGATATAATTCCAAATATCGAACATATCGTCAAGTCTATATTTTAAAATAAAATATAAAACTATATATGTATATTTTTATTACACATACTTATGATAAGGTTGAAAACGTGATACAAAAACACACGTTTTTATTTAACTGCATATGTATATATTATATTTGAATACGCTTTTCCGGATTGTGTGTCCTTTGCTATATTTTTTTAAACCGAGTTTTTTTTTTCCCCCCAGTCTCTTGTATGCGTCTCGGTTTTTATTTCCAAACATAACCGTGGCATTTCGGAGACTTGCCCTTTGCATATTTAAAACTATTTGCACTGTCATAACGTACGCTTAAAGTCCGCATCCCTTGAATAAAGGCTTCGTTGCCGGCTGCCACCCCGTAAGCCGTGTAATAGGAACACGTGTGACCGTTTTTATTCGGAGCACCTGAGACACACCCTTATGCCCTGTGACGACCCTCTCGAATTTTTCGCAATCTCGTTAACGTTAGAAAGATTTTCATAAATAAATTTCGCACATTTTATTTATTTTTTTTATCTCATATTTACAATCGTATCTAAGTCGCGGCGATTAATATATTTTATATGACAATATACAAAATATTATTAATTTTATAAAATATAAATAAAATGATACATATCGTATATATATAATGATAGCGCTGGTGCAAGGTCGGTGGTGGAGTAGCATTTTTTTTCGTCTAATATAACTTTATTTTCACAATTTTATCTTTAAATGATCTTTACAACTCAAAATATAGATCTTTGCCATGCCAAAATCAGAATTTCATGTAAAATATTTCAGTATTTACAATTGGATTTTGTCAATTGGCCTCTTATTAACATGATATACCATACTTTTCGCAACAAATTTAATGCAATAAAACACAATACTTTTTATCATCATAATTTTATATCATTTCAATTAATTAAGTTTTTTTTTATTTTTTATTTGTTTTGATTATAAAACAATTTTTTATATTTTTTTAAATTTTAAATTCATTTTGATAAAATCTGATTTTTATTCGATTAATATTTCACTTTTATATTTATAATATTAAATATATAATAAAAACGTGTGTACTTCTAATGATCTGAAATACACAGTTTGAATATAAATCATTGTTACATTATAATACTATATATCAAAAAAAATAGTTATATATTTTTATCATTTTTTATATGCCATATATAATACACGGTATGAATATTGAATTTTTAGTCTTTCAAAAGCGTCGAGAGTACGTCGATATCGGAGCTTTTGTGAGGATCAGGATGTCCGTAGTCATTTTCATATCTATTTATTCGAAAAAAAGGACTATTGTGATACTAAAGGTGCGTAATCTTTACACTTTTCAAATTTTCATTCATAATGTTCGTTGAACGCGAATATTTCATTTATAATTCTGATTATACGTATTAACGCAAAATATTCGAATAAAAGACTATTGAAAAATATTCAATAGTCATTTATTTAGATCGTATAAAATTGTATATATATATATATATATATATATATATACATATTTTAATGTATAATATATTCTAAATTAAACACTTAAAATTAAAATATTATAAATTGTGCGAAAAAAAAAGTGAAATTTAATAAATTAAGATGCGAGTTAGAATTGTTTAGAATTATAATTGAGTTGATTTTATTAATTTAAACGTGAAAAATGTAAAGCAACAAAAAGAAAAGTGTACGATATGATCGTCGTAAAATTGTTTGTGAAAAAAAAATGTTAAAAACAGCAGTCGAGAATAAAGGGTGGTTCTTTTTCGATTTTTCCCTCATTCTTTTCTTTGGACACTCAACTGGGTAAACAATCGGGAAAAGGACGAAAGGGAGACTGGTAGTAAATTAAATAAATCAGGTGGTTGTTCCACGGTGTTGAATATATGTATAACTGGAATATATATATATTAAGTAAGTATGAGATGGTGAAAGCTGAGTTGATGTTTTAGAATGAGACCAAAAACGTTAAAGGTTTGTAAGAATAGGGTCGGTGGGATTTTCCGGGAGTTTTCTCGAGTTTCTGCTTTGCGACACCTTCCGCTTCGTATTATCGCCATAAATGTGTTTTTTTTCGCAATCAATATGAAAAAGATAAGGCGTAACGTGGAAAAGCGGTCGGTTCAAAATAACATAAAAAAAAAGTTTTATAAGACAAATCTTTTTTCGCATAGATAAATATGCGTGCTAAGAAAATTGTGTGTTTATTTTTTTTATGTTATGGTTGTATTTAAATATTTTCTGAATATATTTTCTTGTATTTGACCGAAAATTCGAAATGGCATGAAATTATAATTTCATACGAGAGGCATAAATCGGCTGAAAAGGTTGACGAAAAACATAGAAACAAAATACTGTTGAGAAGCAACCGGAAATGTGTTTGTGTGATTGCTTCAATCGGAATTAATTCATCGGTGAATATGCATGAAGTCGACCTTACGTCAAAATTCGTCTTTCTTTCCCATCAAAAATATAGTATTCATATTTCTGATTGTTTCTTTTTTATCGTTTATTAATTCAGAATAAAAGATTTACATTTTTAATGTATTATATATATATATATATATATATATATATATATATATATATTCATCAAAATATATTAAAAACGAGGTTTAGTTTTGTTTATTTGCAGTTGAACTCGATTTATATGCAAATGAAATGACGAATCAATCGAATTCAGCAAAATTTTCTTTGTTCAATTTCAATGTATTATTTAATTAAAATAAAATATTTTCATTTTAAATAATATTTTTATAATGCATTAATATATTATTAACAACATGTATATTCTCATTTTATGTTTTTTACTGTCATTATTTACAAATAAACGTATAACTCGAATGAAATTATATTTACGTTATATACTAAAATAATTTACGAAATGCAAAATATTTTCAGATAAATTTAAAAATTAACCAATTTATATTCTGAAATTGATTTATACAAATTATTGGAATTGAAAATATACATATAAATTATATATTATTTTTTTTAATATTAATAATAATTCGGAATATAAAGCTGTAAAGCTATATAACCGCGATTATATAATGTTAACTAAATTCAGAATATGACTACGTATCAAAATTTTCATTATTATTCCAGTTATGTGAGGTTACGGTGTCAGTAAATTTAATTAACTCGAAGAATTTCCATATTACAAACTAGCTTTTTAGGTGTATAAAATTATTCATTCAGGTGGCAAAAATTTATTAATTCGCAAAATTTAATCATAATAAATCGAACGCGACGACTGAAAAGAAAAAAATTTAAATAAAATTCCTTTATAGAGTAAAAAATTATATTATATATATATATAGAAAAAAAATATTTACTTTTAATTTAGAAGTCGTTAGCGTCAACGTATATAAAATATACATACATTGAATATATTATGAAGCGAGTTGACACTAACTTGATTCTATTTTGTTTGTTACGGAAAACGATATTAAAATTTTCCTCGAAGACAACCTACCTTAATCGAGTTTGAATATAAAATTTACACATGCTTTCAATTTTTTTCTTTCATTCATATTATACGAAAAAAGTATACCCGCAGGAGCACTCGGGAAACTTTAATATAGAATGCATTAGAGTTTTTAATATGCGGTTATCAACGAAAGAATTTTTAAGTATGATTTATATATATCCTTCTTCCGAATCTCGAATATTTTTATATATATTTAATATAATTTATTTTAAATAAAATCTATTTTTTTTCATAGAAAAAAAAATAGGAGAATAATCCGATATAACCGTATCTAGTATATAAAAACAAATAAATATGGTTTCAGTTGAGTTTGTTTGTTGTGTTTGTGTTTACATTGAATACAATAAAAAAAAAAGGAGAAAAACTAAAGAAACAACCGCAGGAAGTTTGCGAAAGAATGCATCAGATTTTCTTTTCAAGTTTCTTTTGATACGGATTTTTATATTCGTTCTTTGTTTGATATCCAATGTTCGAGAATTCAATTGTATTTTTCGTTTCGTTTTTTTTTTTTTTGGTTGTTATTTATTTATTTATTAATTTATTATAATAATCATTGTTTCGTGTAGGATTTTTTAAATAATATATAAATAAAATAATTATCGATTTAACGTCGTCCGTAAATAATGTCATTGTCGAAACACAATTAGTGTTACAACGCTGAGAGCGATCGGCGCGAAATGGAGTTTGATTGTTTTTCAAAAGAAAAATTCGAAATCACCACGTGAATATATTAATAGTTAAATTTAAAATTAAACCACTTTACTAAACAAAAGACATTAATATGTACTGTGGGGGAGGGTGTTGAATTTACATTTTCCCCGAGGCAACGGAATTGCTTAGTCTGGTGTTGGCAGTTCAGCAAGCGTTGTTCTTTATTATTGTAATAGATCTAAAGAGGCATACGAAATGAAATTAAAACATGAAATCAGTCTCTCTCTATCTCTGTCTATATATATATATATATATATATATATATATATATATATATATATATATATATATATAAGTATATTATAAATTTAATAAAATCAAATAAAAAAATATTTTATTAAATACGAATATATTGATTCAATTAATCGAAAAAAAATATTCGATATTTTTTTCATGCTAATACTAATAATAAAATATTTTAATTAAAATAAATTTTATAAAAGCAAAAATAAAAAAAATATTTAAAATAATTTATTGCGTCCAACTATAACGATTGATAATGCTGAAAAATGTGTGTTAATGAGTTTGCAAACTGAAAAACGATTTTTAAATATTTAAGTTAATGTGAAAGTTAAAAACAGTTTAAATAAAATATAGATTAGAGATTCGGAAATAATGGTTATCTGGCGATTTACGATTTTTTTTTCTTATCTTCAACCGAGTCTAGACTTTTATTTATAATCAATATTATTATAAAGTAGTTTTATATTTCAATAGTAGAAAATAATTTAAATAAATTATCATTGTGTCAGAAGTGGAATAATAATAATTTGAGAAAATTAGGGAATCTCGACGTTGGATTGTTAATTTTTTTTTTAAGATTTTCCCCGGAAAAACCGCGACTTTTTCAACGTTTCTGGTCACATCCGAAGGGAAATTTTTAAATGCGCCACCAGCCAGCATTAGTGTACGTGAATATGTATCGGGCGAAGGCTTTTCTTTTTCGCATTTCGTCGAGCCATTTCTCCATCGCCACACCCCCCTTACCCCCTCCCCCACCGATGCTTTTTAAGAGATATTGTTATATTCTGCGAGCGCAACTCGCACGTCCATTACGAACGCGCTTATCGAACAACCCAGAGAGAAAAGGGAGAAATAAAATAAAAGGGCTGGCCGTCCGGATAAAAGCGGCGGGTGAAAAGAAAAAAAAATCTCCGCGGCAAAAAAAAAAATCGGCAAAAGTGCAAAATAAAATAAAAACATTCGCGGAACGAATTCGACGTTACATTCGTTCGACGAAAGAAAGACGAGAATTTGGGAATATAGAATCAACCGACGGGGAACGGGGATAAAACGGGGTAAAAATAGGGACAGTTCAGTGGGGGAGCGGGAGGGGGGGGGGTAACGTTGGGTATGGTGACGTGAAAAAAATTTCAAATACGTGATTATTATGACAGTGACAAATGACACGGCGGAAAGCCTTCGCGATGAAATATGCAAAGATGAGAAGTACGTTGACGAGATCTGAACGAAACGCATTCGGCATTGTTAACGCGCCTTCAGCGTCAATTCCCAATATTTTTGACATATAAATATATATATATATATATATTTATATATATATATATATATATATATATATATATATATATATATATATAAGTATAAATATGTATTATAGGATTTTGTTTGCGAACTTCTTTTTGTCATTGTTGAGTTTTTCTCGTTTTTTTTTCTCCATCTTTCATCCGTAATGTTCTTTGTGTGATTCGCAACTATTATGCGTGTGCGGTTGCGTATTTGAGAGATTATTGTATGTAATATTTTATATAATGACTCTACTATATTTAACCGATATATATATATATATATATATATATATATATATATATATATATATATATAATATGCTTTTATATATATTTTATCGTTATTTATGATATTTAGAAACGACGATTTAATTATTGATTTCGTTTGAATTTTGGATGTATATCTGAACTAATTCGCATATCAACTTAATCATAAAAAAATTATTTACAATAAAAAAATATATTATTTTTTGATTTATTAATATAAATTTAAAACAAGTAAAAATAAATAAATAAAATTTACTTATTGATCTAATATTATAATATAATATCAGTGATTATTTTTAATACTAAATATTTAGTCTGCCAAATACGAAATACAAAATTAACACATATCATTTTTCTTTTATTTTAAAATTTTGTATTTTATTTTTAAACTTCTTTATTTACTAATACAATTTAAAAACGAATTTTTAATTAATTTCGTAAATCAAATGTAAAATACAGAGATTTTTTTTATTTATAATAGGAAAAAAATGATCTCTTTATATTAAAAAATAGAGCCATTTATCAAATATTATAAAGACAATATAAAATATTAATTCTCCCAATATTGAAAAAAAAAGTAAAATTGTATATTGAGAATTTTTTTATAAGAATTATTATATAAAATTTTTGAAAAATATATTTTTATTAACTATATATATATATATATATATATATATATATATATATATATATATATATATATATATATATATATATATATATATATATATATATCTGTTTTACATATGATTCTGAAGTTATGCAAATGTCGGCAGATGAAACAAATCTATTCGATGAAAAGTATAGCTTGAAAATGAATACAGAAAAAACCAGTAATATATGAAAATCACTACAATTAGAATTGTAAATGAATTATCGAAAATAAACAGTATTTTACTGGATAGGGTTTCAAAATATAAATGTATGGAATTGATAACGAATGACAATTATGTAATATGTAGTATATATATATACAATTTATTACGTTATTTTTAATTTTGTCTCATTTTATATGAGACACATAATATCAAATTAACTTTTAGAATATTTTTCATACATTTATATAATTTAAGCTAAAACTAGATATAAATAATAGGCAATTAAAATGCGAAAAAAAAATTAATATAGTATACGAATAAAAGAATATATTCTATATAATTATTTTATAAAAACAATATAGTGTTTTAATTTAGATGTATTAAATCCATTGTAATAAAGCACAACAATGTACGACTATACGGAGATAAAACACGTTTCAATAGAGAGCCATAAAAATGTTGAATAAAGGCGAACTGCGGAAAAGTTCGGTTCGGAATTAGACAAAAAAAAAAGTAATTGTTGGAGATTAGCGTTGAAGCACAGAAAACTTTTTATAGAACTTTCACAACACACATATAAAAAATATACATATATATATATATATATATATATATATATATATATATATATTTCTCCATTGTAATAAATATTTTTATAATATATAAATATGTTGTAACAATATTAAACATTTATTATTGTTGATATATTTCGGTTTCACTATTAAACGTTTCTTTTTAATGTATATATTTAAATAACGATATAAAAAAGCATAAATTTCTATTAAAGATTCGATATAATGGTATTTTATTATTGAAAATTTCTTTTATGTTGTTTATTGAAAAGCGCTTACAAATATTTTTATTTAAAACTCTGTAGAAATATGATAAAATATACAGATTTAAATTATTGTTATTTTATAAAAATGTATTTACATGAAAAAGGAATATAATAAATATTTCGAAATATAATTTATCGTGAAAAAATGATCGGTTATGTTAAAGTTTTGACTGAAAATTATAATATTTTTTTTTATTAAATCAATTACTTGTATTATATGAAACGATTTTATCGATTTAAATATCATTTTTAATACGTAAAATACGCTTGTTTGCATAATAGAGAAGTTAAATTATATCCGAAAATAATATACAACCGATACGCCTCCGTAATTGAAGTGTAAATTTTTTTTTGTTCCACCGAATACGGTGAGCAAATCCGGCTTAGATTAAATTCTGTCCGAATTATTATTATCATCGCAGATTGAACAAATAAAAAGAGTTTCTTTTTCTCTGGCCTTTGAAAACACCGTCGTTTCTCTTTCGGATATGAAAAAAAGATGGAACGGGCCCTCGAATCGGGGATGAGAATCGGTAGCATGGATACGAAAGCGGTTCGGGCAAGGACGAAAAACGCAAGAAAATCTCAGAGGGCCGAGGGAAATTCGAACGAGGTGCGCGGGGAGCAGAGGAAAAGCGCGGTACAATTGCGACAAAATTTCGCAACTTTTCCAGTAAAAGATAAACGATTCCCGGTGCGAATCTCTTTCTGTCTCTGTCCGTTTTGGTTTTTCCGTTTGCGTTCTTGTTTTCGTTTATCTGCCTCTGTACGTCTTGGCTTTTCCAGTACCCGATCGTCGTCGCTTTTCCGTCTTTTTTCCTCGTCATACCTCCTTCCCCAACCCTTATATATATATATATATATATATATATATATATATATACTCACTTTTCTCTCTCCTTTATCCGTTCGGCTCTTTCACGGCGACGAACAATTAAATCGTTCGATGGCAGACTTCTTTGTTTTGGATAGCGTGTATCTTTTGTTTGATCGAGATGAGAAATACACCTGTTATTATATTCTATTGTCTAAACGTAGCCCGGATACGGAGAAAAATCGATGGAAAATATGACGGACGAATTACTGGAAAATCGGTCGATTAGTGCCGTTTCTTCTCGATATTTATGAATTGTCTCTGAAAATTTCCGTAACGAAACGACTATATATGAAATGAACGGTTCTTAATTAGCATCAACCATAATATATAAAAGATCTATAATACCTATAAATTATTTTAATATTATATAATATTTAATATAGAACCAAAAATAATCAATTAATAACATATTTTTTCATCGTTTACATCTTTATATAAATTTTGTTAAATCACCTTTTTTTCGCGCGAAGTACACAACGTAGTTTTATTTAGGTCAAAGATCTAAAAACAAAGTAAACGGGGATAAACATAAATCACTGATTATATATTACGTAGAATCTTAGATTCAGAAAAGTTTCGATGAAAAAACATAAAGAAAAAAAGATGCCCGACGAAGTAAACAATTTATGGTTACGTCAAATTGAATACGTTTTTAATTAAAGCGATCAATTTTGTGTGCTAATAATTATTTATTCAATTATATTATATTTTAATCTTTATAATAGTATTAGATGTCATTATTATAGATTGAATTTATATGAAATAATATTCAATTTAAATAAAATTCAAGTCAATATATGAGAAAAATAATAGTGTTCAAATTGAAACGTAACTTAATCGATAAATTCGTATCTGCGATGAAAGGAAGAAAAAAAGTGTAATAGCTGAAAAGACAGATCGAAGCTAATTGAAACTTGTATATCGGTTTTGGTACGTCTTTATACTACGGCGAACAGGCGACGAGATAGCGTTAATTGGATAAAGTTTTATTTGCTAAAAGTGGAAGACGAGGCGAACGATAAAAAAAGAAACTAGGGAAAAGTGGAAAAAAAGTGGCTCACGACGTTCTACGTTTTTTTTTTAACCTACCCTTAAGCGCAGATTTACCGGCGGAAATGCGAATTTTCCGACGAGTCGGCGAGCTTTTAATCATAGTAACGGCCTCGTCGATATTTTAAATTTAACGGACAAAGGTAAAAATTAATTCTCGAGCGGTCCTTCAGTGCGGCTTCGTTTCGACCGTTACAGAGATTAATGACTTCTTGAAAAAAATAAAATTTCGTTTTTTTTTCTTTTTCATTTTGGAAAAAGCGGTCGTCGAATTTTCACAAGGCGAACGAAGGAGAGTTACTTTTTTTTTTCTTCGCCGCCTACTTTTAGACGAGCAAAGATGGAGCATTTCCGTGGAAAATCATTCGTTTGTCAATTTTCATTTATATATATTTTTTTCTTTTTAGAATGCCAACAAAGAAAAATTATACGTTGGGGAGAATATTAAAAGCAATTGATTAGAATATTTCAAATGTATAAACTTACCATATATTATTTATTATATTATCAAAAATTAATAATAAATAATTTAAATTCAGAATATCACAATTTTATTTTTTGACAAATTTGTTGAAATTCAGATTTTTTTACATAGACATAAATTATATTAGAAAAATAACACTACAAATGAAATAATCAATTTGATACAATATTATATATTAAAAATGTCAGTAAAAGTAATCAAGTAAAAATTACGAGTTATATTATTTTACATTTTGTTTAAAATACGACGAGATGTAACTTGATGATTGAGTAAAATTTTAACGTTATTTTTTTTTTAAATAATCTATTCGAAAATTCGGAGAACAAATTTTGTTAATTTCAAAGAAACTTGATATTTTTAACGAGTTAACGTCGACGGATCTTCAAAGCTTGAATATTGACGAGTGCGGTTTAATGGTTATTAGAAAAAAAAAACAAAATATGAAAAATGAATAATAAAAAGCTACGGATACGAGAATGAAAAATAATGATATATTTTATACGTTTACATATATTTATTATATATCACTATATAAAATGTTAAGAAACGTTAAATGTGTACGCGTCGTTATCAGCGAGAAATAATTTCGGGAAAATTGACTAATTTCCCCCATCATTGACTTTATCTGTATGCTGTACATTAACCCTTAATTGCAGAGCAATTTTTATCGCGAGATCCAACCCTCGTTTTTACCCTTCGACCTACATCATATTATTTTAATCAGTTTTATAAAACATTACGGTTTCCTTCTATCTCTATGAGATAAAGTCTATTAAATGATGTCCCTAGAATATTATTTGAATAATTAAAAAAAAGAACGTTGAAATTAAATTCATATTTATTTTGATGAATGTGTCAAATATTTATATAAATTTTATATTTAATTTTCATATTTTATTTTAATTTTTTCCAGATATATCAATTTAAATGAATAAATCGGAATATTTTCATAACGTTTTTATCACATTTAGTTGACAAACAAAATTATGTCATGTCTACTAAATGTTTTATGGGAAAATTTAAAATGAAAATTCCCCATTTTCCATGCAATTCAGAGTTGTCGTATATATTTATTTTATTTTATTTTTCAGTTTTCTACGCTTTGTGGCAATTTGTCAGCCGAGTCAAAATAAAACTATGACCTATTATGATGCTATTTTCCTTACGAAGCCTTTTGAATGTATTATTCATAACATATGCATATATATAATAAATGTTAAAATATAATAAAGGCAATTGAGCATTGTGGAAAATTATTACTATTATAAACTGACAGAGAAGATTATTATTCAACAACATAACTACGTTGTTAAATTTTATAAACATTTAAATATCATATATAAAATGTATAAAAATTAACATTCTATATTTTATTGTATAAATATTTTCACGCTATTTAAACTAAGTGATCGGATTGCAAAAAAAAACCATAAAATTAATAAGTTTACTCGCGTGAAAGACTCGTACAAAAAAATGCGAATAATCCGCATTTTGCCAATTTAGCATTTGAAGGGCACGAAAAAAAGGTAGGCTTTATGCATAAAGAAAAAGCTCGAAGGAGGCTTTTTGCTTTTGTAATACTCGATTCTTTATAATATATATATATATATATATATATATAATTTTTTTTTTGTGATTTAAAATAACCTCTGCGTGCTTAAGTACCGAGTATACTTTCTGCTCGCTGGTTTTTCAATATATTATGAAAGTATAGGTATATTTTATATATTAGATTTTTGATATTATATTAGTATTGATGATCGTATTTAATAAAAATATATTTTTTAAAAGTAATTTAATAGAAAAGATTGAAAGCAAATTAAGATGAAGTTATATAATGTTTTTAAATTTTTATTTCTTACATAAAATATAATAACAAGCTATATATAGATGACATGGTAAATATTACATTTTAAAATAAATAAAATTATTTTAAACGTTTTATACGCGAGTCCATTGTATTTACACGAGAGTCTGTTATGTCGTAGGTCGTGCGGAAAATTGTTGAATTTTAATCGATTTGATCCGTTCGTTCGCGAAAGAAGAGAAAAAAAAACGAGGAAAAACCAATTATGTTCTGGAAAAAAAGTATATATACATATACATATATATAGTTCAATACAAATTTAAAAACGATAATAAATGTATTTTCAAAGTTAAAATGCATGAAATCACGCGGGGTATCTGAAAATATTACGCCATTACCTCGCAAAAGTAAATTAACTTTGAGCTTTATTTTTATTAAAAAAAATCATAATATATATATATATATATATATATATATATATTGTGTAATAATAAAAATAATAATTTAAATAGTAAAATAACGATAGGAATTTTTATATATCATATAGTTTGCATGCCGATATTAAAATTTTACTATAAATTTATATGATAGTTATCGCATGCACATATACATATACTATTTGCATAGTTTAGACATTATATTGAACGATATAGCGATTTATTACAAATACTATGCATTCCAGTGCAGTTTATTACGTAAAAAGAAGTCCGCATGTAAATTACATATAAAATAAATCTTATATATTTAATAAATTAAAATATTTATAATTCATAATAATTAGTAAAATTTTAATGTTTTTTCAATATTGTTTTAAATGATTATCTGTATTTATTATAATCATTAAAATTATAACGAAAAAAAAATATATGTATATAAAAATAGTGTTTTATATATGTGATTTGAATAACTCGTTAATATATAGATATATATGAAATAATGTGATTAAATTTTATCACATTGAACATATTGTATTCTATATAAAATAGCAATCATCCAAATGTATTTTTAAACATATAAAATAGCAAATTATCGGATTGAAAATATTATTGCGTGAATTATATTTTAAAATAATCAAATAAATTTATAATAATAATTTATAAAATCGATATAAAAATTCAGTACTGTAAATAATGATAATAATAATAAAAAAAAACGATTTTTCTCTCGAAATGCATCCACAGTCGTTTTCCTCGAGCATTTGGCATAAAAATGAATATTTTTCAAATTTTATGAACCAAAACTAAAGTCGTGCATCGCATTTTACGATTATGTAAGCGGATTGATATTTAAAAAAATAGCAAAAAAAAAAAAGAAACATAGATAAAACACGAAATAGTATATTTTCGTTGTTATTCGATGCTACGTAACAACTATTGCTTTCTAAAACGTTGGTGTAGGAAGAATGGTGGTGTAAAAGGGTGGCTTTTGCCGACGTTTTGTTAAGCACTAACGTAAGATTAAACTATGTTTACTTTCGTGGCATTTAAACTGAATAAGTATGTGTATATATATATATAAATATATACGTGTATGCAGGGTGTGATTGTAAAATAACAGGAGTGACACATTGCCTAAACTGTCTGTTATTTAATAACATGGTAATAATTTCTACCAATATATGTTGATGTATATATATATATATATATATATATATATATATATATATATATATATATATATATATAATGTAAAATATTTTAAAATAATATTTATATAGTTATTATTTAAGAAATTGTATCAACATAATAAATTCTTTTAAAATTTCTTTACGAATATAAAATATATAGAATCTATTTTTCTATCTTCAATCCATAAAATATTCTATATAATGAACGATTATTTTCTATTAAACGGACTGTAAGACTAATTATTTTTTTTTTAATAAAATCAATCTATTTCGTTACAAATCTTCACTTTGAATGTAGAAGGACGTATAATTTATATACGAAAAAAATAATATAATATCCGATCTTATACTTTTATATATCTTTTATAACTATTGTCCATTTTGTTGGATATTTCATGAAAATATTTATAAATTAGAATTACATTTCGAATATTCTTTGGTATACTATTTAGATTAATTTTTATATGTTTTGCACCAATTTTTCGTCATTTTACATAGTGAGCTATTTTAAAAAGTCTATTTACGATTTATAAATCGGAAATAAAATAAAAATTTGACATCTCGTTTAGCTAATTACGCGCATATTGTATTTTTTTTTAATGCGGCCTCCATTAGTGATCATTGTTATAAAATGCGGCCTTAACGAGCAAAAACGTTATCCATTCCTAATCTATTCTATTTTTTTTTGTTTATTTTAATGCACTAAAATAAAATTATCGATACACTAAAAAGTAATATACGATGCTCTAATATAATTTTAATAGATATTATTAATTTTTTTTTATATTTTAGTAAAATATTGATTGATTAAAAAAATCTATATAATTCAATAATACAATTTAAATTATATATATATATATATATATATATATATATATATATATATATATATATATAAAGAAAGAAAACGCCACGACACTGAAAAAGTCCTCTGGAGTAATCGATCCGGCAAGTACACTGGAGGCCTTGCAGCCGTTTACTAACGCGAAGGAGTTAAGAAATGTGCGGACGCGGTTTTAAACTATGCAAAGTCGACGTCTGTTTAACGGCCAGTAATTTGTGTGTCGTCGTCTTAAACGAGTATACGCGGCCTTCCCGGTTTTAGGTAACTTGTTACGCGAGTGCGTAATTACTCGTCCGACAACGGAGAATTTCTCGTTTTCCACTTGTAAAATACGAGACTGCTGCACATAATTCAACCACTCTTTATATATATATATATATATATATATATATATATATACCCCTCAGGATACATTATACAGTTCCTTTAAATCTTCTTCGTATCCAAATTAGTTTATTTTCGCTCGGATTCCGTTCTCGTTTACTATGCGCGATAGGGTTGCCCGAGTGGCTGCTAAGGGCGGAATGATGATAATAATAATAAAAATAAAAAAAATATATAGAATGAATCGACTTTCTTTCTATTTTTTTTTCTTTCACGGTCTTTTAAAGGTTTTATAGTGTGGTTTTATAAGCGCTATATCGTCGGTTTTATACAGTTGTAAAAGTGAATTTTCTAGTCGGTCTAATGACGGATGGATATATATATATATATATATATATATATATATATATATATATATATATATATATATATATATATATATATATATATATATATATATATATATATATATATATATATATATATAGTTAAATACGATTGACATTTTTATTTCTTTTATATTGATCTAATTTTTTATTGGATCATATTATTGAATGTGCATACTGCATTTTTCGTTATATTTATCTATCGCTTTGTAAAGATTATTTTATAATATCATATATTATATTTATGTTATTAAATTATTATTTTGATATTTAGCAGCATTATAGATCTGTAAATTCAAACATTCACGATACATTCGGATATAAGCGTGAAGAAATTTACCACGAAACGAATATTGTATATTTATTCATTTATTGTAGACATCGAAATATATTGTTAAATTTACCCTTCCGACGTCCCCAGTTCGTTTCTGTAATGCCGCATCGGATTTTACTGACTAAACTGTCGGTATTTTCCTTTTTCTTAAAATAGACTTAGGGCCTGTTTGCCAGTACGCCTCTGGAGACTACGAATTTCCAGCCGTTCCTTCATCGTTTTAGAGGTCCGACGATTTCTATCGAATTTGTTGTGAATTACAATATGAAGTATTCTTGAGGGAACCGTCCATTTTTTATTCTTTTAGACCATTCTAAATAAATGTGTATACACACACACACACAAACATATATATATATATATATATGTGTGTGTGTGTGTGTGTATATGTATATATACATTGAAAGAATTTTATTTTTAGAAACTAAATATTCAATAATTTTTATTAAGTTAACAAATAAAAAATATTAATCAGACTAATATAAACGATAAAATATCAAATGTATTTAATTGTGTTAAAAAAGTAACGGAATTTGTGATAATTTGCAAAAAAAAAAACACAGAAAATTTTTCAACCTTCATATTCGCCAAATATAGCCCCGTACATCTAATATGAGATTGAATAAAGAAAACTTTTAAGAGCTATCGCTTTACAAATATATATGAGATTATTGGTAGAAGTGTAATAATATACTTTTTTTACACTTAAATAATATTAAAAAAAAAAATGAAAATTTTCATCACTTTTTGAATAACGTACATGTCTTTTATATATAATAAATATTTTTTTTTCTTATATTATCAAACAAATGTTGTTCTTATATATTATATGATAGTTGCTCAATATTCGCCAATACTTACACCACATCAACAATTAAAAAAAATTGTTTTTTTTTAAATTTTTTGTCATTTTTTTTTCGTTCTGCAGATGAGCATTACAAAACGGAATCGTACCGTTTTTTTTTTTTTTTTTTTGTTTTAGCAGTGTTTCGAACAACACAAATGTCTATTTCGAGCGCGTCGTCGTTATATCGGTCGTGCGTTTTTACTTTTACGTCGTGACACTTGATATAAATTATTCGTTCCCGAAATTATATGGACTGTTTCGGGACGGCGGTTTCGGTGAACGCTTGCCGCAATGCATCACAATTTTCACGTATACGCAGTGACATTGACGGAGGTATCCGGGGACCGTTTTGAGCGTTTTCAAAAAATTTTCACAGACCGCCCCCTCCCCTCACCCCTCGCCCCCCGTTTTACACGCGTGAAAACACGCCGAGGAGGAAAACTCGGTTCGCGAGGTTTACGTCGTGATTCGATTGAGATTTTATTATATTATTATTTTTCTTTACATAAACAAAAAAAAAACAAAACGAATATATAAATTTTGTACGTTAATTGTTGTGAATGCATAAATAGGAAGTATATATATATATATATATATATATATATATATATATATATATATATATATATATATAAATTTTAGTGGTTAAAATTGCGGTTGTCTCTCGGTTTGCGTATACAAATTTCGAGTTCGTAGTAACAAACCTTTAGAATTTCGCGCGAGCTTTGTTCGAAAAAGATCGTTTCGCAGAACACGTTTTGGCGCGTTCGAAATATTCATGAAATAATATTAAAATTAAAATGTACAAATATATCTGAATGTAATAATTTATTTATATTTACATTAAAAAAAAAAATAGTAATTTTAGTTGAATTAATTATTTACGTTGTAAACTTATTTTTTATATATTAATTATATTATATTATTTTATATATTGATTAAGGTTATTTATGAAAAAGATTGATGCTTTTAAAATATGGTTTGTAGATGATTTATCAATACAAAACTATTTCAAAAATTGAATTGGAAAAAAAATTTTAGTACTTTGTACATAATATGAAAAATTCCTCAAATTAAGATTAAAAAGATATATTGTATATAGTAATTATGACTTTTAATAGAAGATTATCTTCTTTATGTAATTTTTACGAGTTATCAGAAAAGAGATCAATTTCTTTAGGACTGTAATATTAAAAATCAAAATAATTTTAAAACAAAAAAGGCAAACGAAGAAAAATTTTTTTTATTAATATTTTATTAATATAAATATTTTTCTCTCTCTCTCTCTCTCATTCTTTATAGCCGTAAATGAATTAAAGTAAATTTGCCATCACTTTATATTTCATACACGGTTAATTTATTAGTTAAAATGTAAACGAGCTTAATGAAATGCGGCGTCGAATATATTAAAAGGCGACGTTCGTCGGATGATTAATTTTTGTTATTTTTGCAAATTTTTGAAGTGTTTATTTTTCAGGTATCTCGTCTAAGTTCTTGTATCGCTGTCAACGTCAGATGCTAAGCAATATATCTTCGCGAAACCGACCGAAGATAAGAAAGTGTCATCGAAACGTCTCTTGCACATTTTGCATAAACACATTATAAAATCGTTACGAAAAAAAAAAACATTTTTTTTCATTGTCCTTTTATTCTGTTGACTTTAATTTTTTTTTGTCAACAAAAATAAATTAATATAAATTACATAAATTTGTGTCGATTTTGAGCTCAACATGTTGTTTTAACGTGCATCATTGTTATAAAAAAAAAAGCATTGAATTTTGAAAAAATCATAAAGTATATTTTTTAAAATATCGACAGTATATATTTAACAAAAGTGTTATAATATATAATATATTAAAGCAATATGCCAAATTCTATGAAATGCTTGATATTATAATTTATCGAGTGTATTTGAAAAATTCATATTTAGTTCTATTTTGAACGATTTGATTTATTCATCAATAATAATTAAATAAAGAATTATATAGAAAATATTAAGAAATATTTTTTTCTCTTTTTATCTAATATCAATTTTTATTGATGTTAAACAATATAAAAAAAATCATTTGTGCATATTTTCAAGAATCGATTTAAAATTTATCCGTGAACGATATACCGTAGAAAGGAAAAGAATGAATGAGTATTATATATATATATATATATATATATATATATATATAAATATATATATATATATGTATATATATATATATATATATATATATATATATATATAAATATATATATATATGTATATATATATATATATATATATATATATATATATATATATAAATATATATATATATGTATATATATATATATATATATATATATATATATATATATATATATATATATATATATGAGAAAATGAAGCTAAATCTTCTCGTAGACGAAGAAAATGAAAAGGAAAAATAAAAAAAAAGGTTTACCCCCTCGGAAAATGACGATTCGTAAGCGAGTGTCGAGCAATTTTTCCCGGGGAAATATTTCAGCGACACGGCGTTATTTGCAGACACGATTCGGTTGCCGAATAATGAAATTGGTCTCATATCGGACTCACTCCCCCCCTTTCTCTCCACCCTCGCCCCCCTTTTCTATCTTTAAGTAACGCTGCGAATTTTTGCAGCGTTCTCGCGGGCAAATTGGCTCGCGCTCCGTATAATTTAAGTCGATGCGAATGCTCGGTAACGAGTTTCGCGGATGGAAAACTGCTCCCGGATAACCGGAAAAATATGTTTTCCCTTCTGCGCGATGAAAATTCGCCGTGAAAATTGTTAAACGTCGAGAAAAACAAAAAAAATGTATATATATATATATATATATATATATATATATTCGTATATACACCGGTATACAATATGTACGGCGTATAACGTCGTGCGAAAAAAAAAAGACGATGCCGTTTTACGACGCTCGGCTCGGATATGAAGAAAAACGTTATAATGCTTTGTGTTATTAGAAAAAAAAAGCTTTTTTTTTGTTTTGAATATGCTAAGCATTGTTATGAGTTATAAATTATTGTATTTCTTCATTTCTGAATTTTGCAATTCAAATTATTTTTAATTCAATTTCGTATAAAAAACGACAATTTATATAGAAAATGTAAACAAACATAGAAAAGAACGTTAATTAATTCACAATGTATTTTATATTTTAATAAATATTTTAAAAATAAAATATATATTCAATCGTAAAATAGAGGTTAGAAAATTTATCTCGAGTTATTATATATGTTTAAGATTTATATCACAATAAGTATATTTAAAATATAATGTATCACAAAATACACAACATTAGGATATACTTACACACACATATATATATATGAATATTGTCTTCATTGTATTGTACCAGTCTTTTATACGTATATTTCCATTATATATAGACATAAGAACTAGAAGCAGCCGAAAGAAAAGTTCATACCATTCAGTATTGTGAACATTCATTGTTTTCTTACATTTTCTTCTTTTTGTTATGGAATATATATATATATATATATATATATATATATATCGTTTTATATACATACATACATATTTTCTATAAAATGGAGAATGTATGTTTATTTTTTTATATAGTGTAATATCGTATTATATTATTTAAAATTTTATATTTATATTATAATAATTGATTTTCTGTATAAAATATATTTTTTTTATATGATAAAAATAAAATTTTATAACTTATTTCTGGAAAAACTATGCAAAATGATTCGAGCTCGTATTTATAATGATCGCATCGAAAAAAAAAAAAACGAACACTTCGGAAAAAAGTTCGATTTTTAAGAGCTGTTTAATGTTCTAAAGAATAAACGATAGAAAAAGTGCGCGAGTGTGCTGTAAATTTTCACCCCCAGTTAGGTGGTAACTTTTCACCGTACCCCGTTTAACGCGTCGCAGTTCGATTCTTTTTCCTTTTTTTCTTTCTTTTTTTTTTGTTCACCGAATAACGGCGTAACGTGCATATAAAAATCATTTCGTGAATCGAACAAGTTTCGCGCGAATAAATTCAGTTTCGAAGGGACGGTGAATAATTTAAAGAACTTTTTCATATTTAAAATGTGCGCATATAGAAGAGATTTTCACGGATTCATAGTGCAATATAAAAGTCGACATTTATGAAAAAAAAAATATATATAAGAGTTCAACAATCGTTACGCTTTATAATTTTTTTATAAAAATGTCGAAATGTGTCAATTTTAATAAATAAAAATGAAAATTATTTATATAAAATATTTTCGTATGAAATACATGATTTTTCTAGTAGAGCCATATGGTTATCGTATCATATTAAATAGAAAACTTTATGTTTAAATTTTATACAACGATAAACTTTTTTTATATTTTCCGTTATAAAACGTATTTATAATATATATTTTTAAATTTGTTCTCCAATATAATAATAAAATCACAATAATATTGAATATATTTTTCGATTATTTTAAATATAAATAAATAAAGAACGTGTATATAATATGATTGAATTTGATAAGAATCTTGATAGTGTTTCAACTTGCGTCAGCTACGTCCGACAAATCAGGATCGTAAAATAAGTATGATATAATTTTTATAATCCAGCAGTCGATCGTAAACTTTATGTCCTTTTATAGCGTACGTAATGCAAATTAAATATTACTATAATAAATATAAAATTCGCATTATCTAAAATAAATAAGCGATGACTGTACGTAATAAAAATAATAAATAAATAAAGGGAAGCGACATTGAAATTACCGTATGTGATAAGCGAATGCGATACGGCAAGGACGGGCCGAACGTTTTGATGTAATATAAAATGTACACCTAAAATGTAATATATATATATATATATATATATATATATATATATATATATATATATAAGTCGTAAAACTAAACGTAGTGTAAGCAATTCGGGCAAGCAAAAATGCTTGAGAAATGGGATTGATAAAGGGATTTCGTAAATGGCATACGGGAAATGGGACTTTCTCTTTTCACGTACAACGTAAGCGGTGAAAGTAAACATCGTCTATTTTTCCGCTATCAACACTACTTTTTTTTCTAGATTTTAATAGTAAAAATGCGTTATTATCATACAGTTGGGCGACAAAAACGTGTTACTCTCTTATATTGTATATATACTTCTGAATAAACGTTTCAATATATTATATATTATATCATTCGTATGAAAAATTTAATGGAGTGATGTTGAATATTGAAATGACGAGAAAAAAATGTGATAAATTTATATTATTATAATATAAAAAAATAAAAATAAAATATGTTTAGTAATGGTAAAAAAAAAAAATATTTTATAACGATTAAAAGCGTAGTGGCCTAACTGTATCTGTTTTGAAATGTCGTATTGAAGAGAAAAAGTATGGAAAATACGACGCGTCGTTTTCAACGCAGACGTATCATAAAAAAAAAAGTATACGATCGCGCGAAAATATGCGGACACATTTTGTCTTTTTTTTTTTATGTGCGCGCGAGACCGCCGTTTGGGAAGCGCTGGCTCAACATCGGCGATAATAGAAATGTGAAAAATAAACGGACGCACTTGACCGAATTGATTCGAAAAACGTAGTCTAGAGAAACAAACCGTAACTTTTATATGTATATATATATATATATATATATATATATATATATATATATATATATATATATATATATATATATTGGGTTAGCTTGATGGGTGATAGTGGATGGTGATTTTTTTTTTTTTTTGGTGAGATTGCTACGACCCGGAAGACCCTGTGGAAGCCGTAGCACATGGGGACATTATATAGGGAATCTCCCAAGGGCCAGCCACAATAAAACCCTCACTATTCAAATGGGTAGCCGATACTGAATGGATCCGATCCGGACCATAAAGTGCAAGCGATTGGCCGTTTCGCCCGCTTACGCGCCCGCGACATCGTTTTATTACTTATACCCGTTGCCAGCGCACACTTGTACGTTTACAATTTGTTTCCGCAATTGCTACATTTACATATCATATGGTACGTGTATATTTTATTAACGGAAGTATCCGAGTTGTATACAGTTCGCACTCTATGTGTATACGGTTCGTATTAAAATATCGTAATATAATATATTGTAATGAAATGTACGAATTTATTTATTGTAATTATGAAAATAAAAATGTATTTAAATTATGTTTGTGTAAAATGTTGATGAGTGTATAATGCTGCTGGTTGTGAAAAATATTGCTAATTTTTATATTGAAAATATAAATATTTAAAGCGTTACGGCGGCGGACGGCGGTCGGCGTCATAATAATGTACAAACATATTATTTTGAACTCAATTTTATAAATTGTAAATTTGATTTGTGTAATGATTGATTTAAAAAAATACACTAAAAATATGAAAAAAATGTACAATTATAAAAAAAAATCCGAATAAAAAAACTAGCAATCGTTAACCATAATACAAAAATTTAAATCGACACTCTGAGTCCATTATATAAAAATGAAATCAATTTCGACGTTCAGAAAAAGGATAAATTTCAAACGGAACAAGTATCGCATCTGAGTATCGTCGAAGAGCACTTCGAATATTAAAAAAAAAAAATCACTCAATTTTAACGTATAAAATCGTTTTGAAATCAAAAAATGACAGAGATAAATGCACTTTCGAGTGATTCCACTCGTTAAAGATGCTCGAATAGCACTCTAATACTTGAAAATCCAAAGTGCCACGTCGATTGTGCTCAATCGTCGAAGCAATGCTATACTTGCCCGAGTGATAAATATGTGTGTGCTATTATATTATATATAGTAATTTTGCCAAACGAATTGTCCGATATTGAAAACAATAAATATTCTATGTATTTGCGATGCGATTGGTGAAAATATTTCACGCGTAAATAAAAAGTGAAGGCTTCGGCAACAGTGAGATAGAGCAACGTAAACATATTTATCAAAATAAGATTGAAAGCTATTAAGAAAGTTCAAATGTGCGTGTAACTAACGGAAAACTACGAGGAGTCAATGAAAAGTTTACGCTTTTCTTTTAAAATTTTACATATGAAACTCTGCTATATATTAAAAGCTGTTAAATGTAAATAATATTTTATATAGAAAAAAATTATCTTGTTAGTTAATTTTATATAAATATAATGAAAACGGACGGTTTTTAAATTATTTAAAAATCAATGTTATATCTGAAGATTTAACATAGAACTAGCGATTTAATAAAAATATATTTTGAAACTTGAAATATATGCTCTACTTTATAATTAAAAGCTATCGTTGAGTTATTTATTTTATAATTAAAATGCATAATATAAAAATAAATATTTAACTCTGTTTAATTTAAAGTATATATTAATT
Organism: Leptonema lineaticorne; assembly: GCA_024500535.1. Taxonomy (NCBI): domain Eukaryota; kingdom Metazoa; phylum Arthropoda; class Insecta; order Trichoptera; family Hydropsychidae; genus Leptonema; species Leptonema lineaticorne. The sequence goes on along the minus strand of JANIJI010000006.1, from coordinate 8,013,798 downwards.
ATTAAGAATTTTAAATATTTTATGAAAAATTAATAATGTTTATATTATATAAATATTTTTGATATTTAGATTAAATTCCGTTTAAAGTATCCTTTGATAATTGTTTGGAAATTTGTGAAATACCGATGGAAAACTTTCGGTATGTTCCTCACGCAAGCATGAGAATGTGTGTGGTAAAGAAAAAAAAAAGCGAAATTGAGGACCTTTTAGTGAAAGTTTATCGATAACGCTTGGCAAAATTTAACGGAAACCATCCTCCGCATTCGCCATTTTTTACTGCCAACATCGATGTTAGAATGAGAACCGAGAGGGGGGAGGAGGAGGAGGAGAGGAGAAGAAAAAAATGAAAATTTCATTTCGTTCCCGAAATTTTTGTAGTGTTTGAGAATTGTCGGGTTTCGAAAATAATTTATTATGTATGCAGATTGAGAAGCGACCGCAAGACGTTTGCTTTAAGGAAAGAAATGAACGTCGGCGGGGTCCGTTGTATGCGAAAATGGAAAATGAAAGCTTTATAATGCGCACGGTGAGCGGGAACTTTTGTGGGTGGGAATTGGATGGAGGTTTCGCGTCGGAAAATCGAGAAAAAAATATATAGAACTTTAAAAAAAAGAGTGGAAGAAGAAAAAAAAACGTGGGCGGAGGGTTTGACGTTTTTGAAAACCCAATTGTGTTGTGTGGGGTATCAGGCGCTAAGGAGAAACCATCATGCATATATATATATATATATATATATATATATATATATATATATATATATATATATTTATATATATTTAGGTTGTCCATTTTTGAAGAATATGTTTCTATACAAAAAAAAATGCTTTGATTTATGTATACTATTCAAAATATTTCGATGTACTGTGAATATACAATATTTTTTTATTCTAAAAATAGTTTTTGAAATTTATTTCAGTATATGATAATATTAAGATTTTTTTATTTTACTGTGAAATTCGTCAAACTACATTTCAATACAAATAAAACTGTTTTGAATGAACATTGTCCATAAAAATGATCTGTTAAATTGAACATATATAAATTTAGACTTTTGCTCATTTTTTCATAGCATAAATTATATTTATTTTATGCTTCTAGAATAATATAGAATTTTATTTGATATGTGCAATCATATATATGTATTATAATATAAAGCTAATCTGTATACATATGTAATATTAACATAACTATCTATTCAAATTGAATATTATTATCAGAAAATAGGTGTTCAATCTAACAAGTAATATTGTATTTATTTAATTTTCAAATAAGATATTACAATATATTGATAATAAAAATGAAAATAATTATAAAATTCTTAAAAAAAAAGTATTATAATAAATTATGATTTTTTGTTTTTCATTTGTGGTATTGCAATAAAAAGATTTAAAAAAAATATGAAAATGAAATAATTGAAAAAAATATATTCCATAAAACTGTTATAGGCAATCAAATTTAACGAACGACTATTCGAAAAACGAATTCAGAGTCAACGATTACACGAAATCTTTTAGAGCACATTTCGCCTATCGATGACAAATTTCACAAAATCAAAAAATATAAAAAAAAAATAAAAATATATTTAAAAAATGGTCACCCCATCGCATATGGCACACGGTTTTGGTTACGGTCCGTGTTTCCTCAGTACCGGGTGTCCTGGTCGGTCTCAGACATCCGGACTGTGGGTCGTTACCATTCATCATGCGGCAAACTACCCTCGCGGGTCGACTCCGGCAGATTTCTTCTTCTTTCGGGATCTTTTTTTTCTTTTTTTCATTTTTCTCCTTTTTCGCCTCTATTTCCCCCCCCCTCCTATGCTTTTTGAGCACGCAAGACTTTTGGATCTTGGAGTGATTTCCCAGATTATATCTAAATATGATAGCGACGTTTCCATCACGCGCCAATGCACGACAGATGTGCGTAACCGGCTTGATCTATTGCGGACAAACCTAGCATTATTTACTCACTTTAGACGCACATATATATATATATATATATATATATATATATATATATATATATATATATATATATATATTGTTTATTTATGTAGAAGAATATTATTGGGTGTCAGTTGGGGAAGGCTAATCGAATACGTGAAACTTTTTGAATAAACAATCGTCCGGAAAGGACAAAGTCATTCTAGCGTGTGTAAATAATGTCTCTCTCTTTCTCTCTCTATCTCTTTCCCTTACTGAAAAAAATATTTCTATTGGATTTATATTATATAAATATAACTGACGCGCTAGTAAAAAGGCTTTATTTAGATTAAATTATTACGGGGTAATAAAATTTGTATAATTTTCGTTGATGGATATCGCTGTCATTGCGATTATACAACGGGTTTTCAGGTTGATTGATTTTAAATAATTTTAAACCGAAAAATTTTAATAATAATAATTTTAAAATTTATAGATATTTTTTTTAATATTAAAGTAATTTTAAATACAGATTAAATTATATTAATATCAGTAAGAATTTAACTTTTGATACGTGTAAATGCCATATAATAGGGTGACCAGCTTTTTACAACACAAATGAGGATAGTGACAAATCAATTTTTAAAAATAGGACACAATGAAATCAATCAAAAGGATTTTTTTAATTGCGAAAATGGTGCTATAAAAACTATGAAAGTTTAAAAAAATGTTTTATTTATTTTAAAAAGAGCAAAATATAATCTGAATTGATCGAAAGGATACTTTATAGAAGAGGACGTAACTTTAAAAAAGAAGTCAGTTTTTCTCAAAAAAGACGATTAGTCAAAATTCAAAAATATCAAATAACAAAGAAACTCTTGATATCTTGACACTGAAAATGATTTAACTTTTATCTCTGCACAAATAAAATTTTCTTGATTAACTAATATATATTGAAATATAAAAAAATATTTTTAATTGTAATAATTATCAAATAAAATATTAATTATTATAATACAAAAGACGATCAAAGCTTTATATTTTGAGTAATGAAAAATTTTCACAGAATAGAAAATAATGACAAATTTTGTCGAAAATATCGCGTAGAAAATTAGTTGCGAAATATTGAAATATTCACAGGAGGTCGTTTTAAATTATTATACGTTATAATTCAAAATCGAATTTAAGGTTCGACGGGTCCATCTATAAATTTCGCATGGACAATTTGCTCTAAATGTGATTTATATACGAATTATATCTACTTACTAATCAATTGCTCGGAATGTATCGGAAATGACGACGCACACGTGAAATATATAATAGTTACTCACCTGAAAAAAAAGGAAAAAAATCGAATCATTATATAAAATTACAAATAATACATATATATATAAATTGTTCAAAGTTTAAATAAATAATAAATTTAATAGATATTTTACTATATAATATTATATATTATATATGGAAAAAAATATCTTAAATTATATATAGCGTTCTCGTTCAAACAATTTCGAGTTTGGCAATAGGGGTTGAATTTCCTCATAAGGGATGAATGTTTATGTTCAAGTATTCGTTTGTTCTTAAATTACAAGCTCACATACCGCAAGTTGAATGTCGTCGTTTCGTTAATTAGATTTCGATATGAATTTCTTTGATGTCGATTCTATTGCAATGTGAAATTTCATATTTAACGTATCGTAATTTTATTATACGTGTATCGTAAACCAATTTTAATATCAGGTATTTATTTACGTTTATAATTATGTAAAATAATATATATATATATATATATATATATATATATATATATATATATATAAAGTTGATATTAAAAATATGTGGTCGAAAAAATGAAAGCACGAATATTTTTTTTTTCGATTAATATTCTTATGAAGATCATAATGATAATGTTAAAGTCATTACCATAAAAATTATACATTACAGTGAAAGGATTGAATAAGGCTGTTAATGTACAAGGTCCTTTTATAACATTAGCAATAAAATTTTAAAATGTTTTTATAACGATTTAAAATTGTTTTATAATTATTATACGAGAATGCAAATTTATTAATTACATATATATATTTCGGCAAAGTGCTAAACATTTTAAATTTTGAAGTTCAATTATATGAGTACTACAATAATTATTTTTAGATTTAATATATATATATATATATATATATATATATATATATATATATATATATATATATAAATATATATATATATATATATATATATATATATATATATATATAAATATATAAATATAAATATATATATATATATATATATATATATATATATATATATATATATATAAATTGATCTCATAAAAAATAAATTTAAATTATAAGAAGATTTTAGCTCTTGTAATAAGATTTGCCTATTAAAAGAATTAAATCTGAATATCAGTTTGCATTTATTATATAATGATACAAAATAAATATTACAAATATGAATTTATTCATATTCTATATAAGAGACAAACAATTTAATTTTACATACACATAAACACACACACGCATATTACGCGACTAGTGTTTTTTTTTATATCGGAAAATCTAGACTCGTCCGGAAAATGTGTCACGTTCGTCGTCGGTTTCAATGCACTGTTCACGTTCGCCGCCATATCGTGCGGACCACGCACAAGTGCGGCTTTTCACCAATTTTCCGACAGAAAGAAAAGCGACGCGCTCGGGGGCGTCTAGGGTGGGGGCAAAGAAGGAAAAAAGGTAAATAATGAGCGGAAAAAAAGGGGGGGGGGGCGACGGCGGTTAGTCGTCGTGTCGACGACGCGATTAGCGCTTGCCGGTCGAACGCGGTGCGTCAATCCTCTCGTTAATCCGACATTCATGTCACGCGCTCAAACGCCCACTAGCCACCCATTTATATATATACAGCCTTTTTTAGGTGACAGAGTGTGTTGCGTTGCGAATCCCTTTTACCACCCCTGGAATAAAAAAAAAAGACCGCCGACAAACCTCTGACAAATTGTTCCGCGAACCGTCCCTTGTCGAACTCGGATCATACCCCGAGACGTCCAAATTCAATTGTGCACGGATAAGTTACATCCTCGCACTGGGGGGTTTCTTTTTTTTATCTTTTTTTTCCTATTGGTCGGTTGCTCTTTCGTTCTTTTTTTTCTTTCTTTTCGGTCGCGATATCTATTACAATCTTTTCAGTGTGTTATTCCATAACCGAGGAAAACGTATCGAATGTTCATTTCATTTTATCCCAGTCTGTTTCACAATCTTTAATAATTATATTACGGGCGTCCTTGATAGAAAATTGTTTTTTTTTCTAACTGTAATTTCTTTCTATTTGTTTTGAAATTAATATATGAAAAAATAAATATATATATAAAGGCTAAGTAAGCTCTAAATATTTATTATTTATATATTACTTAAATCATGATATTAATAATATTTTCATTAAGAAGCAGTATAAAATTAAAATTAAATTACATCTTAAAATTTAACATGAAAAAAAATAACATACATTTTATAATTCAAACAATGAAATCAAATCGACCTAAATTTCGCTTTATTTACACTCGTTTATTTAGATACATAGAAAGCTCGATAAGAAAAAAAAAGTGTGTAGAAATGAACATTGCCAGAATGCTTAAATATACCTTAATGGTCAATTATATCCGTTATACCGGAGAATTAAGTGTTTGAATGGGCATTTATTGCCCCCTTTATATATATATATATATATATATATAAAGGGGGAACTATCTATTGAAATCAGGATGTGTGTACGTTTCTATTTTCCGGATTATTCTCTGGAGCCATTGTGAACGACGCAGTTCTCGTTTCCACGAATATGGTATACACGTATTTTCTTCTATATATATATATATATATATATATATATATATATATATATATATATATATATATATATATAGGGTGTGCTGTAATTCTCGTTTCGTGCCCGGAACAACCTCTAGTATGTAATAGTCTGTAATTATATCACAGCCTAGTGAAACGACCGACTGTCGACACATATATCAGGTACTCATTCCCGTAACGATATCATATACAATGAAACTTGGTAACGTACATGTACACATAGTATATAGACACGTATTTGTACGAATGTACTTGATGCCGTGTTTTAACTTTTGTCGCTTTAAAAGTCACGTCGTACAACTTACGAGACACGTAATTTATATATAGAAACATAATTGTCAGTGCCGTAATTTTTTTTTTAACATTTTTATAATAAAAATATTTATTTTATCTATTCCATTTATTGAATATGAATGAATGATTGCTTCGGACGATTCTTAAAATTATTTTGATTTATGTATACACTAATAAAAAATATATTCTTCATGGTATAATAAAAATGTTGTTAAAAATATAAATCGTCAATACACTACAGTAGATAGGTAGAAATAAATTTTGAATAAACGCTATAATATTTTATTCAATTATCCTTTTTTTATGTGATATAGCCAAAAATAAAAATATAAGGAGCTCATTAAATATTAAAATATAAAAAGGTATTGGCTTTTTGGAGTAGCGTCGTGCTATATGATTATTTTTGGTTCATTCGGTTTTTTTTACAATTACTAATATATATATATATATATATATATATATATATATATATATATATATGTGTGTGTGTGTGTATGCAATATTAATAATTCTTATAAAAAATGAAAAGGGTAATTTAAAATCATAGCAATTTCTTGGAATAAAATTTTACCAAAAAATTGATTTAAAATTAAAAACATATAATATTTTGGATGGATTACATTCAAATATATGAATTTTAAAATATTTATTCTTTAGAAACGTTTTTTTATTAGATACTGTAAAATTATAAATATTATGCTATAAAAATATATCTCAATTTTTTTTTATAAAATATATTTTATATCTTGGAAGTATCATCAACAATTTTTCAATTTTCAGAGAATTTTTTTAATAATTAATTGATTAATATTAAAAATATTAATATAGATTTTTTTCTACGAATTAAAATAAATACTAATAGACGTAATTTAATATAATAAAAAAAAACACAGATGACTGAAATCGCGTTCGTCAAATTTATAATATGGATCTTTTTGAAGATACGATGTAAATCCAATATGAGCTTACGGCGGAATACCGAGAAAAGTTTTTAATCCACGGCAGCGTCACCTGACTTTGCTAAATTAATAAATAACAAAAGCTCTTAGCATATTTCATATTTGCAGCATAATGAGCACTCGATGGAAAAACGATTTTTCAAAACGCGCTCTTTTTTTTCCCTCTCGCTCGTTGTTTCTTGAAAAAACGAAAAATATTCTAAATATTAAATAAAGAATTCGCGATCAAAAGTTTAACAAATTGTATACATATGAAATGTACGATGTCATTATTTTTAATGAATATAAAATAAAATAACTTTATTATATATGAATATGTTAACATTTTTTTATTAAATCTTTCTTTATATTTTAAAATAAAACTTGTACAAAGTGCTAAGTGTTATTTGTTATAAAATATATGTTGAATAACTTAAACTATGAAAGAACAGTTTAGAAGACAATTACTATGAGCAATTTATTAATGTAATACAACTTTGAAAAAGTAAAACGTGATTTTATATATATATATATATATTAGAGTTTTATATTTATGTAAAATATTATTGAAATGAAATTTTAGTATCAATATTTATTTATTAAATTCGATATTATTAAGATAAGCTTTTCGAAATCAACGTACTCAATATTGAAATTGCTTGACTTACATAAAGTTTTTATATAGTCTTTAATAAAGGAACGAAACCTAGAGAATATATAAACGTAGTGTAAAGTGAATAAATTTCAGTAGAAAGTTCAATATAAAGTATATTGTATATTTATTAGAAAAATTGAATAAAATATGAAAATTGAACATATATATGGAAAATTGATATGTAAGTGAGAAATATCGTATATAGATTGTCGATTCATTTTTAGCGAACGATGTGAAATGTGATGAAAGTATTATAATATATATATATATATATATATATATATATATATATATATATATATATATAAATGGATTTCAAATATGAAATGCATTAAACATTAACATATTTATGATTCTAGAACTGTTGAATGCAATAGACAATTATTGAAATTATGACGCGGCGACGTAAATGGATGAACTTTGTCGTATAACTTGATTAAAAAAAAATAAAATAAAACCGAATATTATTAATGTCCGCATTCAGATAAGAAGTTTGTTCGGGCAAAACCGCAAAATACTCAAAGTGTTTTAGAGCACAGTTTCGGTTAAAGTTTTCGCATCGAACAAGTCGAACGTCGGTCGTAGATCAAATGGTATTGTGTGAAATGTTGCTAAAAGAGCTTCATATTCAACACAATCGAACAAATAATAATAATGCAAAGCCACACGTCCGATTCTGTGAACGATTCTAGCACAGATTCACACACACACAACGCACAGTTTCGAAATTTTACCAATGTTCACCGTGCATGCATTCGAATGTGAAACTTTTAATGCGATACCGGCAAAATGTGGCATACAATGCATTTTATATAAAGTAACGTGTATTATTTTTATTATTATAATAATATACATTATATGGTTTTATTATTTTTATATGTGATAGATAGTTAGTAGTGAAATAATATATGGTGCGAGTGTGTCGAAAATAAAACGACACTTGGAAGAATTGATTGAGGAAAACGTTTAATAGAAACGGTATTGATCGACGACCTATTTTCACGCCATTACCGAGATAGAATCAATTGGAATTCTTTGCGTTTTCCTCTTTATTTTTTTTTATTTTTTTTTTCGTTATGCGTATTTTTTATATAAACGAATAATAATTCTGAAACGATGTTTGATGTTTTATGAAATATTTTATTTATTTTTTTTTTCGATAAAATAATTGGATATTTTTGAATCTGTGATAAATTTGTACATATTTATTTAATTTGTACCGTTTTTTTTTTGATTTGTTAGTTTATCGAAGTGAAATCTTATAATCGATTGTTGACAATATACGATTCGATCAATTAACATATTTATCATTTAAATGGACAATTAATTAATGAAAATTTACAAGCGACACATTATTGTGTAAACAATAGTAATTTTTTTTAATAGTTAAAATTTTAAATTAATTAATATTCTTAATTATTGTTAAAAATATCGTTCAAATAATAATCATAATAAATAAGATAATATTATTTATTACAGTATATTTAATTTTTGGTACAATGCCAGTATATATATATTTTTTTATTTGTGCCTAAATTATCTCTAATAATTTTTATATGAACGTTTATATTTATTTATATGTATATATATATAAAAATAATATAATATATGCATAAGTACAATATAACGAATATTGTTTCATACGGGAGTGTTTTAAATTAGATTTTCAGCACAAGTTAATACATTTAACACTGCACCAGTACGTTGTACTAATGATAAATTGCGCTCGAGAATAGCGGCATAATTGCACGCTTCATTATAATATTGAAATGGTGATGCTGAAACTGAAGTTTCATTACTTCGTGAAATTATTGAAATTCAAATGCAACCGAACGTATCTTACACGTATAAAATTTGAATTCGGATCACGCGTGCCGTTGAATTTACATATGTTGCGCATTATGCTCTGCACACGGTTGAACGCCGGCTGAAAATCTCAATTCCCTACGAGCCGATCGATATTCAGCGGTCAATATAAGGGTGGAAAATCAGAGCGAGCGAGAAACCCTTAAAAAACAAAAATACAAAGGCTTATCTTTCGCGGTTTATCGACGAATTTGTATGCGAATTTGTTAGCGGCCATCGGCGCATATCTTTCGACATTTGTAACTCATCCCGATAGCCATTAGTTACTCGTTTCCGGATTCAAACGTGTACCGGATGTGTCGAAAAAAATGTACCACGTAACGATTATTTCTATATACTTATATATATATATATATATATATATATATATATATATATATATATATATATATATTGAGATATTCATATAAAATCATTTATAAAGATTTTATTTATAATATAATAAATAAATTTTTATCATATATTATTAAAAAAAATTCTATCTTTATATCAAACGTCTGTCGGCGGTCGCTAAATTGTGATAGAAATACATTTTCACGACATGAGAGATTAAGTCTTCGTTTTTTTTTTTTTTTGGCTTACCCTTTATATATGTATATACATATAAAGCATCAGTCTCACCCTTGTTACTTCTTCGAACCATTATTTGAGAGTGGAGCTCTCGCTCTTACCCTGACTCTTCTCGTCCCATGTCCGGGATAAATCCCTTTTTATTCGCGGGTAAGTGAAATAAATTCTCGCCGGGTTAAATTTGCCCAGAGTGTTTTACGTGAGCTCTTAATATGGAGATTCGTTTAGACCAGTATTACGGAATTACCGAGCATTAATATATACTCGTTTTTTTTTCTACACGCCATCCCGGACCCCCTTATTTTGCGTTGCATTTGTGTGTGTGTGTGTGTGTGTGTATACATTTTTTTTCTCTGGGTCATAATAACCCGGCGCTCTCGCGGGACCTTACTTAATTATAAATTAGCAAAATGCGGGTGCCTCGAATTTTTTTTATATTACGCGTCGTATTTATGCATATATTTTTTTTTCGAGGTTTGCAATTTTATTTTGACCTTCTCGTTTTTTATTTTCTCTGTTTATGCGTGTGAAATAGGCTTTTTTTCTTATTATTATAATTTTCGAAAAGAATGAAAAAAAAATGCAATCGAGAGCGGAAAATTTTTTTGGACTGAATCAATTTATATAATCTTTCGATTAAAACTAATTACCGAACGAAATGAAAATGTTGATAAAATTGAATGATAAAAAAACTCGTGAAGATTTCCGCTAAACTTTTTGGAGATGAAATCTTTTTTCAGGCGTATTATTCCGTTTTTACTACTTTCAAAATCGTTCTCAATATATTATGAATGAAATGGAAAAAAAATATTAAAATATGAATGAATAATTTTTTAAAATTATTAAAAATTTTTCATAAATTAATATTCTATTTATATATAGATTGTCATTGATAAAAATCATTTTTTATAAAAGTTATTATAAATTAAATATGAAATTAATAATTTTATTTGATATTTAATATTATTTTTAGGTTAGTAAAGATTGAAAAAGTAATTAAATGTAGGAAAAGGCTGATTTTTTATTTATTTCCTCGTGTTATTTGAAAATATTTTGTGAATTACATATTATATATATATATATATATATATATATATATATATATATATATATATATATATATATATATATATATATATATAATAAAATATTTTTGAATATATATAAATATATTAACCTGAACGCAAGCTAAATTTTTTATATAACAAAATAAAAAAAAATAAAATATAGAAAATTTTATGTAATATTATTTAAATTTTAAAGATATAAAGTTTTTCATATATAATGAAAATCTTCGTCGGGAATGTAATAAAATTATTTAAAATGAAAATTTTTGTTATTTCATTAAAATATCAAAAAACGCTGTATGTTTTCAGTTTTACGCCGAAGAAAAACATTCGAGAAAAACCTCTATTTTAATTTGTTTATATTTGCATACATTATGAATATGCTTCGTTGTTATCTTTGGACATTTTCCCGCAGGAATACCGCAACCCGTCGCACAAACGAATCTTACTCGAATATTAACTTTAATATTCAAACACGGCGTGCATTTAAAAAGACAAATTATAGCTTTGTTTATTTTCTCTCTTTCATTATTATATTTTTTTTTTTTGAAATATTTTTCATTCTCGCCTCAGTTTTCGCGAAAATAACGTGGAAAATTTCATATTGCACGAGCTATGTTATAAATGGTTGGCGACCACGTAGTCGTATGCAAGTTATCGTCCTTACAAAGTTATAAACTGAAAGTTATACGGATTCTAAATTTTCATGTAAACTTATTATCGATAAGATTCAGGTAAAGTTTGTTCTTTTGAAAGTTTTGTATGTAGTAATTAATCAGCTTTTTCGCCAAATACGTTTTCCAACTGTAAATAATGTTTGTTTTTTTTTGTACATTATAAATAAATAATATTGTTCTCGAAGTTCACAGGTAACTGTAAATAATAAAATATTGATAATATTAAAGGAGAACTCGCATAAGATTATTTTATATTATTAATAGATGTGACGTAAAAGACGTCATTAACGTGAATATTTGTTAAAAAAAATAATGTTGAAGCTGAAAAAACAGCAATTCATAAATGTATAATAAAAAAAAGTGATAATTATTCTTAAATATACATCTATTGATTTACCATACATGTAGATATTATTATAAAAATATTAATAAAAATTAAATTTTAACGATCAAAATTTTATCAATTATAAGTTATTCATCAAAATATTAATTTCAATTAAAAAATAAATAAATTATAAAATAAAATACATTAAAAAATAATTTTAATTTCAATATATACGTTGTATAATAATTTTGTATAGTGATGTATGTATATATTTATGAGTTGTATATGCATAAATGAAAAGGCAGAGGTCTCACAGATATGATTCGACAATCATCCGATGGCCGCCTTTAATTTAGTCCCTGTTTAACCCGCCTATCGTTTCGTTGAGTAGGGCGGGGACGAGTGGGGTTTGGGAAAACGGAGACGAAACTGGATAAATTCGGTACACTCGTGGGATTTAACCCGCCTACGTCCTACGAAATTCCACTAACTGAGCTCATTTCCTTAAAGGGACGCCTGGGAGACTTCAGCGAATCGAATATGGTGTGAGTGACCTGGACTCCGGAGTCAGACCCATCCTCGTCACCCAAACGAAGTACGGAGTATCCGTCGCTTGACCATATCATGGGTTAATCCTGCATTGTTTAATGCCTTTTCGAGCTAGTGCGGCTTGCCAAATTCAACGATTCTCAACATGCTGTAAATGTTGAAATAAATGTGCCAAAGGCGACGTTATTGCACTGTTTAAAAATTTACGTCGTTTACTTTATATAAATATAAATTTTATTTTATCTATAATCCATTTTGAGATTTTAAATTTACCAATCTCGGCTTTAAATATTAGCCAATTCAGGGGTAACCAACATGTGATTATGAGTAACGCGTTAAATTCCATAGTTGATAGTGATATGTATCAAAAATAATTTACTTTTCCGAGAAAATCTTCATAATATCCATACATGAAATTTTGAATCAAAAAATTGAAACAAAAAGTTGGCTATCCCTGAACTAATTTTTGTTACTATATTAATGATTTAGATATATATATTATATCAAATGCTATTTGAAAATGAAGATTGAATTTGAAACCAATGACTCATTTCAGTAATAAATTTTGATTCAAAATTAATATCTGAGATATTTAAATATATATTCATCAATACATTGATATTCTAATAATGTTTTTTATTGAATATAATATATATAACATTAGAAGTTTTATTATTAATTAATAAATAATATAAAAAGATTTAGCATAAAGCTGACGATTTAATTCAATTAAAAAAATACTGAACGCTAACTAATTTTCATTGAAAATAAACGTACCAAAAATAATTGTAATTTATCATTATTAATGCACTCGTATATTTTGATATATCAAATTAGAGCTCGCTTATTTATTCATTCATTACACTAGAATTTTCCGACTAATCTCACAAATGACTAATTGCAAAGATACACTCGAAGTTGACGCGTAGAAGTTATTCTATTTCGACATGTCGTTCTATTTATATTTGACTTTGTCAAAGTGAAAGTGCGAAATAATTTACTACGTGCACGTACTTTAATATATATGTATATATATATATACATATACACACATATATATTATTCGACATAGTCAAAATAGAGATCAAGACGTCAAAGTTTATATAGAGAGCTCTTCATTGTTGTACTAAGTAAACATTGGTTGCATTGCACAATCGATACTTGCTTAACTAGGTTTTGTTTGCTAATGTTAAAGTGACGCTTTCCGGTTCGCCCTTTTTCCATTCTCCGCCCAACGCGGTAGATCAGTACGATGTCGGGGACCTTCGGGACCCTTCATGCATGGTCGCTCTGAAGGGTTTTTGTCTGGAAAACTTACCGCATTCGGGCGGTAACCGGCAAACATATGTGTTTCATTCGACGTCCTATCCGAAACCGGAAACACCCTTTAAATATGTATGAAGTAATCGATCATTTTTTTCGCGAACGCATAACGATAAATCAGCCGACGGTACCTTTTGTAAAATCGAGAATAAAATAAAATTATACGATCTCCTTTTGGGGATTTTTAAAATATATAAGAGGATTCGACGAAAATTCGACGGTAATCTCGAGGATAACGCGAGCCGTTTTCGATACGCGCTTATATTATGTATACAAAAAAAAAAAAAAGTTTCGAAAGCAACACAATGGAAAATTAATAAAATTCGATGCAAGTTTACGCTCTCGACGTTCGTATATTAATTTTTTAAATCGACAAAATACACATCTAAAAAAAAAAGTAAAATATTTACATATATCAAAATATAAAAAATAAATCAAATATTCTATTAATAATATTTTTAAAGTTTAGAAGTATAACTAATAATGAAAACAGAATTTTAATCATGAAAAATATATATATATATATATATAATATTTTAAAACAAATCTACCGTATATTGAAATAATATCAGTGAATTTGAATTGTGAAATAATTGTCGATTTTAAAAATCAAATTGAAACATGTCTATAGATCAGAATTACAAAATATTAAATTATAAATCATTCGGCTCTATGAGTTCGTTTATGAAACGAAACGAAATTAATATTCCGATATTCGCATTATAATGATTTACAATAGCACAAATATATAATTGTAAAGAACGTAATGAAGCGGAATATTTATGAAAACAAATAATGATTTACGTTTTCGCTCTACTTAATTGCCTGAAAACATGCAAAACAATATAAACAAAATTACGGAATTTTCGAAATCACTCGAAACTCTTCTTAATTTCGAAATACAAAATAAAAAAAAAGGAAAAATATGGAGACGTAGATGTTTATGTGTAATGTAATAATAAGAATGAATGAGATATATATATATATTTTTATCTCTGAAGGGATAAAATACGAGTAACGAAAAAATTTATAAGGGTCGAGCACTTTAGGAAAAAGGTGAGAGAAACAAATTTAATAAAAACGATGCCAAAAAATATATCAGGTCGCGAACAAATTTTAAAAGTTTTGCAGTAAAACTCTTCTTTTCTGTGTGTGTGTGTGTGTGTTTTTTTTTTTTACAGGCGAGTTATATAAGTTGCAAGATACATTAAGCGTCGTATTTGTGAAAGATTGCGGATAGAGTGTTTTAAATTGCATCACAGTGCGAAATATTTCAATGAAAGTTTCATCAGTGTTTTTAAAAAAAAAATAAAGCTTTTATACGATTTACGTTCAGTTTTTTTTTATAATTATATAGATAAAAAGAAACTATTCAGTAAGCTTTTTTTATATTAAGAAATCAAGAAAAAAATGGATCAAAATTAAATTAACGAATTTATCTAATGAGTTGTATAGAAAAGATCTTGTCGAATTTAGATAGATAGACAAGTAACGCAACACTGACTATCAAGAGTTTGGAAAAAGCAAAAATGCAACCAATCGCTTTTGAAAAATGTGAAAAAAAATCCACATTATATAATGGAAATAATATGATTTGATTTTATATATATATATATATAAAAAAAATAAATGTTCGAAATGAAAAATTAACGTCACTGTGGGGTTAATTTTAGCAATTAAGCTACGGCAAATGGAAATTTGACCTGAGGGCGAAATCCCTTATAATTTGATGGACGCAAGTAAATCACACTCCTCATTTAACGTTTCTCCGTGTTTATCAAAGGTGAAATTCAAATATTATTCTTATAAAGAAATTTTTCAGTATATATATATATATATATATATATATATATATATATAATACGAGTCTTTATATTAATATTATCCAAGGATAATATTAAAAAATTACTAAGTAATATAATAAACTAACGTCCATATTATTGATTAACATTAACGTAATCGTTTAATGTTCTATTCAAGCAAATGGGTCTTCAAACGTCAGAAATCGCACATTACAGATACGATAAGAGATTAATGAGTAAATTTATCACATATATATATATATATATATAAACAAGAATATATATATATATATATATATATATATATTATATGAGGACAGAAGGAAAGAAAATAGGGTACGTGTATCAGAGCAGAAGTGCGATTTATGCCTTAATTAATCCTTGCACCTGTTGGCTTCATAAATCGTTAAACGCGTGGCAGTCACGTAGGTGCAATAAACGAAATATGTGTTTCAAACATAGACGAATTTCACATATATACACACGTATATATTGTATATATACATACATGTGTTGGTATTTGGTGCGTTCAAAAAGTTGCGCGACTTCACTTGTACGAGTTAATCTCAGAAAAATCGTTTAAAGTTTTATAGTATATGATATATAGCATATTCGATGATGAAAAATATAACATTTATTAATTTATTGTAATGATATTATTAATATTTATTTATGCATGTAATATTATAATATGTTTTTTTTTTGTATATTTCTATCGGTTATATTTTAATATTTTTAATGTGTTTTCACTATATTTGTATATTATTAAAATTAATGTTTTCATTGACTAATAAAAGATTCAGAAAATAAACACGCATTTTTTGAGAATTATAATGTCTTATGTTATAAAAATTAAATTTAAATCATGTTGTTTGCTTATAAATTATTTATATAATAATAAGGAGTATATTTTTGAAGATATTGATTTTTTTTACAAGTCATTACAAAATTTCAGCATTGATTCTTTTCATAATATATAGAGTATGTTTTTAGTTAAAATATTATTAATATTATTATATTGAATAAAAATTGAATAATATTTATAGAAAGGATTTATAATGATTTTAGTGCTATTGATTTGTGTAAATTATACCTAAAAAAAAAAAGTTTTCATAGTTAGCGTAAGTTTTATTGAAAAGTTTAACTGCCAAGTCGGAACAAAGTTGCCGATAGAATATAGATTTTTAATTCACAATAGAGAATCGTTGAAATAAAAGTAATGTATTTATTGAAAAGGTTTGTCGGCGAGTTCGATAGACTATCAAATTTATATGGGAGCATTTTTGTGAAAATCATTGAAACATTCGGAAAAGCTTTCCGTTTTAGACGTTCGTTAGTTTTTGAGATTTGCTTTTTGTTTGCTTTTCATGCGGGATTTTGTCAAATAATACGGAAATTTACCAGATTCGATTCGAGTGTTTTATTTATTTTTTTTATATTTAAAACGTATTATTTGACGTCTATTCAATATTCATATTATTGTTTAAAAATAGAATTTTAAGTTATTTTTATTGAAAATAATTAAATTATTTTCATTTAGTGAAAAAGAGTAAAATAAAATAATTTATAAATATACATTGCTTTGTTTAAAAGAGAAAGATTTTTTAGAATTAAATTTTATATAAAATATTATGAGCTTTTATAGACTGAATTATATGATACTTATAAACACAAATATTATGATATTTATAAACACAAATATCAAATATGAATATATTAAAATATTGAACAGTGAGTTGTTTTTAAATACGCTTTTATTTTCTTTCGGTAATAGTATTCAATATTTTATTATAGAATTCAGCGGAAAAAGTCATATAAATAATATTTGCGTTCTTCGTCGGATTCAAAACAACAAGGCTAACGTCGATATTTCATATCGGTCCGATGGAAGAAAAAAAAAAGCACGAGCGGAAAAACTTTTTCACGCTTCTCGGAAAAACTGGACGATACGCGCGCCCACGGAGTCGCACAGTAAAAACACTTTTCCGATTTTTCCCGTACACACCGACAACAGTTTCGACGGAGATTCCGCATTTCGGAATTTATTGTGTCGTTCGTTTACTTTATGCCGCGCCATAACGGTCCGATGCAGGGAAAACGTTGTCGGCGAACGCGGTTTTTCCGATCGATAATAAATATGTAATATATATATATATATATATATATATATATATATATATATATATATATTATATTGCCCGGTTGAAACGATACCGGCGGAAAAATGTTGAAAATCAATATGTTATTAAATATTATAATGTTGTTCGACGTAGAAAACGTCGTACTTTTCTCGTTTATATTCCACGTATACAATATGGCGATCAATATTTTAAATCAAATTTATGTTATGTATCGATTACTAAATTATATAAAATTGAGTTTTTATAAAATATATAAATTCAAGAAAACAGTCTTTATGAGAAACACAATAATTTTCATTATAAAGTTGAAACGGAATAATAGGTAAACAAGACAAAAAAAAAGAAAAGTACGATATTAATACTCCGAAAGCTAACCATGAAAATTAATGGAAGCACGGGTGAAATAAATAGCTCTAAGAAAGACAGTTTTCCTCTTTCTCCGCGACGACTATACTTTTTATACGTCCTTGATGTTTTCTATGTATTTTTTTTTCCTTTTCAACCCGCTCTCTATGGCTTTTATGTCGACTTTTATGTTGTTTGTAAAGTTTTAAGTACACAAAGAACGAGAAACAAATGCAAACGGACAGCGAAATCTTTTATCAAACTCTTTTCTTCGTTTTGTTTTTATTTTCCGACCGACGAATGTGTCTGGCTGGTCGAAAATGATTTTTCTACGAGAGCGTAGATATTTTTAGTCGGAGTGTAGGTGGGCGAGATGGAAATTCGAAGTTTTCTCGTGAAAAATCGTCATCGGAAATCATTCGATATCAAATACCGTCGAAGCTTTTAAATTTTTTCCGCTTTTATATATATATATATATATATATATGTATATGTATATTTTCCACTACTTCGCTTCGTTCGATTTTTTGCGGTCATTTTGTCTTTTTTTTTCTTTTCTTTATTCTTCCTCCAACGTTTCTTTTCTATCGGCAACGTACCAAGTTGTCGTAATAAAACGAACCCTCTAAACAATATACAGAAATCGAGTACGAAACTCGACAGTTCCACGTAGAAAAAATAAAAATAAACAAATATAATCGTTGACGAGCCCCCATAAAAACGGTAAAATGGAAGAAAAAAAATTAGAAGGTTGGAAAAAATAAATAAAAACATATTTTGTGGGATTTCTACGAATATTTTTTTGCATTTTTCATTTTTTCCGCTTTTTTTTTTATTACGTTTTTATAATTTTTTCTGATGCTCGTGTAGTACGAAGCGGGCATTTGGAAAAATATTCGAAGCATCTATACAAGTATTGGGCATAAGAAAAATCAACCTTTTCGTTCGGCTGAAGCACCAAGATTGCTATTGTTTTCTTAGGATGAATGAAAAATGGAAGAAAAATATACATGTATAAATATTATGCACTATTTTAATAAGTGATAATTCAGAATGTATACATTATATATGTAAATATTTTTTTTCAAATATATATATATAACAGCGAATATATATATATATATATATATATATATATATATATATATATATATATATATATATGGTCAAAGAGTGTGACAAATCAACACATGATGTCCAATTAAAATTTTCCCTTTGTCAAGCGATAGAAAATTTTCAATTGAGAACACAAAAAGAGGGAAACAATCGAAGTTTTGATAGCGAAAACGAAGAGGAACAGTCGTGTCGATTATATCAATTTCCACGAATGATACGATTCCGGAAATTCGATTAATCGAGGGGCACTTTACGCCCGCTACCCCACGTTTCGCATTTCGGTAAAAGCGACGCTGGGTTTGATTGGCATTTTAATTTGTGCACCGGTCCAAAAGTAAATTTATCCGAGTTTCGGCGAAGAAGGGGTTAAGTCAAAACGAGCGCACCGCATCTGCCTCCGGTCGCCATCTCAATTTACTATAATTTTCGATTTTA
This sequence comes from Leptonema lineaticorne, assembly GCA_024500535.1. NCBI lineage: Eukaryota > Metazoa > Arthropoda > Insecta > Trichoptera > Hydropsychidae > Leptonema > Leptonema lineaticorne. The sequence continues at coordinate 7,993,916 of JANIJI010000006.1, read as the reverse complement.
GGAAAGTTCGCGATATTAAATCTAAAACGGGGAATCGATAGGTGCCAAGTCTGCAGTCTTGATTAAATTGAAAAATTTTCCAATATATATATATATAATATGTTTCGTGCTTGTCTACATCTTTTCCAAAAGCCTTCGCTCCCCAACATTCAGTTTTTGCGCGAAACGTCGAAGAATGAAGGGTTTCATTTCCGATATTCGAGATATATATAAACGTGCGGAAAGAGCGTGAGAAAAATAATACACCTCCGACATCTATATTACATAAGGGATGGGGGAAAAATATGAAAATATGGCACGAGTGTAGAGAACAACGCGAACGGAGATCCGACGAAAAACAACCGGGACAAATATGAAAATAAAACGCTGAAAACTTAGGTATGAAATTGAAGGAGAAACAATGTCGCGTAAAGTAAATGTTATTATACGGCGAAATAAAATATGCATATAATTTAAAAAATAAAATATTTTCATGAGGCGCAAAAATTATTATTATAAAAGGAAAAAAAATCGTTTTTCATACGAAAAAATAATTTGTATTCAAATATTTTCTAAGAAATATAAAATGACTTATTTTAATTACAATACACAAATTTATATATTTCAGCTATTTTTTCACGAGTATTTTTCTATAGAAAACACTCGTTTTCTTTATAATGCGGAATCGAACACGATGAAAAGCGATCGCAAATCGCCACCGAATGTCTTGTAACAATTTTCAAGGTTACAAATATTTTGTCATGAATATAAATGACGGTGTTTTATCACGAGTACACGTTCGCAATATTTCAGAATTGCGTAAAACGTTTCAAGACACAAATGAAAATAAAATAAGAAGCGGAAAATGGAAGTGACGAAGCGGGGTGCCTCGCTGAAAATCAATTTCCTGATGTGTTCGTGCGCTTTCATTGTTTTTCCATTGCGAATTTCATCGTGCGATACGCGCGGAAAAATCTTCTCGTTTCATACAATTTTCCGCAATCCTCTTATAAAACTTTAGTATTATAAGACGAGTATTTACGAGTATGCGAATTATATATATATACATAATATAATATATTATTAAATTATATATTTTAATATTAATTAATATAGATTTTAGATCTTTTTCTTTGAATTTTTGAAAGAAAATTTATTTTTTAATTATTGATAATTTTAAGATAAAATAAAATTTAAGGACGATCATTTTATTCAACAAAAAAAAATCTAATTTTATTTTCACTAGTTATATATATTATTGTCATCTTTAGACAATCTTCAGTCATCATTATATAGAATATTATTATTATTTATATTATTATTATTATACATATGGTTGTAAAAATGTAGATGTGTCGTCCGTTTCGCGTATGATTCGCATCGTTGTTCCAACATAAACAAATAAATGAGACATCAAAAGAGCGCACGTTTCGTCGATGTGTTCAAAGGAACGGAAAATTGAGCGAAAAATGTTTATATAAGCTTGAGTTATTATGTCCTTTCATGTCTCCAAATATTTATTCATGTGCGTTATAAAAACACACACACACACACACGCACACGCACACACGCACGCGCGCGTGTGTATGAATGTTTGTGCACATGTTTGAACGCGCGCGCGCTCTTATAAATGGTCGTTTGTGGAGGCGACTGTTCACACGAGGTATGATCATAAAGTTCGTGCAATTATGAAATTTATCAAATAAGTATGTAAATGAATGAAATTTTTACAATTTTTTTTTATATTTCAACATTGAATTATTTTTAAAAAATAATTTAATTATCTATAAATAAATTATTATATATATATTTTTAATAATAAAATGAAAATAATCAGATTAACAACAAACCTTGTAGAAATCAAGAAAACTGATGTTGTTCACAAAACGTTATAATATTGTAATAAGAAAGGCATATATGAAGTAATATATTACTTAACACTTTTAATGACTCAATAAAAAATAAATGCGTAATGAAAAATGGATACAATATCAAAAATCGATCGATTTCAAATATAAAAAGATATATTATATAATAAAAAAAGAAAAATTTTTCTATATAAATGAATCGAATTATAAGCTCGAATCCGACGAGATTCGTGCGTTGAGAATCGATTTTACGACGGGATTTAATAATCGCGTTATTATAATTGAATCGCTTTTGCGTCGCGTCGTTTGTAAACGTTCCGATAATGCACGTTGAATTAATAAAATTAAAATAATAACGCGCTTTAACACGATAATTATCGTCGGTTTTTAAAGCGGCGGTTGCGATGTTAAAATTTTGTAAATTTCTGCGCGGCGTTTAAGATGTTAATATTATATAAGATGTAATTTCTTGTGAGGCGAAAGTTAATCGCGATACAATTTTCGATTAATAAATTGATTTATTATTATATTATTTTTTTATATTAATCATAAATATCTTTTTTAAGATAAGTTTTATATGTTTTTTTTTAAGTAAGTGTTAAAACTATATAATCGAGTTATTGTAAAAGTTATGCAAATTTTTTACTTTTAATTTAACTTTTCACCATTCAATTCATTTCAATTTCAGCAATAGAAATATTTATATTTCACATTGAAATTTTGAAAGATAAAATAATAAATATAGAGAATAAAAGAGGAAATTTTACATATGAAAAGGCAATCTTACACATAAAAAAAATTTAAATTGATTTGAATAAAAATGACATTTGATATAAAAATAAAAATATATTAATATTTTAAAATCTTTTGAAATATTTTAATGAAACCGATTTTCGAATAATGAAAATTAATAATTCTACAATATAAAAATAATATATTATACAAGGCGATAGAAGAATTTATAATGAAATAAAAAAAAATAATTATAACGAAAAATATATAGAATATAACATATACATATAAAAAATTCATTAAATCTACATTTATTTTTATATAAAAAAAAGCTAACGTTATGTTGGAGTTGTAATTTTACTAATAGACTTCTTTTATTAATGGTAAAATAGTGTAAATTAAATACTCGGACGGATAATTAACTTTAAAAACAGCAATTATCGTTTGTTTCCTAGAAATGTAACGATAAATAATTAACAATGTTAAGAACTTTAGACGAAATACAATTTGTCGTTTGAAAAGAAAAAAAGGATAATGGAATCTGATCGTGAAAAAAATCAATACATAAATTTTAATGCAGTTGAAAGTTTTTCGTGAAAATAGTCGCGTAAAAAAAAAATGTCACCGAGTTTAGATAAAACAGAATCGTTTCATGAATTATTTATAAGAAAAATATACAAGTGTTATAAATCGAAACATCGCTATTACGACACAGTATTTGATTTCGGCGTGTTGTTTACGAGTTTTTCCGGAAAATTCTCTGAAAATTCACACCGTTACATTCTTCAGTGTGGAAAATAAGAGAGAAATGGGATATTTTCCGTTGCGCTATTGCACCGGAGTGCATTAGAGCATAAAATAAAAGCACTCGTAAAATACACATAGTAAGAGTACACGGATAGTATTAAGTTTCCTTATTGAAAAATTTTCGATACAATGAAAATGAACCGAGCCGGCGAAAAGAAAATGCATTTTCGCGAAACGAATCTATTTGTATTATAAGCATTACCATTGTATGCCGTTCCGTTATTTGTTTATTTTATTTTTCTTTTACGATTGCATTGTGAAAAATTCGGTTCAGTTTCAATTTAGCGATCACGGTCGACGAAGTTGCAAGCGGAAAATTCTTTAAATTGCGTAGAAAACTTATTTACTATAATGCGATTAGTTTTTAAATGAAATTTTATGATTTATTATATATTACATATTTTATAATACGAAAAATCAATTACATTACTCGTTTTCATCTTTTTAGTTTTTTTTAAATAGTAAAAACCATCAATAATTTTTTTCTAATTAAGGAAGGCATATAAACTATGATTTATTCGTCTAAAGTAAACAAATATAACCTCACAAATATCAGTTTTCTTTCACTTAACGATTTACTACAACTTGAATATCGTTCTCAAAGGTGAGCGACTAAATGTGAATTGTAATAAAATTATCGCTGAAATGCAGCATTCCTGAAAAAATATCGGTTTGGTTTCCAGTTTAAGCGGATTACTCTGGTTTTGTGGTGCCGAAAGTTTGCCATTCATTCATTATTTTGTCTGAAATATAGACTTGTTGGTATATGCGACTTTATATGGCATTATATATATATATATATATATATATATATATATATATATATATATATATATATATATATATATATATATATATATATATATATATATATATATATGTGTGTGTGTGTGTGTGTGTGTGTGTGTGTGTGTGTCATTAAACCTGACAAATTTTGGAATTTCCGTTTAATTTTCGAAAGAGCCATATATATATATATATATATATATATATATATATATATATATATATAAACACTGTAGTAAAGGTGACATTAATAACAAAATATTATACCACAAATATTGTCACTATACAAGTCATTACATCGACAAGCACCCGAGTTAATTATAATTAATCATATATAATAATTAGTCAATTATTATATATGATTAAAAAATGAGAGTGGAAAACATCTCCAAGGACATATTTTATACGACACTATCCAGAATTACATTGATCATTTGAATTCCTATCTTCCAAAAAAGCTAAAGCATTTTAAAACAAAGAAAATTCATATAAAATATTTATAGTATTAAACCGATGAAAATTATTACCTGATAATTTCAACATGAAATTAGTAATTTATTTATACAATATTCAAAAAAGTAAATTCTCAAATCAAAAGTCATAATTAAAATAATCTTTATATATTTATATATAGATCATATATAATATAATATTGTGTTAATATTTCAAGTGACCCCAACAATTATTAAAATTAGTCAAATATAGACGAGACACATATATGAATTCGTGTACGGATCCATTTATAACAGGATAATAGGATTCTGATTGGCCACTGCATATTCAATCAGAATTCCTGAATACATACTCATTCAGCCGTATAACATATTCTTTTATATGATAACACAATATATAATCATACATATTTTATTTAAATTTTACATAAAAAAAATCACTTTTTGATTGAAAAAATTTGAAAGTTGGAATATTGATTTAAATATATGTTACATATATATGGTATATATATATAAAGACAAATTTTACGTATTTTAAAATACACATGTTTCGAATCACACGAGTTTTCAGACTAGACCACGTGAAAGCATAACTTTTCAGTTCGATGGCGATGAACAGACTAGAAAAAAAAAACGAAAAAGTAAAAAAAATGGCGCTAACCGTCACCGTTTCGAATATTTAGACGGAATGTATCTATTATTTGCGACAGAATAGGGAATGGAAAAGCGACGTGAAAAATATAACAAAGCATTGGAACTTTTGTCGTAAGACGAAAACCGTCGTATAAAGTGAAGTCGTGATCTTGGAAAGTCGCCGAGGGACGCTGAGGCAAAAGTTCACGTGTTCGTAAAAACCGCAAACGGTTTAAAAAGGACATGTATAGAAAAAAATGTTACAAGACGTCCTAGCTATATATAAATGTGTGTGTATGTGTGTGTGTATCTAAAAAAATATACTTTTATTTTTTCGACGTTAGATAAATTAAGATTGAAGATTTTTGTGGTATAAAATATTGGTCCATTTCGTTGAATTGAACCTTTGTTGAGTTAATGACTCTTTCAAGTACCGACATATGTTCGGACAATTGTAGATTTTGAGTAAAATTTAACAATAATAAAATTGTTTTGTTAACAGAAAACTGTGATTTATATCATTATTAATGATTTGAAGAGTCATTCTACATTTAATTAAAAAATAAATGTGGAATTATTACTATCAATTTGTTTCAATATAAAATAAGTGTATTGTTATAGTATATTTTTATCCGATCAAGGTTTTTTTAAATTAAATTATATTATATATAAAAACATTTTCTGTTTATTAATATATCTATAGCAATCATAGTTCATATTTAAATATAATTTTAATTTGCAAAATAATGATTTTTGTTCTAAAGAGTGTCGATTGACGAAAAAGGCAAAAAAATTTAAAATATACGTTGAGAATTAATATTTATAATAATAAAATTGACAAGTTTTATTGAATCTCAAAATTTTTATATATTATTACTTTCTCTTTTTAAGATAAGAAAATTAAAACAAAAAAAAATTGAAACAAAGAATTCTATATATAAAATATAACAATACATGATCAAAACATTATAGCCATATAAAATATTATAAATTTGTGAAAAAAATATCATACTTATATAATATATATTTAATCGTACATTTATTATATAGTTATATAATGTGAAACGTAACGTCTTCACAATAGAACCGAGGAAAATTGCGTGTTAAATAATTAAGTTTGTGATCTATCGAGAAAACGGGTACATCGTCTATCGGTTAAGATTGTATTGAAAACGCTATATATATATATATATATATATATATATTCCATCCCCTTAACAATGTATATATTAAATCTATAGTGGATGTTGTGAAAGCTTATATAAATGTGCTTTCGGGCACGTTAAAGATTGTCATTGCAATAAATTATTCAATGCTTCCAATTTGCATAATCAAATTTTAACACAAATTCCTATATAAGATGTTCCCGTGTGACGCATTATTATATATTAAATATACACATATAAATGTTCGATAACCAATTTGCGTTACATGCAAATATATATATATATATATATATATATATATATATATATATATATATATATATATATACTATTGTTTCAAATGCGTTGTTTCTGCTTGATAATGTGATTGAATATGTGTTATTATTAAAACATACATATATATATATATATATATATATATATATATATATATACATATTTGTATAATGACTATTGTAGACATTGAAACTTGTATTATGATGTAAAGTGCATTTATTGACGAAAATTATACACTTTGTATTTTACGATCTAACATTACACATAGAAAAATATATAACAATGTGCAGTTTTACATTCGTGCATCGTTCGAAACAATAGCGAAATGATCTATTGTTTCCGCTATGAAGTTAATTAATATTTACATGCATCAATGAAAATTTCATATACGAACCGATGTACGTAAAGGAAAATCCTCTTTTCCAATTTGTATATTAATTAATGAATCCGTAAAGCGTACGTTTTGTGATTTGCACGCCGTGGAAAAAAAAATTAATAGGATTACGTTCATTTTTCCATTGTATATTTTATAATACGTATTGCATATATGAAAGTATGATTTGAATCCTTGATTAAAAGTATATTTTTGTTTAGAAAATAAATTGATAATCATATTAGAAAAATGTAATTTTTAAAACGGGCAGATTTCATATAAAATATTATTTTCGATATATTTTAATTATATTGAACTGTTTCATCGGAAAAATTCTATTGATAAGTTTTTTTTTAAATATATATCAATCTAACTAATAAATTAAACTATTTGATAAAGTTCAAAGGTCACAATAGATGGGATACCTAATTAGAATGCAAAATGATAAAACAACCAAAACAATAACAAACCGGAAACCTTCCTGCGAGAGATTAAAAGGAAGCTTAGAATAGGAATGAATCGTCTATATATTGTGGAAAATAAAATTAGTATTTTGAAAATGAAAGATTAATTTTAAATGGAAAATGTATGCAAATCGATTCAAAATAGAAAAACAGTAATGAATTAATTAGAGAAAATTGTCGAATTTTATAAATATTTTTATTTTTGCGATAGATTTTTTAGATACGTAAAAATATAATGAATTTAATCCGTTAAAAAATAGCAGCTATAAATCAAAAGCATAATTGTGTAACGGAGACATTTGTAATCTTTTTTTTTCGTTGTTTTCAGATGAAAATATATAAAAATTAATCCCTTTTCTCTCGCATTTCAACAATAATACCGCGAAAAAATTAAATCGAAAATAATTGCGATATATATATATATATATATATATATATATATATATATATATATATATATATATATATATAATTCATGAAATGTATATTTAACAATATTATTCAGAATACTTAATTATATATTAAATTTACGACCACTATTATTATTAATTAGCGTCACATCACAAACTGGAGATGGTTGAATATTTTAATTAAAAATTATGATAGCGTAAGAAATATGAACGATTCTCAAATTTTAATACGTTTTCTAATTTAAAATTCCGTTATCGAAACACAACTTTCTATATATGGTATATATATATTTTTTTTTCTTCTCTACACAAATTCTAAAATAGTGCGCACAACTATAATAATACAATATAAACGGGGTTGTAGCTATCCTCACGTAGATCCATTTTCTATTTTGAAATAGACGAGTCGTCGATACCGAAATGTTTTATTCGTATTTAATAAATGCGGGTTTCGGTAATCGTAAAAGGCGTCGTAAAACAACGCCATCATAAATTCACCTGCCTGTAATAAAATTGTGAATATCTCACGTTGTGCAGTTTTTCGGAAAATTCTATTGATATAGGCGTTAAGGCTTATATATATATATATATATATATATATATATATATATATATATATATCGCTCACAAAACCTCCCTTATTCGGATTCAACCCTAATCCGTTCTGTGTATTCGTCACATGTATTCATCCACGTATCGTTTATTATTATTCGATAAATACGTGTAAAAATTGTGATATATTATAATTTATATAACAGATAAACCAATATTTATTATATTAGGAAAATTAATAAATGTATTAAATTATTGTTTATTTTAATAATTATATAAATATAAATGTTTACAGATGGTTTTATGTAATTTTGTAAATATTGATATGTTTTATGATAGAGTGAAATATTATTATTCAGACGCCAGATGTCGGTAAAATGTAAAGATTTATGATTTTGAAAGTGGATTATATTGTAATATTTCTTTAATTATATGAAAAAAATAAACGGATGAAAATGATCAAGGGAATAGTTATAAAATGAAAATGAAATTAAAATATTGTATAACAATTAAAATTGAAAATTACTTATTTTTCTTAATAGGTATATTTTATTATTTTTTTTAAATCTGAATACTTTATTTAAATCATTAGAGCTTAATTACGAAGCTGAAACTTTATCAACAAATATCTAATACAAATTCTTTGACGAACTTTGATGAATTTAAACAACGATTAAATTGAAAAGAAAATATGCGGTAAACACAAGATAATTAGTGGAATTTCAGTGAAATTAATTAATTTAGTCGAAATTTTATGTTAATTTTCTTCAACGGTATTAACATTCGTTAATAGTTAATTACTAATTGATATTAAAATATAAATTAAAAAAATATATTTTTATTATATAATAAAAAATATATGATTTTTAAATCATAAACAATTTATTTTTTATTAAAAATATTATAAATAATCAATATTTTTAAATTTAAAGCATTTTTTTTTATAAATGAAAAATTAAATATTTTTTTAAAAAAATGATAATTTTTGTACAAGTTTAACTTACAAAAATATTTTAGGTACAACTAAAATACAAATTTGTATACGGAAATGTTTATAATTGTACAAAAACACGTTGATACATTTAATTTTCTGAAATTATATTTATTAGTTCGGAAGTTGGAAACGTAAAACGGGATCCGTTTAAGACGGTGATGATTAACGACGGGTTCAATTCTTCTAGAGAGCTTTCGAGGAAAGTGTTTCCGCCTTTATTAAAACATCAAACAGGTAACGTGCATAATAATTATTGTATATATATATATATATATATATATATATATATATATATATATATATAAATATGTGTTTGTACATATTCGAAATACGAACACAAGAATGTGTGCGTTATTATATAGAGGGTGTGAACGAATTTTAGTAGCAGGCAAGACGGCGGTTTTAATAAGTTTCCCGATTTCTTGTACGGCGAAAGGGAATGATTTAATGCGAAATTATGCTCGATTATTTATTATAAATGCGTTTGTGCAAGTGGGATAATTTATAAATTATATGAATTTGTACCGTATGTGTGTGTGATTTGAATTTGAATTATTATAACGTAGACTGTAGTACTTAGAAAATTGTTCATGATATACGAAAAATAAAAATCTTATGTCAGATATTAATCAATATAACTTTTTATGTGATTTTTAAAATATGTCTTCTAAATGAATAAATTAATTTTTGGTCTAAAATGAGTTCAATATATATATATATAAGGAGTTCTAAGAGACTCTTAAAAAAATTAGTGTATTAAAAAATTTCGACGAATATGTTGCAAAAAAAAATTAATTAAAATATTTGAACCTCGCCAATAGAATATAATTAATATTGTTAATAATAATTTCAATTAATTAATCTCTATGATTCATAAAATTAGCATTATATTAAATTCCATATATATATATATTAAAAAAGGCGAAAAAATTTGAATGAAAATTTTTATTATATGAAACGTTACAATTCACCTTTCACCCTCTTTTAACAATATTTCACTTTGACAATATCAAAATCTGATAACTTTTAGAACTATACATAAACATTGAAAGAAAATTATGGTGTCCGCTGTCTAGTTGGTATCGTAGTATGCGATCTTTAAATGAAAAAAGGTTGGAAACTCCCGCAATAAGAACGTAAGATTTATACATATTTTTCTATTCAGTTTATTGTGATACATAATTTTATATTTTGCCATTGTAAAAACTATTTAAATATTTCGATTATTTTGCGCATTTTTATACATCGCACAGTATATAATTATGCGATCAAATTAATTCTTTAAACCCGAAACACCGATAAAAATAATAAAATTTCGTTAAACAGAACGACTTTAATTTAAACGATAGGATATTAAATAAGAATTGTTTCAACGGATATATATATATATATATATATATATATATATATATATAACGGTTTTCGAATGCGAATTTAAATTATACGATCGAATAAAAATATTTATTATTTGTATAAAACAAAGAACTTAGGGCGGACGCGAGTGGGCGGATCTGAAAAACGGTGAAGACTTCTGAAAGAGAATCGAAGGGCGGGCGGAGTCAAAAGAGAGGAAGATAAAAGTAATGAGTGCGAAGAGATATGAGGAAAAAGGTACGGTTTAACTTTTTATTGCCCGTCCTTTTATGATATAACGTTGTACACCTCGCCATTGTAACGAAGGGTCCGTAAAAACCTTTTTTTTCCAACTTTTTTTTTAACGCGAAATTCACCTTTTATTATTATATAGAAGGAAAGAACCAATAATCGCACGACGTATTATCGTTATTACGATTCAAAATTATTCGATATGAAGCCTCTTTTATTTTATTTTATTTTTTTGGAATTCAGACGATTTATTTTTCATTCAGCATATTTTATTTCATATAAATATATATATATTTTTTTACACTAATTGATATATTCAAAATCGTAAGATTGCGATTGAATATTAACGAATGTTAATAAAAAAATATATATATAGGGGTTGGTTTTTCGACGGAAAGTTTTCGTAATAATGATGAGCGACGAACGTTCGAAAACGGAAGGAAGTCGAATATATATCGCAACTATTCCGATTCGTTTATATTCAAGCGTTTCCGGTTCGTTTTTAGCTTGTCGAATGTATTCAATATTCGTAGAAAATATTGAATTAAAAAGATTCTTCAAACATAATGATTCGTAACAATATTATATATTGTAATAACGATATCGTTTCAATTAAGCTTTAAAAATTGTTAGTATTATTATTTTTTTCTTTTGATTATTTCGGATGTTAAAGTTACGGATATATTTTTTTAATAATTTAATCGCATATAAATATTAATAAATTACATATATCGTAAAATAATTAAATTATATTATATTTATAAATAGTTTTTCGTAGATTTTTGTTTAATATTTTTTTTTCAACCAATCACGAAAATCTAGTCATCTTTTCAGATATGCTTTCGTTGTTTCACTATTTTCATGAAAGGTTTTTGAGAAAATACCATCTTTCAGACATTTTCTATATATGTGTAATGCGAAATATAATAAATCTATTATGGAAAATTACTTTTTCATGAAGTACTACTATAATACTGTACTACAGTAATCCATCTTTTTGAATAATGAAATATATATATATATATATATATATATATATATATATATATATATATGTATTAAATGAATATATATTAAAATTGTCAATATTATTATATTTATGCAATATTTTAATTTCAATGAATGAAAAAATCATTAAACTTCAAATTCAATATATATGTATTAAAATCGAATGTAATTTAAATATAAAATAAATCGAACGGGATAATCATCGTGAAAATTTACGACAATTTTATATATATATATATATATATATATATATATATATATATATATATATATAATGTATAATTTGAAAAAGATTACCAATATTATATACATAGCATAAGAAAAAAAAAATAAAAAAAATAAAAAAAAACAGACATCACAAAAGAATCCATTTGGAGATTTTTCTATATATGGGGGGTGATCAAATTTGACGTTTTTATAAATAAGTAATGTCTGTTGATGCGTAAACGTTACGGATTAGGGGGGGGGTTTCTTTTGTGAACGATGTCTTTCTGTTTTTACCCCTAAGAGCGATACACACCTACGTCTATCTCGTTTCGTACTACAATCAATCAATCAAAATGCTTTTGAGCGAGAAAAAGGCTACACATGCTTTTATAATATTATGTATATGTTTATAATTTTCGTTTTTATCATACGTAATATTATTTTTGAAATTTATTCGAATATATAATATAATTATACGTCGAAAATGTGTCTAATTTATTTTCGATTAAATATTTTGAATATTATTATATTATATACGATACTAGTGTGTGTGTAGTTTAAATTAAGTGATATTTTGATTATTAAACTAGTAACCCTTTTAATTGTAACTTTTTTCTTTTTGAGTGCGGCGCACAATTTAATTTGAGTTTGACATGCCTGATATATGACATATATAAGCGTATCTTAAGAGATCAACTGTCAAAATTAAAGCAAATTTAGTTAATAAATATTGAAATATTTTACATAAAATCATATAGTAATAAGTTAAACTTCCATATGGCAATTATCAATAATTTAACTTATGAAAATAAAGTAGTATGTGACGAAAAATAAAATAATACACTTCCACCTCTATATATTATATATGTATAATGTATAATTATCAATAGTGTGAAAAAAAATATATAAAATTAATAAAAAAAAAATAATCTCAAATTTGTAGTTCAAAACTGAGATTTGTATGCATTTAGATGCTGTGAAAATGCACGACGTTAATAAATTCGTTTATATTGTCCGTGTAAATTATAGTATTCGATTTAGGGCACATGCTATCGTCGGTTCGACTTCGAAGTTTACGTCGCCGTCGCAATTGCCATCATTTTTCATGTGTAAAGTAATTTTAAAAATATTCAACTTGCGACCGACGGCGGCGAAGGTTCTACTTTGTGCGGTCGAAACGCTGAAATTTATCGCTTTCAACAAAAATAAGGGATAAAAGAATTTTTTCATTCGCTTTATACGTTTTATATATATATATATATATATATATATATATATATATATATATATTTATACGTTTCAATAGAATAAAATCGAATTAAAACATATTTTAGATATTTAAAACGGCTCTGATCGAATAAATTTTTGATTTATTCAAATTTTATATAATATAATAGTAAAAATATATAATTATATCAGTATATATAAATTTGATATGACATTCTCGTAAAGTTTTATGAAATATATAAGGTGATATATGGTTTACCGATTTGAATGTTTTTTTTTTATGTATGAAAACATATACAAGACATTGTGTAAATATTTTCTATGTAAATTGTATTCAATATATCTGGAATATTTTTCGTAGAAGCATACGCCGTGAAAATAAAAATGAATAAAGCACACGTATATGTGATGAAATAAGAGCAAACAATATATATCAAAAATATTCGATTGAGGAAAACTTTTTCAACTACTGAAATATAGTGTTGAGGTTTATGCAAAATTTTTGAAACGTGGTTATTGAAAAATTTCTATTATCTATATATGAAAAAAAAAATGTTCTATGTTAACGTATTAATCGACACGTATACGAATCAAATACATTATTTATTAATAGAAACAAATCAATAGATTTAAATATTACATTTGATGGAATAGTGCATTTATGTTTTATAAATAAAGAATGATGTTCGTGTAGATTAAAATTTTATATGAGAAAAAAAAATCGGCTTTCAAATTTTCGTTTAAAATTCTGTTTGTTGAAGAAAACTGAACTGCTATTTTAAAGTTGGCGTGTCTATTTTAATATAAAAATGCTTAAAAAAAATCGAAAATAATTAAAAATTGCATACTTAATAACCGTCTCATCAGAGACATAGATTTTAAATAAATTATTCTCTATTATATAAAATATTTGGATTATTTTATATTTTTTTTTAATATCAAACTTTTAATCGAATTTTTTAATTTAATAAAAGTTGGCGATTTATATATAATACTTATAAATATATATGTTTTTTTTACACTCCAATCTATAAAATTATTCGAATTTATTTTCTAATACAATAATCTAACCAATAAATCTATTTTTTTTATAATATTTTATATTACAAAAAAAAATTGAATATATCCAAAATCGATAGAAACGTCGAAAAAAATCTGTAAATATTGCGATCGCGTCGAAAATTCCGCCACTAATCCGGGGTGCGCCTTTGCTCGTGGCAAATATTTACAGTGTGGCTGCGGCATTATAATAACGGCGCTTTAGATTTGCTTCTTAATCGCATTAGAGCAATCGTCCGGATGCTGAGAACTCGACGAAGGGGATGACTTCGCCCCGAAGCGATTCTATACGTGTAGAGGTTGTATATATATATATATATATATATATATATATATATATATATATATATATATAGGGTGTGGGAAAATTCGCTTTTCGCGGTCCGAGAGTTCCGAGGGTGCCATAACGGATCCTCCGAGGGTAACTCATTAAGATTATTATTACATTATGCTTGCACAACCCTTGTCAATTGGTACTTCCATCGTCGCCTTGAATTTCTCTCGTTGTGAGCCCCCCCCCCTTTTGTGTTGTCCGACTAACGGAACAATTGTCCCGACGAAACGGGGGTCCCGGCGCCCTTGTCTCATCACCGCTGCACAATACCCGAACCCATTAACCGATAATTTATTTAAATGCGAGATCCCAGAAATAGAAGGACGTGCGCGTATACAAATACAGGATGATCTTGAGTGTATAAAATAAAATAATAATAATAATAATAAAAACGATTCATTCGTAATGTAATTTATTAAAAATAATCACGTCGATTATCATTCAACAACCATATTATTTTTATGATTTTTTTTTGTTTTTTTCAAGACGTTTCTCAGAGCTTTTTGGCAAATATTCACTCATAACTTAAATTTATTATTCATACAAATTAATTTATTGAGCTCTTATATTTAAACATTTATATATATATTTATATAGCTATTTAGTGATTGCATATATGAATTTATTGAACAAATTTTTGAACCAAAAAAAAATTTTTTGACAACATTTCAGAAATCATTATATCATTCCCTTATTTGTAAGAATTAAAAATTTTAACTTCACTAATCCTTTTATAATGATTGTCAAATTTGAACCAAAACAAAAAAAAAAATTTTCACACTTTAATTCCGAAAACGCAATCTGATTTATTATTACGTGATTTATTTAAAATGGCGTCATTTTATAATATTATAAGACAAAGTTTGTAAATTCGTTACAAATAAATATAAACAATTATTATCGAGCATCGAGTTTTCGCATCTCTCGTTTTCTCGAATGCACAAAGGATTATTAATGGATCAATCGAAATATCACATCATAATATATATATATATATATATATATATATATATATATATATATATATATATATATTTAAATCACTCTGTATATATAATTTGGACAAATGTGGGCGCGTTTTCGATGCGGTAATCGTAATATCGGAAATCGATACGTATGCCAAAAATTCGACGTTTCCTCTATAAATGTTGTGCGAGTTTGCATTAATAAACTTTAATCGCGGCTTAATTATACTACGTGACAATATTTAAATTAACAGATTTTCCGGATTAGCGGTCGCCTAGCGTGATATTTACTCAAGGATATTATATTACAATGACAGATGACATATAAAAAAGTGAAATTGATTCGACGATTAATATATCCGATTCTTATACACGCATCATATAATAATTATTAGTGAATAAAAAAAAATGACGATTTTTTTTTTCATTATCATATATTATTCGATTTTATATTTAATTTTCAAATTGCCATATCGAAGAATAGAATTAGTTGTGAACGTAAACGCTATTTAAATATAAGACTCGACTCGACATCTGCGATAGTTAAGTGATTAAATTTGCTTAAATAAATCCGGCTAATTAAAAAGCGAGTATTCGAGTCTCGGTTATCTCAGTATTTTAATTAATTAACTTTATAATTATAGTGTTAATTAAATATAATCCATTTATGTAAGGTAATGGTTGTTATTTTAACTTGATATATATATATATATATATATATATATATATATATATATATATTTAAAATGTACTGATATGTTATATGTATATAGTAATCTTTGGATAAGAAAAATGCTTAAAGGTCAAGTGTGGGGTTGATGATTCGACCCGGTAAAAAAATAAATTGAAGTCACGAATCTTAACCCTAAAAAGGGTTATCGTATTATCATTTTTTATATTTTATAAATTTTTGATATGATACGACTATTCAAAAAAAAATATTTTTACACTTTTATTAATAGATTCATTGTTATTAAATATAGAAAATATAATAAATATAAAATATGAAAATAATAAATCGATGTCATTTTTAATTTTATTATCAACCCCACCGTCAAACGAGATAAACGAATATATATATATATATATATATATATATATATATATATATATATATATATATATATATGGTATATTCGTCTTCGAGCCAAAAGTAAGTTTTTTTCTTCTATTGTATTTTATATAAATTTATAGGAAAGTTTTCGAGACAAACATAAATCAACCGTGAAGATTCCTGTCTGGTCGATTTTTAATTTAAGTGAAAGTTCACGACTTTCGCCGGGTGTAAAATTGAAATATCAATGAAAATTCGGTGGAAATTTATTCTATTCCAGGTTATTTACGTTAAAATTATACGCATATATATATATATATTTTATAATATATGATAAATATTATTATTGTATTAAAGTAATTACGATTTCGATTTAAAAATAATGCATATAAATTGGTTAGCAATTAATATTTATATTATCTATTTTGTATATATTTTATTTCATAAGATCGCTTATTTTACTTTGAATATTATAAATTTAAATATTAAAAAATGAAATTGAACCATATTAATATTGAAAATAGTTTGTACATATTATTAAATAAATCTATAATAAGCTTATAAATATAATGTAAAGATCTCAGTCTTTCGAAAAAAAAATAGACATACAATTCAAGTGATAATATTTTATAATATTTTTTTTTTGTTTTAAATCATTAAAAAGTAAATCCGATGGATGAAAATAAAATTTAGAATATAAAAGCAAAATTCTATTAAAGAAAGTCATAAAATAAAGTACAAAACCTAAATCGAATATACATTAAAATTATATTATCGTTTTATATAGGTAAATTTTCAAGTCGTATTAAGCGAATATTTTATAATAATAATAATGATTAAATTCTTCATAAGTCTAGAATACAGCAATATTATATTTAAATATTTTTATATACAAAATAAAAAAAAAAGTTTATTCAATATTTTATGGATAATAAATAATAATAAAGGTATGCATTTTTTATTTATTTTATTAACAAACGGTTAGTACGCGTTTATGCGATTAAATTTTGCTCAAAAGCGCAAACACAAATAAAAACCGATAAAACTAGAGGATCGGGGGGAGAGGGGTGTTTATTAAATTTTCTTTTGCATATAAAACGAGCAATATTTACCTTGACACTTATTTGATTTTCAAAACGCGCGCGCGCAAACGTAAAAATACGTTAGCTAGGGGGTTAAATACGATTTCGACGAAATTATATTATATTATACGTTTTATTTTTGTGTCGTGTATGTGTGTGTGTGTGTGTAATTTTTTATATATATATATAAATTTATTCGCTCATATTTGAAATATTCCTCGATTTCTTCTTTTACGTACGCAATGTAAGAAAATGTAGGAAAATTTAATTTTCGAAATTTTTTTTTATTGTATTATTTTTTATTTATGACCGCGAAAAGAAATTTTTTTTCGAGATATAAAATAAATATTTTCTTTAAGAAAACGAATTTTAGTAACGTAATTCATATTTGTAAAAATAGAAATATTTTTCTTTATATTCATATTTTACACTTGTATTAATATTATACGTTCGACGTTAAGAACAAAAAAAATATTATAAATTGAATTTTACGTAGATGGAAACTTTTTTTTTTTGAATGAATCAATTTAATTTATTTATTCAAATATTTTGTATTGAATATATAATATTGTATAGTATAAAATAGGAAATTCAATCGCTTAAGAACGGAATTAATTAATTTTGTCTCTGTAAAGACGATTAAATTCAAGGAGACCTTTAATAATATAATATTAAGTACGTCTGAGATGGAGAAAAAAAAAGGGAACAAAAGTATATAATAAATACACGATATTATATAAATACACAAGTAATCCGAATAAGGTGTAATATTGTCAAATATATAATAAAAACGAAAAAATATGACAACAAAAACGAAAGTTGTGGCATATAAGAAAAAAAAAGGAAATTCGACAGGAACATAAGCTATTGTGACAGGAATTGTATGGCGTTAACACTTCAAACACGTTATCAAGATTGATTAAAAAAAAACTATTATATATAATATTAAAATATACTATTTATATATTAGAATATAATTTTTCAATGAATTTATATAAATATATATATATATATTTTAATTATAATGCATATTCGATATCAATTATAAAGGAAATGAAGTGTGAAAAATCATATTTTTCTAGTGTGAAAAATTTTATTGTTATTTTAAAGTGATGATTCTATATGAAGAATGTCGAACAAGTTGAAATATTTTTATTTGATATTAAAATATAAATCGATAATAATCCATATTTATAGACATTCTTTTCATATATACAAGAATTAAATATAACATTATATATATAATATAATATAATAGAAATATAATTGATGAACTTTTGACTTTTGTTTAAGGATTTAATATTATATTCGGCGTAACAATGAAAAGTTGTACAATTATACGATAACAGTATACGTATATTATATATATATATATATATATATATATATATATATATATATATATATATATATAATGTAAATGGATACATTAATTACATCTCACAATTTTAGATTCTATGCGAATGTTTATGTATCAAAATATTAATTATACACAAAATAAACTAACATTCAGTAAAATATTCAGAACGACGCCGTATTATATAGCAATACAAGTTTAATAGATTCACTTTGTTTTTAATATATATATATATATATATATATATATATATATATATATATATATATATATATATATATATATATATATTATAAAAAAAATTAAAGATTTTCATTGTCGTTTTTGTATTCACATAAAAAAATATATAACATATATTTGTGTCGTAAAACGAATATTTTATTTATTATCGAATAAATAAAGCATAAAAATCATTTTTGTGCGGTTTCATACGGTAAATAATGTATCCTCGGGGCACACTATGTTTCTTTATAGAAAAATGTTACGTTTTCTTGTTTTATTTTATTTTATTTTATTTTATTTTTTTATTCTACTATAGCAACCACCTATTTTTTTATGTTCGATTTTCAGTTATTTATTATCGATATTTTTATTATATTGATATTTAATAAATATTTTAATTTTATTCATTTTTTTTATATCGTATCAATATTGATTTTAATATGAATCATTTGAAATATATCAAAAATAATAGATTATTGAATATATTATATTTTAATAATAAAAATCTCTATTTTATTGTCGATATATTAATTCACTTAATTGTCATCAACAATCACTCAAAAATTCATTACAATAGATTGGAATATAATCGATGTATCAATCTTTTAAAATTATTAAGTTAAAAAAAAAACAAGTATATCGTATAAATTAATGAAATAATTCGCACAGTTATTTTTTTTTATAAAATTTGTATATAGAATGACTTTTAAATAATGTTAACGATCTATTACAAAAATTGTACGACATAAATATACATCTAACAGTGTAGATATCGTCCGAAAATAAAGACAAATATCAAAAAAAAAAAAGAAAAAAAAACTACAATATTGGATATATTCCGGTAGTAACAATAAAATTATAGTAACTCTACGAATATAACAACCGGCTTTCAAATGAAAAATAGTCGACAAAACGAGGATAAAAACCGACGCTTCGCAACTCGAATGATCGGTCGTTTACCATCTTACATGGCCGCCGGTTATTATTGTTATTTTCTGTTTTCATCCCTTATATTATATTATATTATATATATACATATATATATTTTTCAGCAGGGTATAATATTATATTACATTCGTACTGTAAAAGCGAAAAAAAAAAATAGAAACGAGACAGGTGAAAGCGGGAGAGAGCCAAGCGCGCCGCCTTGAACGTGTGAGTGGAGAAAAACCGGGAAGATTGATCACGTGTTGACATGTACGACCTTTCCCGGCAATTTTCCGGGAGTGTTTCTTCGTGTCTGCGTGAAAACTGTCGATTTATATGCGGCCATTTGCCCACCGGCTCGATTGCATTTGTCAAATATTCGCAAGTTGATCGTGTATGTCCCTCATATACGGGGAACACGTCGAGCATTTTTTCAAACGGTCGCAAACCGGTGCCCCCCCCCCCTCTTACTGGTACCCCATTATTTCCACTTTTCTTTTTCTTCGTGTATTTATTTTATTTTTATTTTTTCCTGACCTTTTTCACTTTTGTACCGTTTCGAATGTGTTTTTTTATTTTATTATATATATATATATATATATATATATATATTAGGGGGGGGGGCGGTAGATGTTGGTTGAAATTTATGTAAATGTCCGAAATAATTTAGCACGAGTCGCGCGTATTTGTCGCAGATGTGTCTCTCACTCTTTTTTACGATTATTATTATTATTATATATATTTTTCATATTATATTTTATGAATGCGTTACGTGTTTTTTTTTAAGGCAGTTAAGCGTAAAGAAGTAAGCTAAACCAACAATTCAAAATAAAATATGAACGCTTATTTGTTATGTGAAAAAAAAAAATTTGATATAAACGTAATATTGATATTTAATAATATTTTATTATGATATGCTTTATTGATTAATTTTAATTCGAATATAAATTAAAGCGATTATTTTAAATTCCGAATAAATACATTTTTTTTCGGATGAAATGTTGTAACATATTTTACGATAATGTAAAGAAAGATTAGCTAAGTATATATAAAAAAAAACAGCTAAAAAGTGTTTAACGTCAACCTTTTTCAAGTATAATTGAAAAAATTTTTGTAATATTTAAGAATGAAATACGTAATATTTGTTGTATGTTATTTTTTTTTTGGAATTCTGGTTTGTGATGCTTAAATTCTGATATTTTTTTAATTGAAGTCTAAAATTCAATAAAAATAATTATAAATGATTTATTATAAAATTTAAACTGATTTTTTATTTATAATTTTTTTTCTTCTTTAATATTAGAATTGAATATTAAGGAATCCGTTTTATATTATCAACAAAATTATTAGATAAATGAAAATATTGTCATAGTGATAATTATATTTTTTTTAATATAAATATATTTTAATTTAAAAAAAATAAAATGATTAAAAATAAAAAAGAAGTTGAATGATTATTATAACATTACAATATATTAATCAATATTTATAACACATTTTTTTATTTTATTATTTATCTAGAAAATTGTAAAAATAAATTTCGATTTTCAATATGAAAAAATTCATAAAATAAAAATTCGAGAAATATCAAAGGAAAAACATGAAAAATAAAATATATCGAGAACAGATGGCGAATTTTATTGTAACGACGATGTACCAAAAATATTCAGCAAAACTTTTCATTGAACTCGTCGAAAAGTTTTCGAAAGTCAGTTACAATCTCGTAATCGACTTTAAATTCGAAAAACGCATTTATTATTATTATTATTATCGATAATTAAGCAACAATAAATCTATAAAACGATCGATTAAATATAGTCATATTCTTTGAAAGCGGTTCAAGTCTATTTCTAAATATTGAAAGATTTCTTTGAGAATTGTTTATAGCATGTTGTATTTAATACTATTATTAACTAACGTTTTGTCAGAAATAGACTTTAAAATAGGAGCTTTAAAAAATAAAATTAATCATTTTATTTTTATTTATTAATAGCATTAGTCTCATTAATAAAATTAAAAAAATTCGTCCAATGACAATAAAAAATACTAAAATATATTTACACTAAACCTACCTACTTTTCTTATATAAATATTTCTACCGTGCCCAGTCTATAAAATAGTTAACAATAATAAAAAAAAATTATAATTAAACGTAAATAATGATCAATTTAAAATTTCGATACGATACGATAACGTTTAAAATATATTGAAATTGTACGAGAGTTTTGAAAACGGTCAAATTGACCTGTAGCTGTAGGTTTAGCGTTAAATATATCACAACCAAATAAACACTATATATATATAAAAATATATATAAATTATCACTGTAATCAGCTGTATATATATATATATATATATATATTAAAAAAAATTGAATCACACGTGACACGTTTGATATATATATATATATATATATATATATTTAAATTGAACGACATATAATGAAGACGTACACATCTAGTCGAACGGATCGCCGCTAAAGAGATAAGACCGTTTTCAACAAGTATTATTATTATAATTATTATTATTGTTGTTGTTGTTGTTTTTTTTTTTTTACAATTTTTATTTTTATTTTTATTTTTATTTTCGTCGTCCGTCTTACTTGATAGTCCATATAGTTTCCGTATCCCATATGATTGCATGTGCAGGCGCACGATTGTATGTGCTGCCTGAGCTCGAGCTCGACGTCCCAGGGCGTCTCCATTTTTATGAGGGTCACATGGCGGGGGCGGCAGGGCAGCGCGCCCTGGGCGGCCGCCTAGGCGCGCGCGGGGCCCGCACGCCGCGCGGCACGCGGCACACTGAACACCGCCCGCACCGTGGAAAAAACCCCCGTGATCCCCGCTCACCATACGATTCGCCGTCTCGCTCGTTGTCATCTAACGCCACATAAAGCGGGCATCACACGATCCGTCACTATTATAAGTGATCTACGATGATCTACGTCGCTAAAATACTGATATACGTCGCTAAACTATACTGATCGTTCTGTATTATTTTTATAAAGATTTTTTATTTGACTTTTTTTTTTATATATAGCGAATGAATATTGTTTTTAATCGTGTTTTATATGCTATAATTGTGTACGTTAAATTTTTACAAAAAAAAAAAAAAAAGTGTTTTGTTCTTTTAATATATATATATATAAATATATTAATATGTAAGTATAAAAATCGTTACATTATTGATATTCGATTGTCTTCTTTATGATTAGTTTTTCTATAGAAAAATTACCCGAAAGAAATTTCGTAAATTATCTATGACATGTTTTATCTAATATACTTTATAAAAATTCTATTATACACAATTTAATCTCTACTTATATTATAATATCAATTATTATATGAATAAATAAATAATTATTAAAAAAATTTATATACTAAAATTAAAATATTTAAATATAAGAAAATTTATTTCTATCATTGAAAAAAAAAATACTTAAACGTCACAGACTTTACATAAAACTTAATAATTTTCAAAGAATAATTATATAAAGAATTATGAATATAATACAATATTAATAATCATTTTACAAAAATTGAATTTTTTTTTAAACATATTTTCATCACGTCATTCAACAAGTTTTCTATCTTCAAAACGATTTATTTCTAGCATATCATTTATATTATTATTTAGAAATTATATTTATTCATTTCTCGATCTATTTGTACAATATTTATACATTTTAATTATTTCAATATTATGATTTTAAATTCATACGAATTAAACTAAAAATTCTTTACGTTTTTTAATATTATTTTATTTCTAACTATTATTTTAGTATAAAAGTTTAATATATAATAATTCTATATTAATATTTTAGACAATTTTTTTTATCAACAATTTGATATTTTAAAATATTTATTTTAATTCGATGAGCTATTTAAAGTCATACATTTCGATTTATTTAATTTTAATATTATTTCTTTGATATTGCCATTAACAATAAATATTTCATTTCAGAACATCTCGTGTACTATATTATATAGATAATCATCATCCTAATAAATGTAATATATATTAAATTTCAATAGTTCATTTAAATCAATTATAACACATTATATATATATATATATATATATATATATATATGTATATATATATATATATATATATATATATATATATATATATATATCGATAAATTATCTACAGTTCGTGCGAATCGGGCTTAACAGCTGTTTTCCTCACGATTCGAAATGGATATTTGCCGCGCGCGCAGCCGAATCTCTCTCTCTTTTCACCCAAAAACATCCCCCTTGCGATTCCGTAGTCGAAGGGGGATGCGAACCAAAAACAAACATCGCCGATGCCAACGGACCGTCGGACGAAACGGTACACTACAATGCTAACTTTACGTCGAACGAGTCAAACGGTCAAATTCTTTATATATATATATATATATATATATATATATATATTTGCACGAATGTTAGGGGGATGAAAATTCTGTTTACGAATCCGAGATTCGCACCCGAGATAACTTTTCACAAAAGTCGTAAAAATGGCACAAGGTCGCCAACTATTCGATTCGATACGCGATATCACGATATATGCTCACCGTACGTCGAAATTGCTTTATTATTATCGACTTTTTGATGTATTATTATGCGAACAGTTCTAATAACTAAACCTGATTACGTTAAAAAATTAAAAATAAAAATATCAATATATTACAATTTTTCTTTTTTTTTTTTAAGTTCTTAAATAATTTTAACTGTAGTTAAAATAGATGCATATTATCAAAAATAGTTTGAATGAATTTAATATAGAAATTGTAAAATGAAAGTATTTTATAAATTTATAAATCCAATCGTACGAGATTGAAATGAAACGATGCGAAAGAATACGATTTAACTGTGAAATCTCAGATTACGATTTGGGAAAATGTTGAATCTTCGAATCGGACAAAAGATTCTTTGCGAAAATCATGATGACTGTCGATTTTTATAAAATAGGCACAACGAAAAATCGTTGATAATGCATTATATTCAACGTATAGTTAGTTAGTTAGTTTAAATCACGATATAGATAATTAATAAGCGCATCGCAAAGAGCTATTAATATATTAAAAATTAATTAAAAATACACAGAATTTAAAAAAAAATTGGAAGCGAAGCAACAAAAGTCTCGTTGTAAACGACGAGCAAAATTTTAAAGTTTTAATGGATTGTAAACATTTGGGATTTACCGCATCAAACCATTACTTATCTCAATGCTTCTGAAAATCGGGATTAAAATGTGCTTTACAGAATGGGTAAATATGAAAACGTTCCAATGAAGAAATCAAATATATTTCGTGCATAATAAATTTACATTCGATAGAATAAATATGACGAAGTTTCGTTATATTATATAATAAAATATATATATATATATATATTGTATTGTTTATATAAATTTGTATAATATAATATATAGAATAACTGGATATGATATATGTGTTAGTAAAATGAAACGCTTTTCCGCAGCCGAAACACGCCACCATAATATAACATGTTAGCAGGTGAATTGATCACACCCTTAAGAATTATTAACACTTTCAAAGTGAAGTCCGATATATCTAAGGGAAAACGTTTCAGGTTCAAAATGGTTAAGTGCGATACACTTGCGTATAAAGCCTTCGGTACTTAACATTTCAGTATGGCAACGTCGAAACGGAGCCTTTTTGATCATCGTCGAGATTAAAACGTGTTGAATATCCGGTTTATGCTATATGTATATTAATAATATATATATATATATATATATATATATATATATATATATATATATATATATATATATATATATATATATATATATATATATATTGTTTATTAAAAATAAATTTCATATGTTGATATTATTATTATTTTCAAAATAGTCCCCATTAGAAATTATTATAATTATGCCGGAGTTTCTTTCAATTCCCAAAACGCTTTTGTAATTCGATTTTTGGGATAGTTTTGAGCACTTTCAACGACGTACTATTAAAACTATTGTCCTTCAATATTATTATTATTACTATTATACGCACGGGGCCGTATCCGGTGAATATGGAGGTTGATGCATCATTATGATATTGTTTTTTTTATTAAAAATTTAAAAATTTTGATATTTCTCTAATTAGTTCATTTTTTTTTTATTGTTGTATTAATAAAATAATTAATATTTTGAGTAATATATAATAAATTTCATTAATAAAATAATATATATCGCTAAAACAAAAATATAATTTATAAAATACTGTGTCTTTGTATATTATTAATTATATTTAATTTGTAGAATAGATATTTTTATAAGGATCACTAGACCGAAATATTCGGTCAAATAACCGCTCGAAAGTTTTTCCTGCGAACAAACGCCATCAATTTACCACGATCAAGATCAAGTGGGGATTTTTTGGTTTTCGAAACTTATTCACCTAGCAGCGATAAAAGCCACAGACAAAGTTCGACTGTCGCATATATAGAGAGCGTCGTGACTATTTCTAGAAATGCAGAAAAATTTATTTCACGACTTGTTCCCTTCCTATTTTTCCGTGCTGCGAAAAGACAGCGCAGCGAAAAATTTCCATTCGATCGCTTTGTGTATTATTTTTATTTTTATTATTATTATTATATATTCAGCATTTGGAAAGTATTCGATAAATTTTATCCGAGTTGACGTAGAAGATTTCACCGTTGAATGGATATACTCGTATACTTTTCAACTATGAGGGTTGGAAAGATGCTCTGAAACTTCATAGCGTAAATGGAAAGTGGAACTCTTGCACTTTGGTGTATTCTGAAAAAAAAAAGACGACATAAAAATAAAACGAAAACAAAAATTCTATACGTGCAAACTGAAAATTTTAACTTTTAAATTATAACGATGTAAATTTTAAGCTCGCGAAAATGTCGACGAAAACTTTTCCGGGAATAACGGTGATTTATTTTCATTTCCCCTCCGTCGGATATATGGATATGTACGATTTTATGGACGCTGATTTAAAAAGAATATATCCCCTTTGAGCTCGTTCGTGTATATTATCTATTTTAAATAGATATTGGAAATAGATCGAAATGCATTCTGGAACCATGAAAATTCATGATTACTATTTTGATAGCGTGAATAATTTTGTTTATTTTATTGTATTGAATATTTATAAATTTATCGTCTTAATTTAAATCGTATTGTAATATAAAACAATTATAATAATAATACACATATATTATATATACATATATAGATATTATTTTTTTTAGTATAACAGAAAAAGTTTCTTTTTTCGAGTATCTTCGGTTAAAATAACGTAAATATTTTTAATTAATTAATTAATTAAAAATATTACTTGACCAACGGTTTTTAATCACAGTAAAAAAATGAAATACATTAGATAATTAAATTTATCCAACTTTCTACTACCATATATTATCTGTATAATTTTCAATTTTTAGTTAAATACATTATTCTTAAATATGTATATGGATAATTCATTTAACAAATTCAAACTTTTATATTGTAAATTTTAAATAAATCGTATATATTTTGATACTTGAAATGATATAATTAATAAATTATTTTATATATTATTACACATCACAAAATTAATATTATATAACATATTATATATTCATACGAATAATATTTGATCCACTATAAATAATAATTTATAACGATAAATACTGACATATATATAAAATGGTGTATATTTATATTTGAATGCCAAGTCCAGTTATGCGGAACTATTAGTATGCAAATCGTGTTTTGTGGACTGGACCTCTCCTTTTTCATAGGTGAAATGTCCTTTTATACCATGTCCGATCTCGAATTTTCTTCAGTCCCATTGGACTTTCGGATCTGACATGAAATATGTTCTTGGTACTATAATTTCAGACGCGGTACATTCCTGTCGTCCACCATTTACATACACACATAATATATTCTTGGGAATTTTCAACCCTTAAGATTACTTTTTGAGTTATGCTCCCGATGATTTTTATTTCGCACCATTTCTCTCTCTCTCTATATATATATATATATATATATATATATATATATATATATATATATATATATATATATATATATATATATATATATATATCAAATATTTTACATATAAAATATGATAATTAATGGCAAATTTGATAATTTTGATTGCGTAATAAACTCTCATATAAACTTTTATGTGAGCTAATACAATATATAAATTTGAAATTATAACAATAAATAATAGTACCATAATAATTTTTTTTTGATAAAATGTACTGTCGTAAAATTTTATACGACTTTTATAATAGATAATAGAAATTTTATTAAAATTAATTTTAATATGATATTTGATTTTATGTCATATTAATATAACTATAAGATTTAAATATATGTTATCAGTGTAGTAGATGAATATATAAATATAATGTGAGCAAATATGCAAAGAATTTATTTTTATAGAATTGATTATAATATCAAACTGATAATGATTTTCTAAAAATTATCAGCGTATATGAGAATTAATTCATACAAAAAAAATCGCATATATAACGATAATTTGTCGTTTTCAGAAATGAGAAAAGGGATGTTTGTTATGCTAATATATTTAAATTAATTTGAATAACAAACAAAATTCATGCATATGGAGTATTTATAGTAAAAAAAAATAATAATATATACAATAAAAACAAAATGAAGAAAATTTTTCTTATTTTTTTTATATTATAAAAATATTTTTAAAACTTAATATAATGATGAAAATATAGAAATAATATTAAAAAAAATCACACAGCTTCAATAATTCTATAATATTACAGATAATACAATTCGTCTTTGTTGATCATCGGTTTATTTACAGAATACAACTTTTATATTAGAAATTATTCAAAAAAAATAAAATGAAAGGCATCGTTGAAAACAATAAGTAATAAGAAAAGAATTTTAATCTTTCCTATGAGTAGGACTTTCGACGAAACAAAGTAATTTTACAATTTATGAATATCTTTTTATTCAAAAGCATGGCGGCAACTTGAAAAAGAACGCACGCAAAAAAAAGTTAAACAAGTTAAATAAATTTTATGTTAAGTGCTATAAAAGAACTTTTAAATATCAATAAATCGAAAACTTCGACAATATAACATTTTTGATACACCATAAATTATATGAGTATATTATTAATAATTATTATTTTATGATTATATATATATTTATTATTCACAGTGTCGATCAGTTAAATAAAAAAAACAAACTTTACTCTTCAATATGTCATTTAATGGTTCATTGAACAATAAAATATTACGTATATCATATAATATATTCATTTATATTAAATATTCAATATATACATTTTTTTATTATATATGAGGAATCTAAGAAAAACAAAAAAAAACAAGGATCGTTGGAGTTGTTATAAAAAAATAATAAATAAAAAAAAAAGGACGCAAAACGAGCGTTTAACCGACCTGAAAATCATCGTTTCGAATATGCATATAATTTGTTTATTTTAAAAGCAAAAGTTATCCCGGTTCCGAAAAAGGCGGGAAAATTTTGTATGAATAATTCACGGACAACGTCAGCATATGTCGTATCGGTAAAATGGAAGATATTTTTCATCTACATTTTCGCTTAACGGACATCTATCTGTTCATTGTGTGTGTGTGTGTGTGTATGTGTGTGCGTTTTAAATATTTAAAAATTAAAGGATATAATTGAATAAAATATAAGGCAACAAAGTGCAACGTTGATATAGTATATTCAGTATATAAATTCACGAATTGTTGAAATTTAATTGTCGAGTCAAAGTTTTGTTGAATATATTTGAATATTTAATGAAACAAAACAATTTAATCTTATATAATTTTTGATTTTATAAAGAAATTAATATTTTTTAATCAACACTAAATTTACCACTACCGGTTAATTTGACCATATTTTTTTTAAACTCTTACACAACTTTAACGTTATCGTATCGCAATCAAACATTACGACTTTTCTTAAAATATTCATACAATAAAATTTGTATTGTTATTTTATTTATTCGACAAAAAAAAATTACTATTATATTATATACGTTTAATTATAATAATAATAAGTATTTTATAGACCGGTCATTTTGACCGGTAACGGTAGGTATGGGTTTAGTGTTAAATTATAATTTTTATTATGACGATTAATATTATTCGTACGATTATGAAATTGTATATGAACGATGAAACGAGCTATTTTTTTTTAATGTTATTTATATCTATTGATTTTTAACACTTTCACGTTTAACACGAAGGGTAACCAGAAGGAAAAGGGTTAGATTTTAAAGTAAATAGACGCGATGGGTCGGGTTCAAAGCCTTGTCGAAAATCCGCTTCGCGTTGTTGGGCAGAGTGCAAACGTCCATTCAACGGCATTTGGTTCCATTGTTAACGTATTATGTACATAATATGTACATACATAAGCCCATATTATATAATAATATATTGATGATGTATTAATAGTTTATTAAACAAAAAAAATATTTATTTATTTATTCCGTCTTCAATCGATTAATATATTTTATTGTAGAAAAAAAAAAGTCGTTTTTATTAAGGCGATCAATAAAAGTATCAATTTTTTTTTATTATATTATATATTCATATAAATATTCAGTTTACATTAGATTTAAATCATAATATTTCAATTTTTATTAATGATGATATACAATTTTGAAAGTTGATAAATATAATATATATTCATTATTTCATATGTGAAAAAAAATAAATCTAATAAAATAATAATATATAATATAATGAGAATTTTAATAAAATTAAAATGATTTTTTTTTCTCTTTCGCATTTGCGATTTGAATTTATTAAATTTATATTTCCACTTTTCCAACTTCATTCTTCTTACTTTCGAGTCGTTTACCTCATTTCATAGAATCGTAATGAAATCCGCGGAGATTTTCTCGTGAAAATAGTGCAGTAGGTTTTCTGATCTTTTTTATTTTTGAATTATTTTTCCAGCCATTCAAATTGAAATATGAAATGATGAAGTCGACGTACATAATGTTAAATTTGATGTGAAAAGTGATATAAAACTTTTCAATATTAAAATATTATATCAATTATACACAACAGAAATTTTAAATTATTTAATGTTTATATTTTTAATTAAATGATTAGTTGATTGTAAAACAGTGATAAATTTTCCTATATCTGTATTTTATCATGTATATATATTTTGTGTTTATTATAAAAAGGACTTTCTAAAAAAAAAAAATGTTCATTATTAGAATTAAATACCAAAAATCAGATTGACTAACGACTAACTTCGTGTTACTTCCGTATAATTGATGCGTTAACCCTTAAAAAGCGGTGTCAACGCGACAATATAATAATTAAATCATATCCTTAGGGAAAAGATATCCTTACATATATATATATTTTTTTTGGCGTAACGTCGGACATTTCCGTATATTCATTTATGTGTATCAAAATGTCACATTGATTAAATGTCATTGTGATTGAGTGTCACCGCCCGATTGTTCTCTGATACAATCCAAGCTATAATTGTTATATGATATGCTTGACCGAATAAAATGATACGGGTTTTAGTACGTTATCGTAACAATGTTAAATATATAATTGATGTCGAAATATAAATGAGGATCTCGACTATATTTTAAAATTAATTTTAACAAAAATATATCAATAATATGTGAACGTTTCTAATGTAAAAAAATATGATTTAATAATTATTATTATTATTATTAATTAAAATAATAATTTATTATTATTAGTTTTAGAGAGATGCTATTAATTTGAATTGAATCAGTTTTCTTGCTTCGTATTCGCCAAATATAGCACCGTCGGATTATCATCAGTGTTGTTCGATTAGCACGATGATTCGATAAATCCGATGTTACAGTGCAATGTTCGTAGCCGAGAGCCACATTTAGTCGTAGCCGTCGTAGTCGCTCACCTTTGATTAGAGGGCGGCCCTGGAGCTCCTCGAGGCCCGGCAGCGGCGGCGGTTGCTAAGCGACGCGCCCCTCGACGCCTCCGCCCCCTGGACCCGGCCCCCGGGACAGAGCAGCTCGCCGGCCAGACGCTGCCGACGCGCACAAACACACAAATAGAAACACACACACACACACACACACACACATATATATATATATATATATATATATATAAGATTGTCCTGTTCGTGCAGAAACTGCTTGCTCCATACTTCGAAAGAGAGACACGCACACACACACACACACACACGCGCGCGCGCGCACACGCACATACGCGTGCACACTTAGGCCCGTTTCACTCCCAAGGACGGACTCGTTCACTACACGCGAGGACATAACCTGTGATTTGTTGGGGCGCATCTACAATGTTGATTGTCGGTTATAAGACAATGAATGGAGCATTCCGTTCAGTCACTTATATTTTTATTATAATATATTATATTATTATAATAAATAAAAAAATTCAATACTAATAAAATATTGAAAAAAATAAATAAATCATATTCATACATTTTTTTTTAAATGAAATAAACTGCTTAATTGAATTATTATCAAAAAATAATATACAAAACGATTTCTTCTTCTCATTACCGAGAGTGGCGAATTACATTATGTATTTTTTCGTCCGGTACTAATTTCTCCCGAGAATGGTTCTCCTTTGACCTGAAAAAAAAAATATTATATGTCGTCGACTTTCAGTAAGGGCAACGAGAAACCACTCTGATGTATTATATTGTTTCCTAAAAAAGTTACTGCTGAATGTAACGAAATATATTATAACTATATATAAAATACAATATGATGTTATAAAGTATCTTTTTTTTAGTAATAGTGAAAATTTGTGAAAGAATATGTTAATAAATCTAAGTATCGATATTTAAAGAATGAATGAACGAGGTGTGTATATATTTTCTTATTTAAGAATCAGCTTTATATTTTATAAAATATTTTAAATATAAAAAATTATAGAATATATATTTTTTTAGTTAGCTTATAAATGATCTCTACGACCACGAAATTGATATGTATATTCATAATTCTGAAGAAAAATTATAATGATTATTAATATTTTGCATCAATATTATTTAAGTAACGTAATATTAAATAGATTTAAAAATAATAATATCTTTTAAATAACAAAAATATAAATATAATAATAAGATAAATTTCCGACTCATTTAACAATTTTCAAGATCAATTTAAAAAAAACATGAAGAAAACATAAATAAATTGATTTTTCAACGCTGTGATTTTACACGAAAAAAAAATATAAATATAACGATTTCTAATTGTCTTTTTCGAAATAGTAATGAGCTTAAAACGAAAAAAAATATTATCGACGATTTTTTTATTATGATATATATATATATAAGTCGATTTATTAAATTGAACGAGAAAAAAATCGATTTACTTTTTCAATTAGCGAGCGCGTTAATGCCGCGTATTATACGGCACGAAAGAAAATTTTTCGGAAAATTTTCACCGCTTTTCATTCGCCGCAACCGTTATACGGCCCCGGGGCTAAAGATTTTCATCGCAACCGTTCCCCATATTCTCGTTACACGTTCGAATTTCGGTAAATTTTAAGAAATACACGCATCCGAATATATTATATACATAGTATATATAATATAATATACACATTATAATATACGCGTTACGTTTATATAGGATGCTCTATAAATTTTATAAACATCTTAACAGTATATTAACATGATATTTACGTACATATATATATATCTCAATATTGAAATGAAATATTATCGATAATGCCTTCTTTGTTATATATATATAATCTTCTAAAATAAGGCTTCATATGATGATAGTAGGAATATTTTTGGAAATAGATTTCGTATGCATATATTGTGGGACACCCGTATTAATGTATACATTGTGGAATAAATATATATACGGGGTGCAAACTAATACGTGTCAAAGGCTTCGTACATAATACTCTCAACAATCTATTATAATAATCCTACACCCTTTAAAGACCCTCTCTATCGTATTCGTTTTCTATTATGACGACACGTTTAGTGTACCCTTTAGTAGAAATTCGTTACGCGGGAGCACTTCAATCGATTTAAATGCGAATAATGGGGGTTAATAAATTATATTTCGTAAAATTGTTATCATATTTAATAATAATTATTATTATTATTATAATAACTGTATAATTAGACGTTGCTTTGGTCTCATATTTTCGTATGAATAAATTAGTTTCTAACGCAGAACACGTGTGCAAATTTAAGTTTGCATATCTTTTATAAATATATTTTTATTTTATTAATTTGTTAATATATTATACTAAAATATATCGATGAATCAATTTAAAATATATATATTATTAATATTTTGCTTATAAATTTTTATTACTTTATATATGTACTTTTATGATACATATAATAAAAAGCTACTTTAATACTATTCTCATAAAATTATAATTTCATTGTTAAGTTATCGTCAAATTTCATGCCTTGTTATCGCGACAACTTTAAAGCTCTACAAAGTGTTTTCAAGAATTCTGTTAATGAGCTTTTCGCAGTTTTCAGAACTATTTATTTCAAAAATAATTTTATAATTCTTTTATCGAGCATTTAAAAAAATATTTTTAATATACATATTTGGATTTTTTATAATACTTCTTTTTAAATTAAATTATTTAATTGAATTTTACGTTAAAAAAATTATAATCTGATATTTTTTATATATAACAATTTATAGTATATATTCTTTCATATATGCGATTCACTAAAATTGAACTAATTTTAGCTAATACTAATGACGAAAATGATATATATCCGTGATAATAATTATAAGAAGGGAAGAAATATTTTCGGGGAGAAAAATAAAAATAATAATTATAATAATAATAATAATAATAGTAATAATAATAAGAAAAAGAAGTCGTTAGTTGAAAACGATATCGTTAACGTCCGAGTTTGAACGTTTAATCTACGAGTGTTCGGACAGCGTTTCAACCCCTACGCTTTTTTACGTCTAATCAAGGAAAACTGCGGGGGATGGTCGAACGATTTGGAGGTGGAAGAGTTTGAAAATAATTTGGCTGGAGATGGTCAGAGATAGACTCGTTCGTTTTGTCGGTATCAGATCTTTTTCGGCTACCCCATCAGCCGCATTCCTCATCCCTTAAATATAGTCCACCTTCGTATCTTTCGAACGGGACCAAAAGTCTCTTTTTCGGTAACCGATGAAAATTCCGGTTGAAAATTTCGTACTTTTCGCAACAAACTTCAACGTCGCGCGAGATAAGCTCTTGACCCACAGGTATATGGAAAATTGAAAAGGGTTGTTGGCCCCGACGAAAGATTTTCAACGTGTGCCGCTCAAATTCCTGCTTTATTTTAAAAGTATACTAAGCGGCGATTCGCCGGAAAAGCGGCCGCGTGAAAATTTGCGTTTACGCATAATACATTATTTTATGTGGACGACGCTTTTCCGAACTATTCCTTCGACAAAATCACTTTTAATTACTCATTCGCTTTTTCATAAGTTATTTTATTTTTTTTTTAATTATGTTACGTTTTTTACTCAATTACTGTACGTATAATAATATAAATAAAATTATATTAAAAAAATTAATATAATATTAGACATATTATTTTATAAATAAAAAATATCTTTTACAAATAAAAATTGAAATTTCAACATTACCGAAGTGATCAATAGTGCTGTTGTGAATTCCAGTATTATTCTCGTACTTTCAATGGGAGTTTATATTCGTTTTTGTTTGATTTGCCGATCTGTTGAAGACGATATTCAGCTCTCCACCAATCTTTTCAAAGGCTTCTCTAACAGCTGGATCGGTTGTCTTTGACAATTTTTATTGTTTTATACGAGTTCATTCTGTTCATATAATATTTCCACTCTCTTAGTTTATTTTTCCCATATTATCGATATTATATTATATTATTTCTATAAAACTTTATTGATATTTTTATATACTAAATTATTAGTACTATTATCTTATATATAACAAATTGTGAATTCAAATCATAAAATATTACATATATTAATATATTATACATGAAATATTCAAAAAATGAAACTTATCGAAGTATATAGTTTTAATGAACTAAAAATTTGAAATTACTTAAATAGACTGAAAACTTGTTTTGATTTGATTTTGAAAAAGCGTTACCCGAAATGTAAAGAAAGCATCGTTTTATATGCGATGGAAATTTCTGGATCGACTTTTCACCATAAATACAATAGATTTTCCCCCCCAATAACGCAGCATTTGAATATTGCATTGCATTTTCCTTTTTCGCTGAAAAGACTTCTTTCCATCCAGACTTCTAGACGGATGTTAATACAGTGTTCATTTTTGAAAAACGATTCCACTTCCGCACAACCAGATGTCGATTTGTCTGTAATAAAATTTCGTTATAGGAAACGGAAACCATTCTATTTATTTCGGATATGAACTGCTCTTTATGCGAATGCATTTCAGTGTGAAATTTCATATTGAATTTATAGTTATTGCTTTAAAAATATACCACGTTCTAAAGAAGGAAATGTGGATACAAAAAAAAAACATTCCGCGAAGCTTATTCATTTAATTTTTATGCAAAAAAACTCGTTACTGTCTTCGTAAAGTAAGCAAAAAAA
Source organism: Leptonema lineaticorne (assembly GCA_024500535.1). Lineage (NCBI taxonomy): Eukaryota > Metazoa > Arthropoda > Insecta > Trichoptera > Hydropsychidae > Leptonema > Leptonema lineaticorne. Next base: position 7,956,795 of record JANIJI010000006.1, on the reverse strand, counting down.
AAATAACAGAATGTGCAAGTAGAAAAAAAATCATTACGGTTAGCGGTTAAAAGGAAAATGTATTAAACGCTTCGCCGTCAGTGCGAAGGGTGGTTTTAACCCCGACGAATTCAAAAAAAAAACGAATTTTTCTTCGGGTATTATAACGAGGTTGCTTAATAATATGGATTTTTGTTGGCGTTGGAGCTTTTTTTCCTCTATTTCGTCGTTTATTTTTTCGGTTTCATACGTTTCTTTCTTTTTTTTTAATGAAAAATATATTAGATGAACGATGAAAAAGAAAATTATTCAAAAACATACGTATGATTTTAAATATTTATAATATATATATATATATATATATATATATATATATATATATATATATATATATATATATATATATATATATATATATATATATATATATATATATATATATATATATATATATATATATTATTTTAGATTCAAAAATAAAACGTAGAGAGATTCATATTTATAATATAAGTTATGCACGCACCTATTCAGGATTTTCACTTGGGATAATTGAAAAAGCTCTAATTCCTCGTACCGCACCAATTTTCAGAGAATTTCCCGTAAAATCAGCTTATTAATCATCCACTTCCATTTATATATATATATATATATATATATATATATATATAATATACGTATATTTTTGTTATTTTAGTATTAGTTGCGATGTTTATTACAGGGGATGCTGTAAAATGTGTTAAAAACGTCTCGTGAACGGGCTATCCTCGTCCGAATCCACCCCCAACCCCCGATTTCATCCCCCGTAAAATGCGATCTCTGCATTGAATTATTAAGCCGACCACTCGGAGGGCGTTTAATAATTTATAAAAATATTAATACAATGCGATCAAAGTTCACGCTTTCGTACTACGTTTCTATTTTACGCTTTATGTTACCTTTAATATTTTTCAAATATTGATTCAAACGGCGTTGTCAAAAATATAACGGCGCAAAAATGATTTATAATGGTTTCATTATTTATATTGAATATATATATATATATATATATATATATATATATATATATATATATACTTTCTAAATTATTTAAAAAATATGAATAAAACAATTGTAACTAGAGTAATTTAATTATATATAAAATTAAAAAATGAAATGAATATCATTGTAAATTAAAAAAAAATACATAAGAGTCGCTATACAATTTTAATTAATTAAATAAAATATAATTGTTTGATTTGTTAATTGATTCGTATATTGTCATCGATAATGAGCAAGTATGTAAAATTTCAATTCAATTGAATATTGAGAAGTGATCAAAAAATCGGTCACAAAATTTCACACTGACAAACAAACTAACAAACAGTGCACATTAAATAAAAGTGTGCAATAAAAATAATGCTTATTTTAACGTTTTGTTTTTGCTTATTATATGTTTGAAATTTATGAAATCTATATTATAGGTTTTACATTACTATGTATTTACTATATGTATTTACTACATCATCAAATAAATGAAAAATCTCATATTAAATTAATTTTAACAATAAAATTTTATATTTCTTATATTATATATATAAGGAATATAGAATTATATATATATATATTAATACAGTAACAATCTGAATAATGTGACACATCTAATATTTGCCAATTTCTTATCTATATTTCACATATATCAGCTTAGTACAATTAATATGACTTCATGTCAACAGATGTCACACTATTCAGACTCCAATGTATATATGTATATATATATATATATATATATATATATATATATATATATATATATATATATAAAACGAGAATTGCGACAAATTGAAATTCTAACGCTAATTAAATTTTCCTACAACTTAAAACGCCATACTGAAAATCGTGACATCTAAGGCGACTTACTGTTTTATTTGTCTTAATATAAAGCCTGCTTTCTACACACACACACACACACACACACATATATATATATATATATATATATATATATATATATTCTAACATACGTTGGTGAATTGTGTAGCCGTTGTGAAATGGGTTGTATCATTCAATTAAGTCTCAATTTTACACGAAATATCCATTTTCCAGTGTAGATTGTGTACAATATGTAAGTGAAATGGTTTTAGGGGTTGAGGTTTCGGAGTTTGAGGGTGCGGACAAGCGTTATGGGAACAAGCCGGCGCCTCGTTCATTCGGCTGTCAGACAAATTGAGAAACAAGAAAAAAAAATCTAATTAGGGTGTGTTGCGCCAGCGTTTCGACATCGAAATTTACAACCCCTTTATTCGATGCATAAATTAAGAAATAATTACGAAACGCGCTTGGATATTTTAAGAATGGAAATGGGGACGTTAACTAATCGTGTATCCTGTATATATATATATAATAGATAGTAATGTTTTTTTAACTATTGTTAAAACACGTTCGCAATGGTATTTTGACTATAGTTTCGTTTTTTTTTATGAAATTTACATTATATTTATTATAAATTTATTTTGACGTATATCACATAAAAATAACTTTATTCATCTTTCTCTTATTATAATTATTATTATGTCATAAAAAAATATTTTACTCTGGAGAATTCGTATTATTTTACATTCTTTGTCTGTTTGGAAAACTTATTTCAATGTTTTCATTCAAATACACCATCTTGAGTAGAATTTAATCAATGTATTTTTCTATTATATTATATTCACTGATATTGTTATTTTATAATAGTCAGAAGATGTGCTATATTATATGTATTATTCTATAAAATAAAAAAAATAAACTATCATTATAAAACACAAAGCGTCAGAACTAGAAATACGTATTTATCGTTAATTAGAGAAGAATTAGATATTCGATTTACGTTATATAAGTTTATTAATTGTGTTACAAAGGCACACACACACACACACGACATACAAGTATTATATATAAGAATAATCCAGAAAATCCATTGTGTTCAAATATGTACGTAACCACAACGTCTAATCAAAATAATGAGATTATTTGGGTCAAGTATTATGTAACAGTTTATGTATTAATCAGATCAGCGATTTCAAAAAAGAACTTTCCTCTTATATACGAAAACATGAAATATTTTCTAATCGACTATATACATAAAAAATGCCGTTATATAATAAAAATCATCGTTAAAAAATATTTTTTTCTATATATCATATTTCCATATGTACATATCTTTAGAATCATTGAGCCAAATAGTCATATATCTATATATAGAGAATTCATCTAAAACTATGCAAACATTAATATGAATAAATCATATGATACTACAAAATATAATCTAGAATATTTCATAGTATATATTTTTTAAAATCAAAAATTATTCAAACCTAATTCTGAGCATACATTGAAGTAGATTCGTTAAAACAATTAAGCCGTGCCTCTGTCGTTCAAATTGCTTAAAGGATTATGCGATTTTTCGTTTTTCGCGTTTCCGCTTCAATAAATATTTTTCCGACGCCATATTGTTACTCCGTGTGTTTTTAAAGGTTTTACGCGGTTTTTCAATTCAATCCCTTGAGAATTTTTCCAACATTCATCGAGTATAATAACAAAGAGCCGCGTCACGATTCGAATTCGCATTTTTAATGGAGGCTTTTAAGCAATATATTCATGAGAAAAAAAAAATATATATATATAATTAAATGATTTTTTTTAATAAATAAAATTTTCTTAGTATAATATGGTGTATGAAAGTTGCGCGCCCGCTTTTAGATAATTTATGGTGGAAAATTGTCACGTCTGAAAGATGGGGAGGGGCACGAGGGGGCAAAAAAGAGACTAAAATTAGCCTTACATACAATTAGTTAACACTTTTGATTAATCGGAGTTGCGATCTCGGGGTGGAAAACCGCAAAAGTTGAATTTCGTCGGAATGGAAACTTCTTGGCGACAACGTTTTCCCCGCGTTTCAATTCACAATTAAGTATATCCGTGCAACTTTATAGCACAAATTGAGTTTGGCGTTTCGCCTTTTCGAACGATGAAAGAATAAAGATTGCTTAAAGATTTTAATAATTTTCCATTTATGATACTATATAATGTATTAATATTATATATACTAAAACAATTTTTTGTCTTTATGAGTAGTTCATTAATTATTATTATTTAATATAAAAGATTGTGTTATAGTATTCGCATTTTTATTGTCGCAATTTATCAATGATATATGGAGCAACAAGTTATAAATATTCGAATGTTCAATAATTGTTTTTTTTTTTCTAATAATCGATTTTGAGTCTTTTCAATGTGATAAAAATACCTTTTTTTTTTTAATCGACACTAGAACTAAGGATCTTTTGTTTTTTATAGTTGTCTAAATTTTGACGGCCCCTCTTTACGATTAGAAAATGTGTTTGATCGATTTTTGATGTCAATTTTTTATTGTATTTTCCTTTTATAAAAGTGCAAATAACACGTGTTCTGATATACTTCATTCTTAAATATTGGAATCTGCCTATAGAATTAGTTTTCAAAATAAAAAATATCTATTTTTTTCTATTCACGAGTTCATATTCTAAATCTCAAAGTCAAATAATAGAATATGAAAAATATAGTATCTGACTCGATAGATTCAAAGCTTTAAGCTCAGATTTGATCTCGTAAAGAACTTTTTATACTCATGAATATTTTTCTGACCTTTTGAATTCTTGACAAAATTTTCTTTTTTTGCGATCACAACAATTGGTTATAATTTTAGTTATAATTTTCGAATGAATAATATGTAAAAATTGATTAAAGATAAATTCAAATTGCCCTTGAATTAAAAAATGTCTCAAATTAGATTGAATTTTTAAAAAATAAAATTCTTATTTTAAGTTATACCATAAATGTAAAACATATATTAAAATAATACAAAAATTTCTTTTTTAAATAAATATTTTATACAAATATTTGTAAAAAATTGTTTCAAAATTCAAAATTGTCTATTTGTATTTTAATATGGGTGAAGAAAATATCCGATTACTGCTATCAAAATATACATAAAATAAACGTTCAATAAATATAAATCAAATTTGATCCAAAATTCTAGTTCCTTCAATTTATATATATATAATATATATAATATATATATATATATATATATATATATATATATATATATATATATATATATGTGTGTATATATCATTATCGAGTCAATAAATCTATTAAAGTTTTCGAATGACTAAGAAAGTGGCAGTTAGCGTCGAGGCGAACAAAAATATGAGTCGGAAAATGTCAGGGGTTGAAAAAGAGAGAAAACACGGGGTGTAACAGAAGTCAAAAAAGAAGAAGAAGAAACAGCAGCAGCAGCGGTGGCAGACGTCAAAGCAAATTTATGTTCGAAACTGTGCCCTCAACGACACCCCTCATCGTAATATACAGAATATACCCCCTTCTAGGGGTGAAAGGTTAGCTCGGCTAAAAATGAAAATACGTCTTCCATGAAAAGCGACTCCTCACTTTTCCTCAAACGAAAGATATCTTATCATATAAATCAATACGAGTTTCAACTTTTATCCGATTACCATGTCCGGCTGCCGTTGTTCCAGCTTCTGCTATTGTTAGTCTTGTTTTTGTTTTTTGTTGTTGTGTTGTTGTTGTTGTTGTTGTTGTTGTTGTTGTATTAAACTTCTCGAACGCGCTTTTCTTAGTTGAATCATTGCCTTTGTTCTTTTCCGCAGAGTATATTATATAAAATATTATTTCTCACTTACTGAACATCGAATTTTCAAATCTCATTATTATATCCAACTATCATAATTTTTTAACTTAAAGCTAAATCAATTTTTAATGCTATTTTAAATTGAATATAAAGATTGTTAATAAAAATTATTCATAACTTTTTTTATAAATAAAGATAAAAGAATATATATATATATATATATATATATATTTTATATATATATATTTATGACTTAGCAAAATAATAAGTAAAAATAGGTATTCAATATTTTTATTTTGCCAGTATGATAATACTATTGATCTATGGCAGCACGTAAACAATTTTAACTATTCACATATGCTATATATATTATATATTAATATAAGGGATGAATTATGTTTGAAAAAAAACCGATAGATCTACAAACTTTATAAGAATGAAGCGAATATTGATATAATATTTTCTTCGTGTATAAAATTATCGTTAAAAATTACATTAGTGATAATTCTATTTTGGTAAACTTTTATATTGAGTTAAAACGATGCTATGCCGAGAACGGAAAAGGCATTTTTCAGTTGAAACTATTATATATGTTTAGCGAGTTTTGTACGATGTAAGTTATAAATTTTAGAACAAACTTTTAGAACGTTAAACGTTTCAAAAGAAGTGTTTGCAAACAATTTTGAATGATGCGAATTTTAAAGCTTAAAAGCGGAAAAATACATTCTTGCGCACTTTCGTATATCGTTAAACTTGAAATTACATTTGCTATTTGTCTATGGAAAAAAATATTGAATGCGCCTTAATTTTATAATATAAAATTTAATTGATATTCGTTTAATTTTTTCAAGACCTGTATTAAATGATTTTATATGCGAGTATAATTAATTTTTATTATAATATATTTGTTTATTGAATCATTTCTATATAATATTTATAATAAAAATATTTTAATTCAAAATAAAATTAAATATTTATTAATATAATATATTGACTTTTTCAATTATTAAATTATATCTAAAGGTATGAAAAATAATTATCTCAAATTTAAGAAATTCAGATTATGCATCTTCCTAATGTCATATATATATATATATATATATATATATATATATATATATATATATATATATATATATATATATATATATATATTATAATATAAATTACTTAACAATTTAATAATATCACAATAATCTTATAAGTCTATTATTATTAAAAGATAAAAAGTTTTAGACCTGTATTAACAACCACTATTTCTTACAATTATTTTCTTTTGATATATCTTCAAAATGATTTAGTTTTATATGTTGTTTATTATTAGGCATAATTAAAACTAATTGAGAATACTTTTATTCAATATAATATCAAATCTCTAATCAATATATAATATAAAATTAAATGTTACTAATAATACTCATATTAACTCTATTATAACAATATATATATATATATATATATATATATATATATATATATATAATATAAGAACCAAATAAAAAAATAATAAATTTAGAACACAAAGTCAGAAATAGCAGAAACTACATTTTGATTTTCCTCTTATTTGTGCGTTATGAAAACACTAATATTTTCGAGGGCTCGGTTTATATAATATATTTCGTACTGTATATAAAAAAAATATATATATATTTTTATTTCATATTTCGCATGCGAAATAGAAACATCTGGTGTTCTTCTTACAACATAATAGATGTACATTTTCACACTTTCTTTTATCTCAAGTTTTGCAACATGTTAGTTCTTCACGCCACGTTGTACACGCATAAAGTTACAAAGTTGTAACTGTACACATGTTTAAACGTTACAAAACAATATAATTGCGTAAATATATATATATATATATATATATATATATATATATATATAAATGTCGTATATATTGTGAACTGACTGTACATTCGGACAGATTACACGAAATATTCGAGAATTATCTCCGCGTTAACTAAAACCCGGTAAGGTTGTCAATCATATGTCGGGTTTACTTAAACGATATTTGATTTATTACGCGGCATAGTTGAACCGTATAAGGGGGTGCGTTTTCTTTGATGAAGCGTACCGGAAGTCGGTGCGTTTTTCCGCGTTTGTACGTTAAAATGCTCGATTAACGTTCGAAAGGTTAATTAAAAACTCAGAAACAGAAATTTTTACTTATTACAGATTTGTAAAATATTCACTATATATATATATATATATATATATATATATATATATATTTATATATATATATATATATATTTATATATATATATATATATATATATATATATATATATATAATGTTTCTGATATTATATAAGTATTTTTTTAAAATAATATTTTTAAACAGTTTCCATTAGATATTATTTCATTTATATCAGCTATTCTTCTAATCTACAAAATTATTTCGGCGATGTACGTTTAACCTTATTTATGCTTAAAAAATGAAAACCCTTAAATTTTCTTTATATTTTATTTTATTTTTTTACATGGAAATATTTTTAGCGAATACAGAGGTTGAGATATCATTACAGCGTTGTATAATTATTTTTTATAATTTAACATATTATTTTCTTAAAATCTATAGCTAAAATCAAATTTATGGAAGATTACGTGTATAACGTGAATTATTTTCGTTACGAAATTAAACTTTAATATAATTAAAATTTACTAAACATATAAAATTTCGTCTCACTATATCAATATTTAACATAACGATATATTAAATCTTTTATCGTGAAATGATTTTATACAATTTAGATTGAAAATATTTAATTAATTTAGTGAGTATTTAGATTAGATTGTATTATATATATATATATATATATATATATATATATATATATATATATATATATATATATATATATATAACAATTAAAATTAGGCAAACGAATGGTTAAATAGTTACGAACGACACATAAAGATTTAACGCTTCGATAGTTCGTATAAACCGTAACAAGTATGCGTGGCGTAATGTCGTAATTTCATTTTAAATTACACAGTTTACAATAACAATAACATAACGGGACACTTACTAATGTACTCCGGTAAGTGCGCTACTATAAAATGTATTCACGAGCACGTTGAATACAAAATTGCGCTACATATTAAACATTATTATGTCGCAACGTTACCGAACCGCTTTATTCCGCGAAAGCCTTCGCGTAACGAAACGGAATTAAGAATGTCGACGGTTGGTTCGAAGAGGGGACGGAGACGGCGAAGGGGAAGGGGGGGAGGCGATAGGGAAAAAAAAAATCTAGTTCTTCTATATCGGCGCGGAAGCTCGGCAGACGGAAAAGTCGCCGAGTTTTCCTCGGCTTCCGGCGGAATTTTCACAACGCTCTCTCTCTCTCTCTCTTTCTCACACTCTCTTTTTTATTTTGCCCCCCTTCTGCTTTTTTAACTTTCGCTTTTACGAAACCGTGCCCGGCCGCTTCCGGTGACGTTTAATTAGGCCGTTTCGCGCCCGAGAATGCAATGTAATTATGTCGGTGTCGTTTGCCCTGCAGGAGAAAAAAAATATATAGGGGGGGGGGAGGAAAATAAGATGAAGAAAAAAAGTGCGAGCGAAATAATAAAGGGAAAGCGCGTTTAAGTATCGTTCAAAGATTAATTGAGGGTAATCTGTTTACGATGAATACATTATAATTATAATAATAATAATAATAGTATGTATATATTTTAAACGCATATTAAAAACAATTATTTGAAATGAATTTATATATAGTTATATAATTATATATGAATTTAAATTTGAATAGAAAAAAAAAGTTAATTATGAATTTTATAACAATAAATATAATTGGCTTTCGATTTTAATATAATATAATATTTCGTTGTTTATTCATAATATTTCTCTATATATTTATTATCTTTATTTTAATATAATTTATATATTTTTATATATGTGATATGGATTTTTTTTTATAAATTAATTATTATATTAGTTCATATTTTTTTCCTCACATATATAGAAATATATTTTCATTCAAAAATTTTTTTATATATTAAAAATGATTGTTAAATACAATATTTAAAATGATAAATTTTATTTTGAAACTGACAGATAATTTATAAAAAAAAATATTACAATTTATTTATAGATATATCACTAGCAATAGATGACAAAATTTTTGAACGATATAAACACGTGAAGAAAATAGTGGACGAAAAACGATCAAAATATTGATAATAACAGTAAAAAAAAAAGGTACACACTATATCTTATGAGTCTATATATTATCAATAACAGACAACTATAATACAACCATAGATAGATATGGTTTTCCAAAAAAAAAAAAAAACAATAATAATAATAATAATAATAAGGGAGGAGCACAAGGAAATCCGACGTATGAAAAGAAAAAAATATATCTTTAGGGGATGAGAACACGGTCATTTTATGCTTTTCACATGCTTCGATATGGGAAATTGGTGCGAAATCAGTGACGGCCGCAAGTCGTGCGTCGCCCTTTTTTACGATAATGTTATTGGTCGTCCCCGTGACATGGCGGTGTGAGTTCTGACTCATATATATATATATATATATATATATATATATATATATATATATCCTCGTGGGTCACTCTCCAAATGAAATCCCACTCGTGCACCCCCCCCATAGTGTGCTCATGATGGAGACGACGACCACCGGTGAAGATACGACCGTACGTGCGCTGGTTTCCTTCCGAACAGACCCTGGAACCGCTAAAATGCTACACTGCTATTATTACGTTTCTTTCGTGCTACTCGGTAGGAGACAGGGTAGTAAGGGCGAATAGGTGGATCGGTGTCGGCGCTAATATTTTTTCAACCCTTTCGCGTGCATGTTTTTTATATATTTTATATATAATTGAACAAAAAAAAAAAAAAAAACGAAGATTTAATATTTATAAAGATCGCTTTTTATTGATCTCTATCTATTATATAATATTGTTATATAGTAAATATATATAAAATGCTAATGAGGTGGAGATGTAACATATTTTTTTGCAACTTTATTTTCACAATTTAATCTTAAATGATTTTCACAACTCAAAAAATATATCCTTGCCATGTCGAAGTTCAACTTATTATTATATGATTTCAAGTAAAATATTTCAATATTTACGATCCAATTTTGCTTTGTTTTTTTTTTTATGCATTTTGACCTTTCAAGATACGATTATAAACGCGATTTATCATACTTTTCACCTGTACGAATTTAAAACAACAAAACAATACTTTACATCACTATAACTATATATATTTAATATATAATTTAAAATTTTTTAATTGATTTTTACTTTTATATTTATTAAAAATATATAATAAAAACGTATATACTTCTAAAGATCTAATACATAATATTTTTTTTTACATTATATATGAAATCACTAAACAGCACACACACATTCAAAATTCATTTTATTATTTTGTATCGATTTAAATTATATTTATATTTTTTTTAAATTGATTATATTGTTTCAATAAATATTTATTATGTGATAAAAAAGGGAAATATAATGAAAAATAGCGGATATAAATGGTTAAAACGTAAAAATAACATAACAAAAAAAAATGGTACATATGGTCAGTTTACCAATATTATACGTATTATCGGGATTTTAGCTTGGAGTAAATCCAACTGAAAATCACATTGTACATTGCACATACACACAAAATATTTATAAATAATATAAAAATATAAATTTAATTGCGAAAAAAATATTTTATATATGGTAAGTCGTTCAAGGGTTTATCCAGACCGTATACAAGTGTATTAAAATAGAAAGATTGACGTGGCAAACAAGAACGATGCGCGTTGATTATGGTCAGAGTAGTTTTTTTTACGACCATCGGAATTGTTAAATCTCTAACTGTATGGGGGGGAAGGGGACAAAATAGCAAAATGTGGGTCCGTTATACGAGACCCTCGTGTGGTATATAAGCATCCCCCGCAAATACTTTACGGTGATCTTTTTATTTCGTATCTTTTACAGGGCGGTATCGTTTTTTTTTTCACTTTTTTTTTATTTTGGTTTGAGTTCTCCTTCAATTACGTCAATGGCTTAATAAATAACTGAATTCCGAACCCTTAAACTTGACTCCGACCTTTCCTACCTCCCCCATAATAATCATCTATGCGGTGGACGGTAAATATAAATATCGATGTTAAATCACATAAAGACTCAAATTTAATCGAAAAGCATTAATTTCATTCGTGCTATTGAATTATATTTTATTTAGGCGTGAATTATATAATATAAATAATAGCGTAATAGTTTTACGTTACGTTAATACTAAAAAAATAATTCAATTTTTCACATTAAAAATTATTATAAATATATACAGTCGAGTAAAATTAGTGTAACATCGATGGAGATTAAATGTTTTATCTATTTTTAAACAGGATAATCTATTTTTTCCTAGTTAAATTGAGAATTAAAATTGAGCGATCGGATAATTAGGCGAAGAGTTAACGACTCCATTTTGTGAAAAATATATCAGTGACAAATAATTAAAAAGGAAGCCTTAATCTTTAAAAGAAACCATCGTATTATTGACATATTTTTTTTTGTACCTTTTTTCATCAAAATTATTATTATTATTATATCAATTTATTATAAATTTTATATATTAAAAAAAATGCATAGATATCGAATATATCATGACAAAGGCTAGTCATTTAATAGATAAAAGTAATAAAAAATAATAAATAAAAAAAAACGGCAATAAAAGTAAATGAAGTATCGGAGTCCGTTGAGATTCTCCGGATCGTGTCGCGTCGTAACACCGCGTTCCGAGTTAAATCAGATTAAAAGCGGATATATATATTATGAGATATATGATATATATATATATATATATATATATATATATATATATATCGGATCGAAACGAATGTCCAAACATATCCGGGAACCATCGGGGACTCGATGGCGGCGGCTCACGACAACGAACATGTCACTAACTAGAAATTGCTTTGTTTACTTGACATATCCCAAACAGAAGAAATCCTCTCATCTACTGCGACAAGAAATTTCTATCGTGGAAACGCCAGGAGTTTGAGGTTTATTGTGGTGGTTGGAGAAAGCGTAACATTGGCGAAAGGTTCTGTTACCAGAATACCAATACTTCTCAATACAATATCCAAATATTATAACCATATATATATATATATGTATATATAAATATACGATGGATATTTTCAGTATAAGAGAGAAAGAGTGTGTGTGTATGTGTGTGTGTGTGTGTGTGTGTTAGCAACCAGATATCGCGGATACATTAATCATACTTTTTGATATACTGCCAGCGTTATAATAAAGCATCTCACGGGTGCCGACTCAACGTGCCAAAGGGAAACACCATTGTGAGTTAACAACATTACCGGACCCGGCAAATACAACGTCTCCCCTTTTGATTTTTGCCTATATTATATAATATCACAATGGTTAATATATCGTGAAATATCGACGATAATAGCGGGGTGAAGTGTGCGAACACGCGGCGATGATGCGATTTTAGTCGATTAAGAATGTTCGATGTACAAATTTAAACGTGATCTTTACATGCGGTATATGTATTATATTATGTATATATATATATATATATATATATATATATATATATATATATATATATATATATATATATATAATATTATTATAGGGCATAAAGATCGTCGTCGTTTGATCAAATGTTCGGTCAATTGAGCTTTTTTTTGGAATGCCTGTGTCGAAAGTTTCGCTAAACTTCTTGAAGAGACGGTGTGATGAAGAAGAATAATATTATATATTAGTAATTTGAAAATTGATAAAAATATATATATATTTATGTGTATTAATAAAATTGCTAGTACGATAAAAAAAAAGTCAATTTAACTGAAAAAAAGAGAATAATCCTTTAAATATGATATTTTTCTAAGAGCAGTGCATATTTTAACGTAATATTTGAATAAAAACTTAACCTCACCGCTGTTAATGATAAATCATTTTTACGTTTTTTTTTTTTAGTATAAATAAAATGATTCTAAAATACATTGTCTAATAACAAATTTTATTTTTTAATATTATTATAAATTTATATATTATTTTGAATAATATAATTTTTCAATTCGAAATTATTTTTTTATGTATTGAAAATCAAAATAAAATAAATGAATATCAACCAATCTTCTATACATATATATATATATATATATATATATATATATATATATATATATATGTGTGTGTGTGTGTGTGAAATTTTTTATTCAATTTTAAAAATGTATAAAAATATTTCTCAAAAATTCCATGTACAAATATGTACTCTATATTTTGAGCGTCGTATCGAATGAGTGACATTTATGCAACATCAGATATTCCTCTGGAGCGTCACAATTTCTCGACGTCCACAAAAGAAAAAAAAATGTCTTCGGTTCAAAATAAAAACCAAAAAAAAGAATAATAATAATAATAATAATAACGAAAAAATAAACCGTCGAATAAAGAATACAAAAGATCGGATAAGAGCTAAAGAATGCGACAAGACACGTTTCGCGTTTGATCATCCGTACAAAAAACATAAAGCGATCCACCGGCATTCAGCGATTTCGCGAAAGCGGAAAGAATTCGAGTTCCGTGTACTGAAAACTGGGGGGCTGTTTTTCCGGGACTCGGAACGGATGGCGCAAGACCACCCCGCAACATCCGACGGTCCTTATCATAACATCCTTTGACATTTATATTGCTTTTTCAATTTTCAACGACCAAAAACTCTAGGGCGGGGACGGAGCGTTAGAAGCGAAATATAACGTTGTTTGCAAAGACGAGCGAGTTTTCGAACGCGAACGATTTCTTGCCGTGTATCAATATTGAAACACCACTTTTCGCCACCCCCCCCTATTTTATATTCGATAGAATTTCTTATATATTTAAAAATGGATTATATCATCCGTAATATTTATTATACTATAATTAGATCATGAATATATTTGTTAAAATTTTTTTTTTCATTAGTTCTTCTTTTACATAATAAATATTAATCATTTATATAGCTGTTAATATATTTATATAATCTTCAATTTAAATATTATTTTTTAATCGATATTAAATATGATTAATAACATTGATATTTTATGAATAATATATATATATATATATATATATATATATATATATATATATATATATATATATCTAAATATTAATAATATATATAACATATCTATCGTGTAAAAAGAGAGTTGGATACATATATATATATATATATATATATATATATATATATATATATATATATATATATATATATATATATATATATTTAAGAGAAAAATAAAAATAAATTTTCACTCGTATTTTTCAGTATATTCATAAAAAATTTAATAATTTATTTAAAATTGAAGGAAATTCTATTTGAATTCATAAATGTATAAAAATTTAATGATTGTCGTACAAATTTTTATAAATTATTATTATTTACGTTTTCATTTGACGTGAAGTATTTCATACGACGAAATATAAATGATAAATGAATATTATACAAAAATTACAATTCTATTCAAAATATATATATATATATATATATATATATATATATATATATATATATATATATATATATATATATATTAATGGTATATATATATATATATATATATATATATATATCCAGCAATTACTTCAACCCTCAATGGTCTATTGTAACACTGTTCAATGTATGAAAAATTATATTAAAAAAAATAAATAAATAAATAAACAAGAAGAATAAATTGTATATTTTTTTTTCTCTTCAGCATTGCCGAAATATTTGCTCGCATTTATCTTACGCATTGAATGCTCGACGTAATAAATTAAGGTTTTTCCAGGAAGAAGAAAAAAAAGGTAACCGGTTTTTTTTTATTTCTCCCTCTTTTCTTTATTTCAGCGCCACTATTGTGCATTGTTTTTCTTTTTTTTTCTCTCTCTCTCTTTTTTGGAGGGAAAATTCGACCCAGTTGAATGGAAAAGAACGAAGCGAAATTCTGAATGCGATTAACACCGGTATAAACTTTTGTTTAATTCACCATAATGGAATACGGAAATCTGGATGTTCCACTTAAGGGCCGAATTTTACTTTTTAGTACCCAACGACGTTAATTATTGGGAAACGAATCCCACTATATTAATATAAAAGGTGAGTGTATTTAATATTTTACGGAAGTCGTTGGCGATGATATATATATATATATATATATATATATATATATATATATATATATATATATACGCGGTAGTATAATTGTGACATAACTAAAATTTTCTTATTTTTAATTAAATAAATATTTTTATATTCGATAGTACGAATCGTATTTTATGACTCACTATCGTATTATAAATAATGTTGTATGCGTAATTATTGTTCAGGAAATTAATCTTTAAGTTGTTGTCCGAAGTGTGAAATGTTTATCTTTATATCTGCCTTAATGCCTAAACAAATATTTAGATACGACCTTTAGACAGCCAAACAGCAACTGAGATTTTAGTTAATAATTGCATTAGTTTCGAATATAAATCACATTTATACTAAATGACCCACTTAATAAACTCATTGTATTTTTAATTATTTTTTAGTATATATATATATATATATATATATATATATATATATATATATAATATAGTATTTCTTTATTTATATATCGGTAAATATCTTATGGTAATGTTGAAAATAAATTATATTTGTCAAGATCGAATTTTTGCAGAAAATATTAGGATTTTTGACTTAAGTTATTACTGAGGTCAAATCGTACATTTGAAAGAGAAATCGAATAGGGAAAAAAAATCGTAACCAAAGGGAAGATGGAGGAAAAAAGATTTAACGCGAAGGTTTTCGAAGGGAAAGAGGGCATTGTGTGACTGCCATCAATCAAATTCCAAGACACTGGGTTCGCAAACGAAAAATCTAAGCTCGAAATATAACATTATATATATATATATATATATATATATATATATTTCGTAGCTATTCACGCACAGGCTGACCCCGAGGAATTATTCAAACGTCGGAAAAGCAACTCGATTCTGTGAAGGGAAAACTTGCGAATTTTCCGCAGACAGACGAAGTTAATCCTCTAATAATTTTCCTGCCGTTTTCCTTAAGTGAGTAAGTAGTATGTATACGATGAACTGCGTTTAACTCGTGTAAATTTCTCGAGTTTGACGAGTATCTTCCATCTAACCAACTTTCACTTTCTTCGCTTTTACATGCCGTTTATATATAAACACACATATACATGTGCCGTATAATATGTGCAAAATATTAACGAGTCAATGGTTAAAAGTGAAAAATGTGTATAAAATTTATAACGTTATAAATTTCAATATGGAAAACGAGATAATGGCATTATTTTGGCGTAAGCTGCATAGCTTTTGAAATTATATTCTCCTGAGGCTATAAACTTTAGCTGAAGTTTCTGAAAGTTTTGAATTTCGAAACTAATTTTGATGATCTCTCTCTCTATAATGTTTTCAATATTTTCGATGGTCGTAAATCGTTATATTTTGTTCAATCAAAAGTCATATAAATTTTACAATTATTTATTAATATATTGTATATATATTATTTTAATAATAAATATCAAAAAAAAAATCTGCAGATATATCTTACCTCCATATCTCAACCTCCATATTCGCCAGATATGATTCCATGCATATATAATAATAAAGAGAACTTTAAAAGATCATCGTTCTATAAATATATATATTAATCTCTGTAAGAGATCAAAGTCGTTATAATAGATTGAGTTTTAGAAATATTTTGGAGATTAGAAATAATATAAATATTTGTTAATTTTTGATTTTTTTTAAATAAATATGTATATAGATGAATTCCAACATTCGCAATCATATTTCAATTTTTTTTTATTTATCATCACTTGTATCTATCGGTTGTTAAACTATGTTGTATACACGAGCAGCATGTTTCATCTTCATTTTCACCTTTGACGGCTGACTGTGGCTTCGAACCGAAAAGCACATAACCGTAATCACGTTCCGGTTTCTTACGGTTCAATCTTCCAGAGGATATTTTCACTAGGTCGTTAGATGCGCTCCCGTTTTTCCGATATCGAAAACCGGAAACCAACAGAATATACGATGTGATACTTCGAACTCGGATTCGATTTAACTTGCTTTATTACCCCGGTCGTATATTAAAATATTATAATGAAAGAAAATTATGCGCGCCGTTTTGTGGCAGTATATATAAATTTATGCAAAGGGCACGCAGTTTTACAAATTTAATTTACTCGCGAGTAATAATTGTGTATGAAGTCCGGAATAGGGGTTGAATTCGGAATGGGGGAGGAGGGGGTTGGAAAAAGTACGTTTCTGACATTTGATGAGTTTCGCCGGCGTCTCTTGGCGAATTTTATACTGTTTCTGCAATTCAGTTTGCATGCTTTTTAATTAAAAAGTTGCGTACGTTTAAAACGAAATTATTTTACATATATTGTATATATCAAAGAAGCGAATGTTTTCGAATGACATTTTAATATAAAATTTCACCGCCTAATTATAAAGTTTTTCATCTTTCTTACGACAAAAATGGCAATTGTCTTGAATAAATATTGTTTTTTACTAATTTAATTAATCGTCTAAATACGTTGATATTTTTATTTTCAAAAGATTTTTTTTAAACAGTTTGATCGTTCTAAAGTAATTCAAACGTTTCTCCACTGAGAATTTTTTACTACTAACTTAAAATTATTATAGATATAAATAATATTTATACACGTTTTATTAAAATTAATATATTAAAGTGTTCTGATATAAACAATCATTTATTGTTCCATGTTTATATGGATTAAAAATTTTATTATGGAATGCGGATTAATATAAGATAAGAAAATATTATATTCATTTAAAAGCGTGTAATTTTTCATTTTATAATATTGTATAGAAAGAGTGTGAAAATTCGTTATAAAGAAATTAATATAAAAACGGCACCTCTCTAGTGCAAATTAGATTTAATGAGAAAAAATATATAATAATATTATTATATTTAAAATAATTACACGATATATAGATATCAAAATTACAATTCGATCAACGTGATCCGTATATATAACACAAACGTTATATGATTTTAGTCAAATCGCTCAGCATATCCATAAAAAGGGAAAAACCGTCGCCGCCCTTTTCTTCCGTCTTATTCGATTTTTTCGGTTTCTTTTTCGATTTAGTTATATGTAGAAAATATTTGCGTAGACGGTTAAGTCGACACGATATGGGCCCGTAAGTCCTATAAAGCCGTCCCCGCGAAAAATCTATAAAAGCGATCCATATTTTTCCCGTGGAAAATTCGCATACAGAAGCGAAACGATATTTATATACGTCTCCGTCGGAAAAATGTCTTTGTGAGAGAAAAACGTATGCGAACAACACACATAATATTATGGATTTACTATGATCCTAACACGAAAAACACAAACGTGAAAAAATATCCACTCTAATATATGCTACGCGTTTTATGTTTGTATTTATATTTTGGGGGGGAAAAGCTTTGAAGACGATTCCTTTTGTATGTATTCTTATAAAAATATATTTCAATTCGATCGATTTTTTTTTTTTGCAATTCGTGATATTTATTTATTTTAATAATTTTTGTATTAAAATTATTCCATCTATATAAAAATTCTTAGCTATTATTGAAAGAAAGGATTCCAATAATAAATTTTCAATATATAAAGAACCAAATGAACGACATTGAAAACAATATAAATAATATATTTAGAATTCTGAAAATTGTTTAGAAAAAAATATACTAAAAATAAATTTAAATGTTTGTTATTATAAATATAATTATTATTTAATTCAAAAAATATTTTAATTTGTTATAGTTTATATTGCATAAATAAAATTAATTTTAAAAAATATATATATCGTTGAGAATTTAATTCAGATTTATATATAGAAATCGCATCAAGATAAAATTAAATATTTTTTTTCACAGTACTAAAAACATCGACATTAGAAACGATTTCCGAGCTGAAAGCTCTCGTTGCATTCGAAAACTTTAAATGAAAATCAATATTTACTCGGTAAGGGTGTGAATTAATTCAGATCGAGCTCTGAACAAATCCACGTTGGCGAAAGTACGTTTTCTATTATTTTCTTTTTAATTTTTTTTTTGTACTATTTTCTTTTTTTGGATAAAAATGTAGAAGGAAATGAATTCCGTCGGGAGCATTTTTCGAATGAATAAAATGAGTCATGTAATGTTGCACGTGAGCAAATTTGCATTTGTGAAAAGCGACCGTGTTGGCCGAATAATTTTTATATTTTTTATTATTATTATTATTATTTATCCAAGAGACGCATATATAATCTAAATTATTATTTAACGTCTGAGCGGTATTATTGAAATTTATATTAAGCGTATTTCTCGCATGTGTTGTGTGTGAAAAATGGTACGCTAATAGTGTGCACGTGCACCGGTTACGGGCACTCTGTTATAAAGAAGATTTTTTAACGTGTAATTTCATTATTTTATATCGTTCGAGATGAATTATTGTATTGTGTATATATATATATATATATATTTATATTGTGATTTGACAAAATGCAATATGAATATGAATAATGAATTTATATGTTGTTCAAATGAATTATGACATTCACTTGGTTCGGGTCGTTTGCATAAATTTCTCAATTTGAATCAATTGTATATTTTATTGCACGTAAAATATTATTTAATATTAAATGATTACTTTGTAAATTGTTATTCTAAAAATAATATACTATTTTTTATGTAAAAATTGTTTGATTTTAAAATCAGTGTTGAAACGGTCCTTTACAGAATACTCTCAGAAAGTTAATCATTCGGTCAAAAAGAAATAACTTTACGTATCTAAATTAGAAATGGTTAAAACATTAACTGATACACAAATTTGTTTAAAAAATATTTTTCAATTTATTTTTACAGACAACCACATTTTTTGATATCTGAATACCTGAAATGAGATAGCAGCTTTTTCAACTGCAAATAGACTGAAAATGAATAATATAGAAAAAATTTGAATTTTAAATCTAGAAACCTGATATTATACATTAAAATTCTTCAATATTACAATGTAGAAAGCAACCAAAAATCACCTCATTATATTACATTTTCCTGAACAATCATATTAATTTTTATCCGAATATGTATTTAACATAAGATATATATATATATATATATATATATATATATATATATATATATATACAATTGTATATATGGCATGTAACGCATAATTTAATCTGAAGGGCAATTTGGTAGTGATGTTTAATTCAAATTTAATTATCCGCGTCCTTATTTTGCCCCGCTTAACATTTTCACATCGGCATAAGAATTTAATATGCTCACCTTTTGCCGAAAGGACAAACATGCAAGCTCACATATAATACATATATATATATATATATATATATATATATATATATATATATATATATATATAATATAAACGGCATGCGAGCTTTTGCCGGTCGTACTTTTGCGCAAATATTTATATACGCTCGTATAAAAACGTAAATGTCATTACAGCGATTAAACGACGATAATAATAATAGAAAAAGCGCTTGTTAACCCTCACTCTGCGGGGTTTGAATAAAAAAAAAGAGAGACAAACGATTTAATAAAAAAAAATATATACATACGATATTATATTGTATGTTATATTCGCGTTAAATTGACTGTGAAACTCGATGAATATGAATGAATTGTAAATATTGTAAATTATAATATATGTATTTTTATATAACGGTTCAGAAGTTCGATGAGTTTTATTCGTATTGAAAAATGATTATATTTATATATGTGTGTTTTATATATTTCTTACAAAGTTATTGTATTAAATTGAGTTTTAAAATAAAATATTAATAATAATAATAATAAAGCGTGTATTCATTCAATTTTCATCGTTTCTGAAAATTGCTTTATCATTTTGAGCATCGCTGTGATTTTAATGTTTGATTAAATCATAATATTTAGTTTCAAGATGAATATAACTTGTTATAATATTAAATATAAATTCACTATATATTTATTATAACGAAAGTTTTTATTGTATTTATTCGTTATCTAATGTGTCATTTATACTATTTTATATATTTATAGCATTATCGATCGATTTCCTTTGTGAATCTAGAATAATTTTGATATTTCAATCATTTTGATCAGTATTTACTAACCTTTTGTATGTCGTCCTTTATTCAACGTTTCAAAGATTTTAATGCCTCATTTGACATAAAAGGCAACTTTAGCGGGCTTTTGAACAAACTTCTCATATTGTACCTTATTTTGTTTGTCATCAATATCGATGATTTATTATTCTCAAATACGTTACAAAATAATGATTTTATAAATACAATTTAAAAAATGCAACAGTTATTTTAATTATTATAGAATTTTTTTTTCAATTTAAAAAAGATGTTCCATTAAAATTTTTAGGTTTACAAAAATTTTCAAAACCTTTAATTAATTATATTATATAAATATTAATTTCAGTTTAAGATCATCTTTGAAATTTAAAATATAAATATATAGAATCATATTTTTTAGTCTTTGAAATAAATTCGAATCGAATAAAAAAATTATTTCATAATTTAAACAACAGAAACATTTCAACGAACAATAATAAAATATAAATGTAATTTTAATTTTAGTTTCTAGGAAAAAGCGATTAAATTATAAAATCGCATTTTAAGCCGTCGACGAAACAACGTAGGCGATTTCTTGCGAAAAATTATATATTTTTCCGACGCAGTCGATATAATCGGTTAGAGTTTTCCGCTCGCGAAAAGTCCTTTTATTCACGGTTAACGCCTCGTAACGAAAATCTCCTCGAAGTGGAAGAATATTAACGGAATGGGTACTTCGCTACGGGGGGGGGAGAAGGAAAAAAGGAGTAAAATATTTAACAAATATATATATATATATACCTGAAATCGAAAATGAAAAGAATAATTCTCGGTTTTCCCTCTTTTTTTTCCTTTAAACCGGTGATTGTTGCTCGTTTAGCATTAGCATAATATTTCGTTGTGTATAACACGCGTTTTAATAACGGCGATTAAAATAAAAAATATATATATTATATATATATATATATATATATATATATATAATAACATTATAAAAAGATAATAATAATAATTTTGACGATATTTAATATAGAAATAAAAATTTTAAATCTCAGTATTAAAAAAAATATTTAAATATTTTACATATTAAAAATATTTTTTTTAATAAAAATAAATGTAAATTCATTATATAAAATGGATTAAAAAAATAAAATATAATATTTACAAAATCTTGAAATTTTTATAATTTTATTCATATATATATATATGCAAATGAATATGGCTTTATTCAAAGCAATATTGCTAATATTTTTTATATACATATTCATTTTATAAACAAGAAGAATTTTTGTTTTAAAACATTTAAAACAAACAAGCTTTTTTTATAATTAAATTTTTAAATCTTTATATTATATAATATTTTAATAAAAAAATATTTACTTTATTTGCGATTTCATTAATACAATTTAATTTTTGTTTCCACCTACTTTTATATATATAATAATATCCTGAAATTTCGAACCGTATTCAAAATAATACAACGCTGATTATTCAGCGATGGGCAAATTGCAACTTATGAGCCAAATATGGTTAATAAATAATATGTAAATTATACTTTATATTACAAATATAATAAATAGTAAAATAATCTCATTCGCCTAGTGAATACTACGATATTATAAGATCATAGTGATGAAGTTATTCATTTTTTTATAAAAAAAGTTTGTCGATCACTCATTTAACCATTTTTATATTCATTACTTTTTTTCTGAAAAAAAATAATAATTAAAATTAAAAAATAAATCTATTTTTTTTTTGCATTTATATCATTTGTACACTGATATTTGAATATACGCAATACTTTATTATTATATATTCAGAAGTATTACGTATTCTCGCAGTAGCGTGAATTTAATTTACGGACAAACCATACCCTCATTTTCAAACCCCTGTCCACACGCACACGCACACACACACACACACACACACATTTTCATACTAACCGATTGCAAGAGATCACGTGACACGTATGCGTTGAACTATAAGCCCTTTTTGGGTGCTCGTATATAATAAAAGGGAGAACGTCTCATTTGTCAAAGTACGATGACAGTTCGTTGTACCATCAACTTGCGACTCATGACGAGCATTATGCAAATATTGTTCTTACACATTAATCACGCGCGTGAAATAGAAATTTCGTCACGAACGTGCCGCTAGTACGCTGCACACAAATTGATATATAATACGAATTTGAATGCATGCCAGGATTAATATGAAAACGATATAGGATCGAATTCACTATTGAACATCTTAATTATTATATCATTTTTAATTGAAATTTAAATATTTTACTATATTATTTTTTTTACTATTATTATAGAAATATATATTATTTTTATTATGAAAAACAATATACGATTTTCATAAATATATATATATAATAAAAGTTGAGTTTAAATGAAAGTATATGCATTATTTATTTATTTAATATATATATATATATATATATATATATATATATATATATATATATATATATATATATATATATATATATATATATATATATATATAGCGTATTATTCTTTTTTTAGAATTCAATTGTTACAATTGTGCAAATTCGCACACGGCTCCACTGTAATTATTATATAATAAATATACACGTTTTTAGTATATTAAAATTAAATTTTAAATATTATTAAATTCGTATTCAAGAATGCATATTTTAAGTTTTAAAGATCATTTAATATTAATTATTAATTGTAAAAATAAAGTAACATTTAACGAAAGTAAAAAGTGCTACACCACCACAACCGTCGACCATCGCTAGCGTTTTATATATATATATATATATATATATATATTTGTGTGTGTGTGTGTGTGTGTGTTATTTAATATGATATAATTTTAAATTTAATATATTTTAAAATATTATAGAAAATCATTTATTTATGTCATTAGTAGATAATTTAAGATTTAATATAATAAATATAATAATAAAATGTGTAATATTTTATATTAATAAATTGTTCATAAATCTTTAAATAACTCACAATGACATGTTCTATCATTGAAGAAAAGTTTTCCTATGCGTTGAGGGGGGGGGAGTAGATGAAAAAAAAAGGAAAATTTAATTTGGCGATATTGGTGTGACGTGACACATTCTTTAAAGCGACGTGAAATTAAATTTTCATATAAAATTTACGACTTCGTGCATTTTTACTATCGCCATTGTACGAAAAGGCGTTTTAAATATTAAAGTTTATTTGAATTTGCGGCTCAAAAAAAAAAAAAATTCTTTAAAATTTACAATAAAAAATTTCACATTAAACACATCGTTCTTTTTAATAAATGTTAAAATATTTTATGACGAATATATACATCGTGTATTTTACTTTTATATATAGAAAGAAATAAAATTGAAGAGTCAACAAAATATTTTTTTTTTTTTCGAAAAATTAAAATTTATCTTTCGATTGATTCTTCTATCATTTTATTAGGTATAATTAATAGATTATGAAAAATTCTATAATCTAGATGTGTTGAAATTTCTGTCCACGCATCATTTTCGACATCATATTCGTAAACCGATTTCGAATTTTCTCCACCTGAAAATTTCCAAAATAAATTTTAATCTAATTATACTAATTAATAATCGACAATATTGTATTAATAATAATCACCGGTAATATAAATCTTTTTGTTCACAGCAATAGCAGAGCTTCCATAAAGCGATACAGGCAAATCGGCCTTAAGTGTCCATTCGTGATTTTTTATATCGTACATTTGAACCATTTCCAAAGACACTTCCAAATCTTTTCCACCCATAACATATATATAATCATTGATAACGGCCGCCTAATAATCAATATTCAAAAAAAAATATTAATACATAAATTAATTTATTATATATACACTAAAAATTAATTTTACCGCACAACCATAAACTTCTTGCAATAAGGGTGTCGCTATTTGCCATTGATCTTTTAAAGGATCATATATTTCCATCGAATCCAAAGGATTACCATCACTACTACCTCCGATCACATATAATTTACCTCCATGAACTACAGTTGCGTGTGAATGTCGCTTATAAATCATTGATTCGAGTTGTTGCCACATTTGTAATGAAGGATTCCACCTGGAATTAAAATTTTTATTTTTTTTATAAATTGTCATCAAAAAAAATTAATAATAAATATATTAAAAATCAATTATACATATCGAGAGAATTTAAATCGTCTGCCCCTTTTCCACCACAAATATATACATATTCATCCATAACGGTTGCTGTGAATAATATTTTGGCTTCCTTCATCGAAGGTAATTCCTCAAATCGTTTCGTAATCAGATTGAAAGATCGCACCTAAATATTTATAAAATAAATATTTTTTTTTTAATATTATACAATAAAACGCTTACCGTATTGACAATTTCATAATTATTTTTAAATCCTCCAAACATCAATAAATTGTCTTCAAATATAACCGATTGAAATTCTACTAAATCTATATCCATCTGATGATAAATAGTCCAAGATTTAGTTTTGTAATCAAACTTTTCAATTACTTGAGCATTCTAAAATTAATACAGATTCATTTTTGATGAAATTAAAAATATATATTTTATTTAAAAACGAAAAAAAACGAACATGATCCTCCGTATTGCCTACTATTAATAGTGTATCTTTTATTTCTAAACATGGACTAACTTCATTTTGCTTTTCAAGTAAAGTATGCCATTTTAATCTATCAATAAAAATTTTACAAACGTCAGGTAATTTTTTAGTATTTTGTTCTTCCATTACTCTAAAAATAAGCTGCAAATAATAATAATAATAAAATAACTTTTTTTTATTACTTTATTTAAAATGAATAAATTAATATATATTGAAATTTTACATATATGGATACAATTATGAAAGAATTACCTCTTTTGACACGAATTCCATTTTAATTCTACCAAGTAAAGTTGAAAAATTTTGATTTCGATTCTCTGGATCATCTTTAACCCATAAAGTCACTGCTTCAAAAAGTATGTCTTCGTTCTCAACATTTAAACTGTCATCTTTCAATATTCCGTTTAATTCAACGAAAGTCAAATCCAAATATTCTCCGTTTTTGATTAACTGAAAACAATCTCATACTATATTTAAGACCAAATTAAAAATAAAAATTTTATAATAACAGTTATACCTCATTAAATTTTTCGGAAAGTTTTTGATAATTTCGAGCTTTTTCCGAATGTGGATATTTCTCGTTCAAAGCCCGTTTGATAAACAGGTGATCTTCTATCTCATAAATTTTATACCATGGAAATACTTTTTCATCAATAAACTAAAATTTTTACACAGAAATAAATTAAATTTATTTTGTAAATTCACAAAATATGTATTTTAAATATATACATTATTTGATAAAGAAGATAATCGAATTAATTCCATCAGTTCATCGAAGTATTTCGAACGATCCTCTTCATCATAAATAATCCAATCTCCTAATGCTTTAAATACAGCTTCTTCATTTTCAACAACTACATCATTAGATTTCAGAATTTGCTTTAATTGATTCAAGTTCAATTTTAAGAAATGTGAATGTAATATGATCTATTAAAAAATCAATATTATCAACATTAACAATATAACAATATGCGATAAAAACATGTTTGGAATTTTTTCAGAACTGTTTTATGATAAGTAAAAAAAAAATATGATTTTTTTTGACATATTTACGATATTATACCTTTTCAAAATTCCTGCAAACATACTTTTCCATCAAATTGGCAAGAGATGTGTTCTCAAATTTTTCAGCAATGTTCCAAAAGGTTAAAAAATTATTTTCATTAACATTGTTTCTCATGAATGAAATACAATATTTATGCATCGCCTGGTGATCGATCAATTTAGAAAATTCCAATACGCTTTGTATTATATATTGTTGATTTTTTAAATCTAAAAATAAAATAAAAAAATAAGAAAAATATTTATATTAAAAATACTTCATAAAATATTCAAAACTAAATACCCATAATTTTGTGCTTAAAATATTGATTTACAATTTCCATCAAGTTTTGTTTATAAGGAATATGAGAACTATTTTCAATTATAACTTTATTTTCTCCATTTTTAATTTTTTCTTTAAAATATTCACTATTTAAACCAAAAAGTAGTCTATTCGTTTTAAAACTTTCACTAAAAATATTAATAATTAAATTATATCACGGCAAAAAAATAACTATATATTTATATAAGAAAAAAAATAATTAGAATTAAAAAAATACTCACAATTCATCTCCAAAAATTATAGTTAAATCCAAATACCATTCTTCATTTTCAATTTTACTAAAATCGATTGTCATTTCAATAAAATCTGAATATTTTAAATGTGACATGTTGTATTTTTAATCTAAAAATATATGTTTTAAAATAAATAATATGTAAAATTTTAACCAAGTATTTCTAGTTTAATGTAATAACTTTGCTCGTTGAGGAACAAATGATTTTTCTATCAGCTTTTAACTTATATATATACATATATATATATATATATATATATATATATATATATATATATATATATATATATATATATATCATTATTTTGTTCTAGAATATTATAAAATCATATTTAAGATAACACAACCATTATCTAAAATTATGGTATAATGTAATTGTTTTAAGATTATTATATCTTATAGTTAAAGATTGCACATTTCCGTTCTAAATTTAGTGGTTTGCGGTTAATGGTTATTTATAGTATACATATCATTGATAAAAAATATTACTTGAATATATAAAAATATATATTTTTATTGAAAAAAATAATTAATAATATGAATTAAATGATTCAACAGTTTTATAGAAATAAAAACCTTTTATTCAAATATCATAATTATTTATATGGGATTGAGTTATTAACTCCGTATTCAAACGTCAAACATATTTCATTTCTTTTATGATATTTTATATATTAATCTTAATTTTCGTAAATTAATTATAATAAAAGCAATGCACAAATGATTCTAGAAAAAAAAAGAACCGAATATAAAACGAGACAATATCGTTTGACTCGCGTTATTTACATATTAATAATATAAATTTACGACGCTGAAAGCCATTTAAATAATCGAGCTTTAATTAAAACGTGATGTTTACGTACCGTTAATCAAAATTTATATATTCACGTGAAATAAAAAAAAATAAAATACATAAACATAAAACAACAACAAAACATCCCCGTTCAATGTTTTTTTTTTCTATCCGAGCTCTAAGTGGTAGAAAATAAGAAATAATAGCGCACCACGATGGATGGAAACTATTTGTACTACCGGTGGACGAAAGCATGAAAATGAAAATAAAAACGAAAACAAACAAAAAAAAATAAAAATAAACAAAAACAAACTCCTAGAAGAGGAGAGAGAGAAAAAAACGACGCAAGTAGGAAAAGTACTAAGATACGACACGGTCGACGAAGAAATAGTGGTTCGAAAGTTTTTTTCCGAGTGGGTTAAATCTATGGATAAATAAATAGATGAAATGGATGTCCGTGAAATTCGATAGCCAATCCGGACCACCTGCAGCCAAAATCGGCCAAAGGAACAAAGTGGGCCAACGGGTAAGGTTTTTTTTTATTTTTATTATTATTATTATTTTTTTCACCTTTTTTGACCCGGAATGATATCCGAATGCCGGTCGACCTGTGGGAGCCGTATTCGCATTGCAAATAAAATTTTTAATGTTTATATATATATATATATATATATATATATATATATATATATATATATATATGTGTGTGTGTGTGTGTGTGTGTGTGTGTGTGTGTTGAGGCTTTATTATTATAATTGATTAAAAAATTATATATTGTGAAAAGACGCTCATTTGATTAATGATGTTAAAGTTTTTTTTTTTTAATCAAAATTATTTCTTGACTTAAAATATGTTGATTCAAAATTGCGAATTTTTTTTTGTAATATTTCCAATATATAAAGAATTATTAAATATATTTGGATTTAAATAACAAAAATTATTTAAATAAAAAAAAAACAAAACAATTATCAAATTTAATTCAGCAAAAATCGTATTATTCGTTTATTTAAATACAACACCAAACATTTTTATCATTTATCCCGACTTAATATATATTATATATAGCAGGTTGGCTACTCTAAAAAAAAATTATTTTATTTTGATTAAAATATTATAAAATTGATTAAATATAATATATTATCGATATAATTCATTCATGATCATAAATGAAATAAAATTATTTTATTATATTAATGTCAAAACAGCGACGTTCCGCTGTAAATTATATATATATTTATATATATATATATATATATATATATATATATATATATATATATATATATATATATATATATATATTTATAAAGATTTATCGCTCGACGCAATGAAGCTTTAAAAAGGCCGGTTGAACAAACTTTTAAGGGTCGGGGATCGAAAGCTGTTTTCGTAGAAGACGTATGAATTCTCGTATACCGTTATCCGGTAACATAAAATATTACAATACATACAAAATCGTTTCCTATAATACATGGATATATATATATATATATATATATATATATATATATATATATATATATATATATATTTCCATTCGTTTACGATGATAAAATACGCGAAAAAAATGCATAATATATATATATATATATATATATATATATATATATATATATATATATATATATATATATATACGACAAAATGGGGGGGCGATACGAATAAGCTCGAAATATTGTGTTTATCGATATAGCAAAATCCGGAAATTCGTCCCGTATACCATGTTGTTTTTCTAATAATTTAGGAACGATGTAAACATTAAAAATTCAACAATATGAAAAATTGATGACCATTTTCATTTCAGATCGTATATTTTCTATAATATACGTATTATAAATATACGCGATCATCGAATTTATTCAATATATAATATATTAGATTTTTTTTTATTCAAATTCATAGAATATCGGTCACATATATTATTACAAAAATTTTATTATATATAAATTATTTTTTAATATTATAAAATTGTACGTTTTATACGTTGTTTTATAAATAAATTTATCCATTATATAATAATTCTTTTCACTTCTATTCATGTCTGAAGATGATGTATTGCTGCAATAGTTTCAACATCGAAGCAATCTCTCTAAGGAATTCCAACTACAGTTTTGTTTTTCATTTCTGAATAAACTCTCACAATGATAGTTGTATTTTATTTTTATCATCAATTTTTAATATTATCTTTTATATTATTATGTAATAATAATAAATACTATAATTAAAATTGTATTATATTTATAATAATATGATTTTTTTTTTAATTAAAATTCACAATACTGTTTGAATTACTTACACGATTTAGTAGTTTAAATAATCAATGAAACAACAACTTTTCCGAGTCAAAATATCCTTTTTTTTTTTGAAGCGATTCCTTAATTTCCTATTTTTATCAAAAATATATTTCACAATATTTTAATCGTTTCTTTGTTAATTAATATTATTTTGTTTTTTTTTTTTAATATAATTTTATTTGAATTTTTTTAATTATAATAAAAATATTATGTATATAACATTATTTTAATCTGCATTATTAATGAAATATGGTATATAATATCGGAAAAACCGTTTTCAATTAAACGAAAATATTCCTTTTTCCGGCGCATAGTTATAAAATAAATTTCAACGAAAACAATATTCCGGCACACATATTTCCAAAATTAATTAGTAGTTTCAATAAACAACTTCGGGACAAGTGACAAAGCATCGTAGGCATGTTCGCTTATTCGCATAGCGTACAAAACGCCTCGGTATTAATTAATGCAAAGTTGTAATGCGCGCATTATTACGGCCGGAAACGGAAATAATTTAAACGGGGCGCGCGGGCGGTAAATACGGAGGAGGAGCGCGCGGAGGACGCACACTGTTATATGGCGGGGGGGGAGTGAACGGGAACGATCGCAGAAGTGAGCAACGAAAGAAAATTGGCCACGGGCGGGGGGCGGGGGGCGGGGGAAGAGGGTCACGCGGTGTTCCGTTTCCGGTACGTACCCCGTTCTATTGTGTTTTCGGAAAAACGGAAAATTCCGGTTGAGAACGTGTAAAAAAAAATATCGCGCCACCATTCATCAATCCGACGCAAATAAACAAAAACAGGAAGCGCTCGGTTTTCCGATTTCGTTGAATTTTCTTTCGCACGTTCCGTTTTTAAAAACGCCGTGTCGTTTATTTATATCGCGTCTTTAGATTTAAATAGTTTGTTATGTGTGCAGCGGCGCCGCTAGGGAGACGTTTATTGCATCGTAAAATATTACGGAAAAACGTGTTTTTTTTTTTATTTTCGCAAATAAAATAAATTGAATTTCACAATTTATACGTCTTGTTTTTAAAAATTTTTCGCTAATAATATCAAAAAGAAATTCGCTACGGTGTTTTGAAAATATTTCGACTGCGTAAAATTTTGATTTTTATTTTTATAGTTGTAAGACGGAAATTTCGTTTTGAAAGTTGTCCTTTAAAGCTCTTCACGAGTTTAAAGTTGAGATACATTAAGTGCATTTTGTCGTTTGTTTCCAAGCTTTGAGTTCGCTTTTAGCTGACCCTATACGACACACAATATGATGAAAAAAAGTAATGTTTCTACACTGCAACTAAATGACATATATGTTACATTAAATTCTCAAAAATATTTTTATCTACTTGTTTTCTTTTATATAATCACAAATCATAATAAAAAATATATTTATTTTTTTAAATTATATATATAAATTTCTGAATCAATTATCATTAGTTTATATAGTAATTTATGTTAACGTTAACAATAATCGATCTCAATCAGTATTTTGCATGTGAAATAGACTATAAATAATGGTCTTTCAGTAGCAGATTTCATATATGTAATTGTAAGATTATCACACGAGATATACAGTAGCAAACATCAACATATTTCTATTTAAATATTCAATCTATTTTTTTTAATATCATCAGTTTTGTACGAATCGAAATTTTCAAAATTCAATTATCGAAAAACGCCACCTTCGACCAACTTCAGAGCGATTGCCTTTGCTGAAGTTTTGCAGACTTGCTGAATTTTCATTCTGGTCACGGTTTGCAACGGACAATTACAGTTAGTGTAAAATGGAAAAAGCATGCAAAAGAACTATCGTCGTAATAATAGAAAAAAAAAGTAGAAGAAAAACGCACTACTTTCGTCGTATACGAAGCAGTTACGGCGGAATCGAAATAGAACCTTCGATTTGTTTGTAATTTCCCAAGTCAGTTATCTGGATTCGAAATCGTTATGTTCATTGACACAATTGATAAGATTACACGATATAAATAGACTCTTTAATATACATTATATATTTTTATATAACAAATAAAATAATCGTTTTGCTGATAAATGATAATTTATTATTAATATATATGATATTTTTTTTATTATTATTTGAATTGTTTTCTCTTTGTTATATTAGATATTTTGTTAAAAACTTTTTGAAAATGTTAACTATATTATATGATTTTTTATTATTAATAAAAAGTTTAACTAAGAAAGCAAACAGTTTTAAAAGATTATAAATAGAGCATAAATATTCAAGTATGCGAAGAATCTCATTGATGAAAATTCAACATCACTATTAAAATTACTATCATATAATATTAATTTTCTATATTAACTAGACACAAAATTTATATATATAAATAATAGACAATATAGATTATATTTGTATTCAAAATAAGCTATTAAAATACGAATTAAAATGTTCTGAAAAAAAATGAATCGTAAATATTTTCACGAATTAAATATCAAACTCGCTATATAAATAGCGAGAAAAAAAAAGCAATATTGACTCATTTAAAAACCCATTTACACAATTTTTCGCGAAATATTTAGGGGGGGGATGAGTTTTGGGCAGTCGCAGTGCGACGGGGGTTTCGCATCTCGACGCGCCTCAAAAAAAAAAACTTTTAAACCAAATCCTCAATTAAAGAAGCCTTCGGCTTAATAAACAATGAGGCTTTCTCGTGGAAAATTTCTTACGGCAAAGTCCTGCGAAAAGTTCACCGCAAAAGCGCCTACACCCCCCCCTCCCTCTTATACGCTCCCGCCGCCCCCCTTTCTCATTATTCAGTATTTTTTATGCAAATTAATATGAATTCCTGGCGCGTGAACTCTTTTCGACGTGGTAAATTTTCACTACATGAGCTACATTTTATTAACAATAAAGAGTTTATATCGTTTATATACTTTTTTGTATATACATACATATTTTTTGTGTGTATGTGTTGTAAATAATAATTTTGCATTTAAATTAATATAAAATGTGAATAATTGAAATTACAAAAAAAATATTTTTTTATTATATAATTTATTATAACAGCAGAGTATATATATTTATATACACAGATAGCATTATATATATATATATGATAATTAAAAAATATAAACATGAACTTAGATATTAAAATCTTTCTTCCTAAATATTTTATATATCAAATTTATAACTTTAGTTTAATATTTACAAACATATTACAGTTTTATATTTATATATAGAATTATCATAAATATATTCTCTCTCTCTCTCTCTATATATATATATATATATATATATATACCATATATATGCGTATGTGTATGTAATTTTAATTTAATTTTAACTTTTCAACTTTCACAGCATTTTTAAACCGAATTTCACATGGAAAGTTGGCTATTGTTGTTATTATTGCAACAAGGTAACACGAAAACTAAATACGTACAAATTCCGTATTCTACTAACAACAACAACAACAACGACGAAAAACCGACGTAAAAAATAACAAAATTCTGCAGAAAATAGCGAATATTTTTAATTAAAAATAATCCGATTCGCTTCCGATTATTTTCACGTTTTTTTTTTCATTAATATATATATATATATATATATATATATACAATATATCCTTAGAATTTTCACATTTTCCGCGAAAAATCTGTCGCCGACATGTGTACAGCGATATATACACGCGCGAATAAAGCTACGACCTCGTTTCGCTAATTATTCGAAAAAGGAAAGAAAAAAAAAGAAAACGTAGAGGTCGGTTTTGGAAGAGCATCGCTAATTTTGTGCACGTTGAAAGTTTTCGAGCTTTTTCAAGTTTTGGACACGCTCCAAAAATATCATTATAAAATGCGGCCTTTTTAACAAAAAATAATAATAATAATAATAAAACCTAAAAAAAAACAAATACGGTCACATTTCGCACTACGTAAATCGGACAACGTTACCGAATGAAGAGCCGCATGCGACGAACGCGAGATTCATCTTGTAAAAATGCATTCATACCATAAAAATTCTGCAACGGAAATATCGAGTCGTTTTAGTTCGCACATAAAACGAAAATATTCTATTCTATTATATTATATTCGAATTTTATATATATCGAATGAATATAATAATATTATACGCTATAAATATTCCAACAAATATATATCATCAGAACGAACGAAATTCGTCATTTTTCTAAAAAAAAAAAATCAATGATGATGATATTAAGTAATCAAACAAATAAACTTGATTTTTTATTCTACGAATTAAAATCCTAATATCCGATAAAAATAATTTCGTTTAATATTATAATACTACTGTGAGTGGATCAAAATTGGACCCTTCTTCAAAATTATCGACGATTATTTATAACTTCAAGTTATTAAATAGTCGTATTTGATATATCATTTTATTATTAAAAATTGATTTTTAATATCTACCCACTTTTTACATTTCATTTAATGTTGTTAATTTTTATTTTCTATATTTATATAAATATATTAAAATATATATTTATACAATATACATATTTTTTTTAAATAAATATATAGAAAATATTAAGCATGAATTTGACATTTCTAACACTTAAAAAATAAAAAAAAGAAATAAAATTAAAAAAAAATAATAATGAAAATACTATCACATTGTTGATTAATTAATTTTATTGCAAAATATATAATTAATATTTTTGTATAATATATATGAAAAAAAAATATTGAAATCAAAGTATTAAAAAATATTCTATAAAATATATTATGATATAATGTTGAAGTAATAAAGAGGATTTTTTTTTTGCAAAAAGTTTTTTTACTGCAGCATAAAGAAAGTGTTTTTTAATCATTTTAATGTACCTATTTGAGTTTAAAACGGGAAATAAAATAAATATTTACCCCTGAGGTTAATAAATTCACAGCACAAACGTAGTACAAGAAATAAATTCATAATTACTGTCTGTTATACAATATATAAACTTAAATTACTTCCTATTTATATATCGATATATTACATTAACATTTTCTGCACGTTTAACCATATATATATTTTTTTTAAAAGCCTTTAATATTTATTTCGTAAAAATGTAATAAAAAAAATAATAAAATTATCATTCCACATCGAAATCGTGATCTTAGATTATTTTTATGCCAACACAGAAAAAACCATTTAAAATTGTCATCATATAATTTTAATAGAGCAGAAAGGAAAAAAATAATAATAAAACCAATTTACAATAAAAAAAATTCAATAGCTTTAAAAATTCAAAACGTTTTATGCTCCCTTTTGAGTTTCTTATTGATGTTTTTCTTTCTTTCACAAAAGTTGAATTGCTAATTTTTATTTAAAATTCTCAATAATTCATCAAAGGTTTCGAGTTATTTTAGCATTTTCATAACAGAAAAAAAAACCGTTCTATATAATAACATTTATAAAGAGTCGAATACAAATTTTTTCGTTTATATAAACTATTATATTTTTTATAAAGATATAAAATCTATAAATTGTGTATTTTTTTTACGAAAATCATACTTTTCATACATTTTACTATCAACATAGTCATTCATCAAAATAATTAATTCGTATAACCATGGATTAATTGTGCACCAATTTTACTATACAAGATAGAAAATAGGTTCAAAACCAACTTGCTGGGGAAAATGAAACCTATGAATCTGTCTTTAAGATCGTGCAATTTAACACTGCTGAAGTATTTTTTTCTAAAATTATATAAAGTTTCTAAACTATACAGATAAAACGTAAGCAATTAACACCATGAAAGACAATATTTGCCACGTTATATATATGTATATGGCTTCAAATGCTGCAACAAGTGATCGAGAATCGGACTTTCCGTTTAGATTTCCTTCAAACCAACCTAGATAGCCAAATATCGGGAATTATATTCAAGTAAAATGATACAGAATTATCCTCCAAACAAAGTTAAATTCATGTTAAATAACAATATTTATTTAAATTTAAAGATTCATATATATACTTATAAAAGACACCCTATATATCATAGATTAAAAGAAAAGAGAATAAATTCAAATTATTCGAATTTACAATAATGAGGGTTGTTTAACATTTATATTAGAACTACTGATATATTTATCAGGGAAACGATATCGGAAAACGAAGGTGTAAAATTGAAGGGATCGAAGTCTACGAAGCCTTAAGCGAATAATTGACTCACGCGTGCCCCATCAAACCCTAGTGCGTAATAAAAGCTTTCGTCCTGCAAAAGCTACCTATACACACACACAATAGAAAAGTAGAAACACGACGAAGAGTTTCCTAGGGATGGTGACAAAAAAAAGGGAGAAAATAAATAAAATGGACGAAATAAATAAAATAAAATAGAGAAACGCGAAACGATCGTCGTAGCGATGCGGTTTCGTCCTTTAGCCGAGAGCACATTATTTATCTTTTAATGGGGTCGTTTTCGTCGATTTAATTTCGCGTTTTTGGCCATTTAATTCCTGAAGGGGGGGAGGTGGAAAATGCGGAAAATACACCACCCAATGGGTGGGGGGGGGCGGAGGTCGAATCGTTATTCAGCATCGAACGTTTTTCTTTTCTTCTGAAGTTCGTCGACGATAATTAGTGACGTTATTTACGACGTCGCATTCATCAAGTAACCGCCGATTCGGATTATTCGATTTTTGTATAAAGGTAAAATTTAAAATAAAAAATAATATGAATATAAAAATAATCAATACATATATTTTAAACGTTTAGATATATTATTTGTAATGAATATTCGATATATATATATATATATATATATATATATATATATATTTCGAACATTATGAGTGTGTGTGTGATTTTCCATAGTAACAGTAAAAATAATCACGTTTGAGTTCCGTGCATATTCACACGAATTCAATTCCCGTAGAATAAGTGAAAGAATTCAGGTGAATTAAAATATTACTCAATTTGCATTTTTCAGATGAAAATAAAATAAAAGATCCAAAATCGAATACGAGAAAGGCTTTAAAACATATTAAAAATATACATATCAAGTATTGTCCATATTATTATATTGATGTGACCAGCTTATTTACAATAAAAAAAGGGAACATAATGAAAATTAGTCAAACACGACAATTCACAAAAAGAAGAACATTTAAAAAAAAAGAAAGACTGTCCTTTAAAAAGAGAACAATTGATCACCTTTTTAAAATAAAAAATAAATATATAACAAGTAAAATTAATATATAACGAGTTTATAAATGTATTCAAAAAAATTCAACACTTCAATTATATGTTTATTTAAAACGATACTCCATATTATATAATATAATATAAAAAGATCGTATTTTTAATCGATTTTATCAAATCTACACATTCGTATTGCCCGAAAATAAATTGAAAAAATATATTTTATTATCGCAATAAAACCCTTTTCATACGAATATAATAAAAAATAATAACAATAGATTTTGATTTCGATTGTCTTAAACAATCTTTTATATAAATAAATAAATATATATATATATATATATATATATATATATATATATATATATATATATATATGATCTGTCAATATTGAATTGTAATTGTCATCGACGTTCGCGTATCGTCAAATATTATTTCATACATCAAAACACAGCGAGAATTTGACTCGAAATATTTCAAAACGGAATATCAAATATTGTTTTATATACATCATATAATATTATATATATATATATATATATATATATATATATATATATATATATATATATATATATTCGAATTTTACACACACATAATATATTTAGAATACAATTTCATCGTGTTCGAATGATACGACTTTAAATTATATACATGTTTCCGATATTCAGTTCATGCGAGTAACGAGAGTAATCAGAACGTGCAATACGTATAATATATATATATATATATATATATATATATATATATATATATATATATATATATATATATATATATATACCATATATATAGCAATATGGAGGATATTTTAGAAACGAGAGTTGATTTTTATACGAAAATACTCTTGAAACGATTCGTCTATTCGTAATTCAATTATAATCGTAAATATTTTATAATGGATAAATTATTATACTTACAATTCTCAATAATAACAATTGATTTAGTCAACATGTGCGTTAACACTGAATAATTTATTACACGTGTCACGTTGTGTAATTTCACGTTGAATAAACTTTAATATCCGATGTGTCATTGAAAAGGTGTGATTTTTTTTTCTATATTTTATATAATATTTAATCATTTTTTTATTAATAAAAATTTGTTTTTCTATACTTAAAATTTATCTATTAATTCTTTTAAATATTTTAATATAAAATATAAATTGATCTTCATGAGAATATAAAAATATACCAATATCATATGTAATATATTCGTATAGTATAATAAAAAATATAAATAAAAATAATAATTTTCATTTAAAATGATAATCTTGTTGAATATACGACTTCGTGGGTGATTTCAAATCCCGGCATCCTTTCATCCCTTATTTCTTTATAGGGAAACATTCGCGGAAAACTCGATAACATCGGCGTTCATTTTCGAACGTCTCGCACAATAACATTGTCGTAATGTCTTGAAATAATAATTTATGCGAGACACTGGAATAATATTTGACATCTAACGAGAAGGTACGAACTTTCGTAAAAGGGCACAAATACCCTTTATATATATATATATATATATATATATATATATATATAATATAAATATACGTATATTCAGCAACGTCATATATGCTCACGTGAACATCCATCCGCACCGACGATTTCATTCAAAAGTCAACGTTTTATTATTAACCCGTTGCGGTCTGTGCGGTTTGTTTAGATTTTAATATTAATTATTACAATACGAAATTATTAAATTCATGCCCGTTTCTAACTATACATATGTAGAGAACTATATATTAGTATTAAAAATAATTGAAGTGACGTATGGAAATGAAACAATTCTTTGACTTATTGTGATTTATATAAAAGTAAAATATTTTCCAATTATATTGAGTATCCTTGACCCGATTTTATATTTATTATGTTCTGCGAATATTTCTAGATTCGACCAAACAAAGATCTTCAATTTTCGTAGATGACACAGCTCTACCATCTATTTATAAAAAGCTCATTATCGCTATTAAATTTCTATAAAATACGATATGAAATGGAAAATTAAAATCATTGGAACAAAATTGTTCATAACTAAATAATATACAATTTTTTATTTATAAATTTCAAACAATAGTATTAGATATAAATTAAATTTATTAAAAAATTGACATTTTTAAACATTTATTAAATTCGTTGTATCGGGTGGATAACTAAATTATTTAGTACAATATTTTGATTGATAACTTGCTCAAATTTTTAAACTGAGATTTTTAATTTTCCTTCTTATTCAAAATGCACATTTACTTACATTAGTTGCCAATCTAATATTAACAAAATAATATACTCTTATGTGTCTCACAATGAAAGGGTTAAAACAATAGTTACTCACTCTTATTATGAACGCGAAAATGAACTCGAAAAATATACATATATATATATATATATATATATATATATATATATATGAACGGTAGTCTAGTCAGTATCCGCAAAAAAAGAT
The DNA here is from genome assembly GCA_024500535.1 of Leptonema lineaticorne. NCBI lineage: Eukaryota > Metazoa > Arthropoda > Insecta > Trichoptera > Hydropsychidae > Leptonema > Leptonema lineaticorne. The sequence continues at coordinate 7,916,154 of JANIJI010000006.1, read as the reverse complement.
GTTTCGTCAAATTGCGAAAATTCGCGAAAATTGAGAAGCGAAAATCGGCATGATAAATAAGTTAGGGGCGAGGATTTGTTCTGAAAATTCGCGATTTATTCGGGAAAAGTCCTCGTCGCATTTTCCATTTCTCCGTTTTCTTACGCACTTTTCCTTGCCCCCCCCCCTTCTCCGTGACAATGATATTGTTCATTCAATTTTACCAGTGGATGTGACTGGAATTTGTCTCTCGATTTCTCGATTTGGTAGTGGTTTATTTTTATTTAAATAATCCTAATATTTTTCTACAGCTACAACCCTTATTTTTTTCAATTTGAAAAATGAACTATTCATATAGTTCTAAATCAGTCTGAAATGTGAACTATTTATGTAAAAAAAATATTCATAAAGCTTTTTCACAAATTTCATAATATTTTTTTATTATCTTATGCAATCAAATGCCTCATTTTGATATCATAATTAAATTTAGAAACAACTTAAATTAAATTTATAATATTTTTCATTTAATATTAAATTATTGGATTTACTGTAAATAAAGAGATCTATAATTTTCTCCAATTTTTTATAAAAAAAAACAAAAAATATTATAGAAAATATCAGTAGAATATGTTTCGATAAAATTTCATTATAAATTTATAATTCGACAACAAATTTAATCAACATTTTTATATATTATAATTTGAGTGCAGTATTAAACCATAATTTTTCGTTTTTATTATCTAATAAATTTTATGAAAACCACACTTTTAAATAATAATGAAAAATTTTGAACCACAAAATAATATTTAATAATATTGCATATTTAATAATTAATATTTCACATGTTAAAATATTCACATATACTAGATAAATAAAAAAAAATATGAAAAATATTAAAATTCTATAATCATATTTTTTTTATATATTTTATTATACACGTAAATCGTAAAAATTAAATTTATATAATTATAAAATTTTCTTGCATATTCAAAATTATTACATAGAAAAAAAAAATATTGAACTTCCCTGTAATAATAATAACACAATAAATTCCGCCAGAGCTCATAATTAATGTAACATGTCTTCAAATTAGTTAGCTCAACTAATCCTTTAGAATTAGTACATGACAAACAAGAACTCTATTTACGACATGGGTTTGGAATACGTATAACGGGGGCAGAAAGATCGTTAGAATCTGTCCAAAAACCCCCCACATTTAATGCAAAGATTCTCAACATTAGAATGTAACCTTAATTAACAACGTAAAGAAGGTTCACTCACTCGGACACAAATATTTCACTACTTTTATTTGCGGTTTATATATATATATATATATATATATATATATATATATATATATATATATATATATATATATATATATATATATATATATATATATATATATATTGATCTAAAATAAATTTTAAATTAATTTTACAACGCGGCAAAATTGCATTAGAGACCGTCGTAAAACGAAAAAGAGTTATAAGAACGATCGTTAAACTTTTTATTACGCGTTAAGCTCGTTAATAATTGAATATGCACGTGAAAACTCGTTATCTTATAATAATTATTATTAAAAACAATGTTAAAATTCATGTAATTCAACATTAAATATGTCTATATATATATATATATGGATTAAAAAAGGGATTGATAAACTTTTTTTATAATTTACATTTATTTAGAAATTATATATAATCGAAAAACTATTGTTGATATAAATTTCAAGTATTAAGTTTCAGTCGCAATGTTTTCTAAAATATAGCCCTTTTTTTATTTTGTTACCCCTTTCAAATGATGAAACGCCGCTCGCAAATATAAAAAAAAAGCGAGCTATCAAAGACAACATTACTTTCTTAAGTATCAATAAAAAGTATTCAAAAGCTTTATCTTTCTTTCTTTTTTTTAAAAAAAAAAACATAAAATAAGTCGCCCATATATCTTTTCGGTGAACTGTGTGCTAGAACAAAATTACATCACTAAATTTGTTTTTTTTTATATATTTATATAAATAATGTGAATATTGATTATAATATTTTTATATATATTTTAGTAATAGATAAAAGGTTATCGTTCGCTGAATTATGAAGTCGTTTACGAATGATCAAAAACACAAACAACGACCTCAAATCAGGTGACATAAGAAATGATTATGGGGTATCGTTATACCCCATAGTCAATTTTCTCCAAATTTCATACATTCGGTCCACGTTTTTTTTTCTTTTCACACGTTTTCAGTATTGGGGAGGGGGTAGAAATGTTATATATATATATATATATATATTATATTTTAAGGGTGGGAATGGAACGTGTGCGTATATCCATCTATCTTGCACACGTGTGTGCGGTTAGAAAATACTACGCCATTCGTTCACAACACGGGGTTGAATTTCACAAATTCTGCAATTCGGCAGCCGAAAATAAAATAAAAAAAGGAGTATCTCACCCGGGATACATTTTACGCATCATTTAATATCCGTTTCCCTTTTTTTGCACGGATTCCGGCTTGTAGGCGGTAGAAAAATAAAGAAGGCGACGCTGTGGAAAAGAAAAAAATTATATATATATATATATATATATATATATATATATATATATATATATATATAGGGTAACAAAAAAAAGTAAAAAAATATAGAGAAATGAACGACATTTGTCTGCGGATCGCTTGAACCACTCTAATGTAGTGCATTATCGATAAAAAATCGACGCATTTTAATTCACATAAAATTTCAATCACTGTTTTATTTTAATATTATATTCGATAGAATTATATAAAAAAAAAATTTTGTGTTACGGCTATTTATATATTTCAATAGAATGGGAGCTTGTTGTTTTAGTTTAATATATTAATTTTATTATTTTCAATTAAAAATGAAAATATCTTATTAATATATTTTAATGAAAAAAAAATGTGAATTAACAATAAAAGAAGTAATTGAATAAAATTTATTTAAACGAGATTCTCTTTTCTTGCAATAATATTTAATATAAGAAAAAAAAGTTAATTGAATATTTTTTTTTATCGAAAGAATAAAACACTTCCATGATTTTTTTTACATTTACATAATCGTTAATTTCATTTATATTTTTATTAAAAACTTTTTATATTTTTTTTCTTTCATTTTGTATTATATTTACAATGAATACAACGAGAAAATCTGTTAAAAATAATATTATATAGAATTTATTCATATTTTGCGCGAAAAATTCTACTCACAAAACAATCACATCGATCATAATCACGGAAGAGAATTATTTTAATATATTTATATATATATATATATATATATATATATATATATATATATATATATATATTATAATTTAATAACTTAATATTTTTTATATATTCTATGAGATTCAAGACCGAATATTACAATATATTAAATTCGACCGAACTATATTAAACTTGAATCAGGGAAAAAATGTGATTCCATATTTTTCATAAATGTAACTTCACCGCCTTTTGCCACTCCAACAAAATGTTGAGTTCAACATTTATATATATATATATATATATATATATATATATATATATATATATATATATATATATATATATATATATATAAATGTACAAGTGGTTTACCATCATAATGTACGAAATATAACACGTCCCATTGAAGAAGTTGTACTGTTATGGTTTGAATATAACATATACTAGATAAAATGTCATCGTATATTTAACACTTTAATATATTTATTTTGTTCTATAAACAGTGTAATATTTAATAACATATATGAAATTAAATTTAAAAAAATATGATGATCATCAAAAAAATATATTAAAAATTTTATATAGTATGTATTAATAGAATAATAACGTAAAAATTGGACATCTAAATTCATAACTATAGACGCTAGTGGTATGAATAATTAAAATTTTATTATGAAAATAACGATTACTAAACAAGTTATTTAAAGCACTTAACAATAATATTAATTTAATTAAATATTTTTTCAGTCGATAAACACGATTTATATATATATATATATATATATATATATATATATATATATATATATATATGTCGAAAAACGAACGGTTCGCACACATCACCGGTTTTATGTCTGGGCGCGATTTTCGGATTTTCTTTAACACGTAAAAAGAACAAACATAGAAAACGTAGAGAGGGACCCCATTGTGAAGAGTGGAGAAAGTAAGTCCAGAGTTCAAGTGGTTCGTGATAAATAGTCCATGAAGTGTTTTATATATACGACCGGACCGCAACAACTGTTCTTTATATATATATATAGGTATGAAGCGAAGGGTGGTTCAAACGCATCCCCTGAAAATAATGCCCGATTTGACCCTCAGCGCCTAGTATATATATATATATATATATATATGGTATATCCAGTCTGAAGAATGGCAAATAGGACTATGAGACAATTTAAGCTTCGAATTCGACCATTTGATTTATTTTTAATAATATATAATAAAATATATATATGTATATATTCATATATTGTATTGAAAAATTGAATACATGTTCAATTTTAAAATATATAACATACTTTTTCAATAATTGATGAATAGATTTATTTAAAAGTTAGGAAAAATAATTTCGAAATAGAATGTCGAATTATAAGAGTTCAACAAACGTACAAAAAAAAATGTAATTTAAAAATAAATAGTAAAATAATAATAGACGAATAGGTCGCAGTGAATCGAAATTATACGTAAGATAGTACAGAATCAAAATAATCGTAAAATAGTAATAAAAATATTATATACAGTTCGTCGTTTTCATCATAAAATATGAATTCTGTGACGAATTTATAAATAAACATAAAAATATTATGGATTGGAAATGTAATATAGAGCCATTCATTCAATATATCCAATTTAAAATATTTTATTAAATAATAAATTCTATATAGTTTCGATCGATTCTATTTAATTTAAAAACTAGTATATTTTATCTGATATGAATTATTATATTGAATAAATTGTTCAATTCATCAAATTATTAGATTTTACTAAAAATAAAATTAACTTCCTATAACACAAATAAAACTCAATACGTAACAAAATAATCAGTTTATTCCAATTTATTCCATTGAAGCAATTCTAAAACATCTATAATTACAAGATGATTTGTAAAAAAAAAAAAGAAATCTGAAACATCTTAATTCTAATGTCTACGTTATATATAGAAGTACGTCCAAAAAATCTCGAGTCCTTTCGAGGATAGACTTCGATTTTTCGATGCGAGGCCGAAACCCCGCGTTTCGAAAACATCGCCGATAAATAAGATTTGTTTTCGGACAAGTCGTAACGGCTTTATTTATCGGAAATTGATTTTTTTTCGACTGCTCTCGCGGCCATCGCCGGCAATAGAACGTAAGACGCGAAAGATGCGGAAAGAAGGGGGAGGAATAGAAAAAAGAAAGATGGCGGCCAATTTAATCTTCTCCCTTACAGAAATTACTCCCGATGCTTTTTTTTCATTACATTATAGATATAGATAGTCGCGCACAGATTTCGGTCGCCTATTTTCTTTTTCTCTCTCTCTCTATATATATATATATATCATATATATTAACGAATTTACCTGTTTTCGTCGATTTCCGCACCGGTTGATTGTTGACGAAACTGTTCTTTTATACGATTATTATTATTGCCGGTAGTTCGGCGATGTTTCATCTTCTGTAAAGTATTTGCCGGTAGTAAAACGGGACGTGATTTTCCAAAAAACCGGAATTCCACTAAAACTCGTAAAATTCACCCGTTCCGGCGGTGCTACGTTTCAGGCTGGAAAAATATCTTGTCAAAAAATTATACGGCTATTTTCTAACTTGAAATGTAATAATATTATGTATACTCGTGTTTTATATATATATATATATATATAATATATATATATATATATATTTTTTTTTTGTATTATTCCATATTATATAATATATAATAAATACGTTTTTTTTTGTAATTTTATTATCATTTATTTATTTGACTTTTTTTAATATATATATATATATATATATATATATATATATATATATATATATATATATATATATAAATTATGGACGTTTAATATATTTTTTATAATTAATTTCAAATTTTAATTATAGTCATCGGAAATATTTAAATTATTCACAACGTGATTCAATAAGAAATAAAAATAAAAATTTGCCAAATAAATATATGTATTAATATAATATAATATGATTATTAATCAGTAGTTTTTAACCTTTCAAAAATCACAAAAACGCTGAAAATATAAAATTTTTATAATATAAATAATGTTATTATTTTTAACTAATTTTTAAATTTTAATAGATTTTTTTTTAATTTACACAACATCAATACTTTACATAATATAGATTTGAAACTACTGCTTAAAAAATAATTATTTAATTTATTTTATTTCATTGTTTAAATAACACACTTTAACCGCTGAAACTCTGTCAAATATAACGATGAAAATTATTGTCCAATATTTGTTAAACAATTTCCTGTATTCTCAATTTATTTATAAATCCATTATTCTTAATAGCATATTTGATTTTTACATTTCGATCCTCTCTATTTATATTCGAAAAATACAGCATATATATATATATATATATATATATATATATATATATATATATATATATAAATACTATAAATATTTAATATTTCCTGTTAATCGTATACAAATATTTGTTTATATATAAATGTGTTTATACGATACAGCGTAGCGTTTACGGAATATATTAAGAAACTTAACCGCAATTTGAGAAGCTTCGCTATAAAATTACCATCCAGATAGAGTACATCAACAAAAACAACAGAACCGAACTGGATTAAAGTGCATTTAACCGAATTTGTTGACGTTTAACGGCGACACATAAACCGTTCGCAATGTTCGACTTATGCGAAAACGTCGATCTATTTAAAATTTACCACCCCTGAACAAATTATAGATATATATATATATATATATATTTTTTTTTTTTTTTTTGAGGATGGAGGATGAGAAAACTCTTTGACTTTTCCCATATGTGTGTATGTTGCTAACGTCGTAACGCTTTTTATTATTCATAATATATTTATATAGAAGCGACGTATTTCGTGTACTTCTATCGTTTGTTAAGCCGAATGAAGCACCTAAAACAAATTGTCGCGCGCAATAAATATTTGCGTTTAATTCAACAAAGTTCAATCCCCGAAAGCTAATATTTAATGCCTATCGAAAGATTCTATTTTCACATTATATATTTAGAAAAAAAAACTATTTCTTTTTTTTTCAAAAAATATTTTCCGCATCATAAACGAATGCGAAATTGAAAATTCATATTTCGAATAGTTGATGAATGAGTTTGATGTTGGTATTCAACTTTAGTGTTTAATTCACTTTTTAAACGTGAATGTGAAAGTTAAATTTCTATTATTCATGTTAAACTAAATAGATTCTATTTATAAATATAAAATAGTTGACTCCTGTTTGTTGATATTTATCAAAATTAAATACATGCATTTAAACCCGCAGCAATTATATATTAATATGCATATAAATCGGTAATACTAAATAATTTTGAATACTTATTTCTACTGGTTTACAATCCATAATTTAATATTTAATTAAATTGCTTTTAATAATAAATAGTTTAATTATTTATTCATCAAACATAATTTGATTTTTTCTGTTTATTTAATTATTACTGATTATTCATCATTTTTATTATTAAAAATATATTAAATAAGTAGAAAATAATTCATACTATGAAGAATGCTTATTATAAAATCGTATTTTTCATGTTTATGTATAAAAAAATATTTCAAAACGAAATATAAATTTCTAATCATAAATATTATATTTTATAATTTATATACTACATAAAATAATCGAAGCATATTTTTTACAATTTAATACTGTGATCAAAAAGTAAGGTAAATTTGTTTATAAAATGTAAATTCTTTATTTATTCTTCCAAATCAATTTTATCCCCTACAAAGTCCAATAAAATGTACTTTTTTTTTTAAACAGTCGGAATAGTCTTTTTCCGGTATAGCCTTCAAGACCTTTTTCGATTCGGTTTTTATCTCCTCGATCGTGTCAAAATGACGTCCCCGCATTGACCTTTTGAGTTTGCTGAATAGCCAGAAGTCGCACGGAACCAAATCAGGCGAATACGGTGTATGGCGGAATTATATGAGTTAAGTTTTTAGCAAAAAAGACGCGAAGAACCAATGCAATATGACATGGTGCATTATTATCAAGAATTTTAAAAACACGTGTTACTCGGAGATAATTAAATCATTTGACAAATAGACGCTTGACAAATGTTATAGAAAGTCCTACCAACTTAGGAAAAAAATACAATTTACCGCCTGTGAATTTTAAATGACAATTTCACCTTACTTTTTGATCACAGTAGTATAATATAACAGTAGCAATTTTGATTTTCAATAAAATCAAAGTTTTTCATGCGTAACACGTCTAGAATTAAAAAATATTGTAAAATATATATTTTTGCATATCTAGATAAAAATATTTATATACAAATATCGACTATATAAATATACGTATAATCGTGAAATGAAAATTTTCATCTAAAATCAAAACGTTGAAAACTACCTTTGAACACATTCAAACGCACAACGACACAAATTTGAATATGTGTACTGTGCCTGTATTTTTTTTTTTGTTATTCACTTCCTTTTTTTCCTGTTGGGACCACTGTTTTAATATGGAAAACGGTTTCCTGCGAGCTTTCCCTGCTGCAACCGCCCACCGTCCGCCCGTCCGCCCACACTGTGAAAAATGTATTGTTTGATGTACGTTTTGTGTTCTACGGGAGTCACTCGTGAAAAACGTTCACGTGTATATAAATCACGTCGTATAATATATAAACGGAGTTACCAAATGCGAACGGTGTCAAAGCTGAACTTTTTCCCGTTCTCAACACGTATCAATCGGTCAGATTAACTGTGACGAATAAAAAAAAAATACTCTAGAATAATGAAAAAAAAATATCGTGGTTAACAAACAAAAAAAAATGAGGGTGGGTAGAGGTCAACGTTGAAAGCTTTTTTAAAAGGAAAACCGAGAGTTTTCTTTAAAATGTTCACATATTTTTATTATAGATTGACGCGAATATTTTTTGAATTTAATATATTAAATATTATATAATATAAAAAAAAAATTAATAATAAAATTTATCGTGTTGATTTTTATTACATTGTAACTAAAAATATAAATATGTAATTTTACAATATATTTTAAAATCGATACATCATAAATTTTTCATTAATAATGAAAAGATACTTATTAACGATTCGAGAATTTTAATTAAAAATATACACCGCATGCATTTTCTTTACGTTTCATTAATAATAAACAACCCGGGAAACTTGTATAATAAAATATCTGATTATATAAATATGAACTATAATATAAATTATATAATACTACGATTATTAAAGAATTTTGAAAAATTAATAGCTACATTGTACTAAAGATAAACAAGAGAGCTATTGTTATACAACTTTAACGAATTGCAAAAGGAAAAAAGGCAGATAAAACGTTATATTCTATGAGCATTATACGAGAAAAATGGCAGTTTTTGGCTTCAGCATTCAAAAATACCTTTTTTTCTTCGTTGTATGTTTCTCACGATATTCATATATGAATAAAAATATTTTTAGTGATAATACTGATCGAATTTTTTTAGTATGATTAACTGTAAACTGAAAGAGATGCGAAAAAGTTTCATTAATTTAAGTAAAAATATATATAGAATTTTAATTTTTAATATAAATCCCCTCTTCGATATATTACTACCTTTTCCTGCAGAGTAAACATTGAATAAAATAAATTTATTGCATGTGCGGAAATGTCAGTACTAAAATTTATATAACGAAATGTTGCGGTAATTTCAATTTCGAAGAATAACAATGTTCATCCACGAGCACCGAAAGATCACACAAACAGATACAACCCTCAACTTCCGAGGGTACACCAGATTAAATCTAAATGTGGAAGAATTTATTAAACATAACACAAACGAATAAATTTCGTTTTACCGCCTAGAAATATAGAAATGTACGCTTGAAACCGTTTACAAAATAATAATAATAATATAAAATGTACGCCGACAGAGTTTCGAGATATTTTAAAATAGTCAATTGTGTCCGTTCGGCCCCCAAAAACGTACAAAAGCAATTGTGCAGTCCCACAGTAGACATTCGTAAGGGATGCCACAATAATTAATTTGTTTTGATATAATAAATCATATTTGGGACACGGAACCCGACCAATACAAGCGCAACAAATTGTACACCCTGTATATATACGTCACTTATTATTTATATATGTACAAACGGTAGCATATCTACGTTATACTAAAAATAATAATAATAATAATAGTAATACTGAGGGAAAAATTTTGATTTCAAGTTCGGCCTCTTGCTGTCGGCGAAGTGGCTACCTAATGAATACGAATGGCCGAACGAAAGCTCGAAAGCTCAAAAGCTCCCAGAGGACCAACGTAGATGAACGGACTCCACGATCGCCTTACCATTCAGCCATTACACACTCCAAACAATTAACTATTTTACTGCAACCGTGACTAATTATTCAAATAGAGCAAATCGTAGATATCCAATTAAAAGTCGTTTTTTTCTAAATTAAAAATTAATTAAAATATATATATAATATATTCAAAATATCGATCATTGTCGGTAACATGTAAATATTTATAATATTATATATAAATATTAACTGTTCAAAATTTATATAATTTTATTTTATTTTTCACTATATACGAGTATATATGGTATAATAAAATAATAACTCTGAAAATTTAGATTTTTTTTATATAGAAAATAATGATCGTCTATTTTTATTATATAAAATAAAATAATATAAATATAATCGCATATCTAAAAACAATCAATATGTATGTTTTTATTATTATTATTATTATTGTGAATAAAAAAAAACATATTCACGTGACATTTTATAAAATAACTTTATTGAAAATATTCAAGAACAGTCGTCGCAGTAAACCGTTGGGATTTCCAAAATTTATGTGGGTAAATTAGTCTTGCGTTCTGAAATTTTCTTACTATTAGTACTTGCAAAGTTACGCAAACTTTGATATTAATTTATGGATTAGAAAACTGGCGAATGAATGAGCGAAACTCCTATTAGAATCAATGTATGTATGCGTGTGTGTGTGTGTGTGTGTGTGTGTGTTAATGGATATAATATATATTGATTATTAACAAAAAATAGAAATAAAATATTAATATATATATACGTCGATTGATTTTTATGGCTATATGTAAAAAAAATAACTAACAAAGACAAAATGATAAATATGTGAAATTATAGTGATTTTTCTTGTCAATAATAATATAAAATATGAACTCGGGTTATCAATTCGGAAAATTATTGATAATGAAAAATATATATAATACTTCTTTTACGATCATTTATTTATTTATCGACATTAAAATTTCAAATCACAATGCTATTTGTAATTTATGAAAACTATTATTTTTAAATTTAATCATATAACAAAAACTATATTTTTTCATTTATATGAACATAAAAATCTATATTTTTTTGAATGAAAAACGAACATAATTAATTGTCAATTAATTACATAATTAACCGAGAAAATCGTTTCGGATCCAACAATCGGAATATTTCGAATAAAATACGATAATTTTGCAAACAATATCGATATAACGTTCGCTTTTAATAACGATACGACTTTATTAAACTTATAAACCCTCGATATCGAATATTCTAAAGTTTGTTAGGAAAGGAAAGGACGGCACGAAATATTTCGAATATAATAATATAGAATCGATTAAAACGAAATTTATTATATATATATATATATATATATATATATATATATATATATATATATATACGTATTATATTTATTAAATTGTATATTTAAAAAAATAAATTTTCAATCAGTTTGTATTGTTTGTGACGTTTCGATTGTTCATTTTTAACGTTGTGTTTTCCTTAGATTAGACATTCATTGCAAAATATCATTTCGCGTAATTGAAGTTCTACAACTTGGAAACTTTATTCATTCATTCACGATGATGCCTTTCGATGTTGAAGATCGTGACTTTCAATATATATATATATATATATATACATCAAAGCCAGTATCCATAACTTCCATCCATCCAATTTATTCCTCAATATTATATAAAGTTATAACTGTGAACTCGCATTATATATATTAACGTATTTGATTAGCGTATATCAAATACAGTGTCGATAATATATTAAAATATTGTTCATTTAATAATAATGTCTTTTATATGAATTCGTATTTATAATTGAGTTCTTCTGGTATGTTTATATAAATGCAGTATATTTAAAAAAATAATAGAAATATCCATTTTCATCAAAATAATTTTATTAGAGACTAAACATTTTATACAGCTCAAAATTTTTACGTCTAACAAAAAAACAACAAAAAAATCATTCTTAAAATACAGTACCAAAATGATGCCTCAACCTCCATATTCACCACACATGGCCATATGCGTATAATAAAGATACAATAAACACAAAATGAACTTTGATGGGCCATCATTTTTCAATCAAAGATTAAATTGAAGTGCATTAATGAAAAAACTCAAAATTATTTCAAAAGTTTTATGGGGATTGAATGAAGTGCTGAACACCGCATATTATATATATTGATCTTCATATAAAATTAATGTTATGAAGTAATAAATATCAAATTGATGCGATATAAAATTATGAATAATAATTAAATATTATAGATATCATGTTGAAGAATATAATTATCAAGTAGGAAATATAAATTGCAAGAATTGCGAATATCAAAACGAACATAATTATGACATGAAGTACAAAAATTATCTATCATAAAATGAGTCGTAAGTCCTAAAGGTAAACGACATTTAAGGCAAATCGACTGCCATAGAAATAGGTAGGACATCTGAGGATTAGGAATTATGAAATGGCTAAGGTGAGACGAAATTAGCCCGAAAACCCCGAGGGAGTCTAAAGCTCTATCGGAGGAGAGGGGGGGAGGGCTGTAAAGCCAAAATGATTACGACGATAATTAAAAGCGAATATGGCTCATTATAAATATTATATTTTACGTCACGCGACATTCGCTATTTATAATAAACAAATTTAAATTAGAGGTAAAGAAAATAAAAATCAATATTAAATATAATCGTAACGAATTATCTGTTCGTTGTATTTTTATTTTTATTATTATTATTATTATTTTTTTTTGAATGACAATATTAAAATTTGGATTTTTCTGGCCGGAAATTGGCAATTCGTCCATTTCTATCGGTTTAAATGAACGAATTGCTTCGATTTGCGCCGCAAAAACGTAAATAACTTTAACGATATGCCCCCCTTATTTTCTTCCATTTGACTGTATATTTTATATAACGTCGTTTATTTCTTCCCTTTATTATTATTATTATTATTTTCTCTTTTTTTTTCCTTTCTCCGATTCATTCTATACACGAACACTGTGATAAATTATTAATATAAGCCGAAATCTGAAGACGTTGCGATCTTTTATCTATTGCCATTCGATGCCAGCAACCTTTGACTATATAATATAGAAACATGAGATTTTACGTATTATTTACATTAATTCCAATAAAATAAATTTAATCAACAAAATAACAATAATAAATATCAACATTACCAAGAATTATACTATTAATCATTTCTGATTATATATCACTAAATACATTCATTATATACCTATATATTTAATAATAATATTTTCATGTATACAATCGATAATAATAAAACAAATATATGACTATTGTAATATTAGAAATTTGTGGGCGTCAGAAAGACCATCTCCCCTGCCTGCCCCCCCCCCTTATTTAAATTCGGTTATTTATTGCACACGTATTTGTGGAAATAAGGGCTCTCACAAAAATCAATGATTATGAATCCTACGCACCTTTGAATTTAGATGCGTGGGTTTATTGAGAGTGTCTCGTTTGAAATATTTCAGTGACATCTCGCTGAATAATTTTACGATGATAATAATGTATTTCAAAACCTGCTGAAGTGTGAAAGTGAACGGTATATAGTGAAATTGTATCTGAAAAAATAGTTTCTATAAATATATATAGAGGTCTAATGATATTTGTTATCATATATTATGGATGAAATATTTTCAGAAACAAATTAAAGATGTCTTTTTATTTTGATAAATAATTTGTTTATATTATAAATATAAATATATTAAAAAAAAATTAAATTTATCAAATGAATTATTTTATATTATATATATATGGGAAATGATTTGAATTTTCCAATTTTAAGTATGTATTCGTTTTATATAATTTTCTAATTTAATTTTGTCTGATAATAATACATTTATTTTATTCAATAAATTATATAGAAATTAAATAAATTGTATAAAAAGTTATAAAGACAAAAATATTTTCAACAATAGATGGCAGTATACAAATAAATTATATTATAGGATTATTTTTACATTACAATTAATAATGTTATTAAAATATGTTATAAAATTTTTATTATAAATACAATATTAAAATAAAATTATTCAATATTTGAATAAAATATTTTTATAGTAATATTTTACATAAAATATGTAATTAATTTTGTAAATTATCAACTCGATTATCGATTAATTAACGCAAATATTAATATTTTTTATAACGACTTTTGCGAAATATTCAGATTTTTTTATTACTAATTATATATTCTATATCAACTAAGTGCATAATTTTCTAACGTTTTAAATTTATTTTTGTTGAAAAGATGTCATAAAATAATGATTAATTTTCTTCGAAAATATAAATTCAAAACTCTCGTATATTTCTTTCTTTCAATTGATGAATAATGTAAACGATTTTACAATAATAATTCTGTAATATTGTATATATTGTTTATTTAAAATGCTTTAAAATATAATATATTAAAAAATAAATATTATATTAATTTTTTTTTCCTATATATACTACTTAAACTATTTTATTATAAATACATATCATTACAACATAACTAATAAACGAGACATAATATCCAAAATACGACCGCAGCAAAGCAACTTGAACACAATAAATAAACTTAATGCAAGACTCGGAGCCCTATCTCAAAATTGCGTCACATCCGAGAAATTTTAAACTCGGATATAAATGTAAATAATGACTTTCGTTTCGGTCCTTGAAAGTTTCGGTCGTGTTTCGAAGTGAACTAACAAATTAACACATGCAAGTTTTCCGAAAGTGAGAGAAAATGCCCGCAGGAAAATCGATCTGTGACCCCCTCAAATGACCGCCCATTCCCAAAATGACCCTTAGATAAATTTCGAATGCGACTTTGTTTTTGCTTTCAAATTAACACTTCGTTGAGCGGACGCGAAACTTTTTCAATTCTACAGTACTATTTGGAAATTAATTAGTTTAAGCTCTTAGCTCGTTCTACACATATACATATAATTATGCGAAAACATTTCAGAGTTGTAATGTTTCTTTTTATAAAATTTATTGTCACTAGTTATAATTAATTTATACATTTTAGTTGGATGATGTAATTTGAAGTTAACCAATTTTATACGTTTTATATTTATCTATTATCAAATTTTTTACATAAATATTAGTTGTTACAAAAAGTCAATATTATTTCTGAATTAACTCAAACCTAATCAATATATATATATATATATATATATATATATATATATATATATATAAATAATTTCAAAAATAAAAGAGTAAAAATATCGATATATTTTTTTCAGATTTTTAAAAAAAGTAGGACAACAGACATTTCTGCAAAAATTTTACTTCGTTTTATATATATATATATATATATATATATATATATATATATATATATATATATATTTGCTGCAGCTAATTTCAGAATTTCTGAAACAATGCACGTATTGAGGAAGATTTCCATGACTTTCAGGAAGTATACCGGAAAAACCGTGACTTCAACCTGTCGACAATAACGCACACACACACATGTATATATATATATATATATATATATATATATATATATATATTTATATATATATACATATATATATATATATATATATATATATATATTTATATATATATATATATATATATATATATATATATATTTATATATATATACATATATATATATATATATATATATATATATTTATATATATATATATATATATATATATATATATTTATATTTATATTTATATATACATATATATATATATATATTTATATATATATATATATATATATATATATATATATATACTACGTTGCATTGTAAAATAGTGCACTGTTTACACATTTCTCGTAACATTACATTCTATGAAAATCATATATTGTATGAAATGTTTGCTACATTTCAGAATATTCTCTCTTATATGAATTTATACGATATTCACATAATAATTTAATATAAATTCTGCATGTAATAAATAGAATTTACAATATTTAAATTTTACAAAATACATCGTCAGTAAACATCTTTTTAAAATATTTTTAATTACGTTGAATAATAATAGACGATAGTTATGAGGAATTAAAATACGAATTTCGGAGCGTAATTAAAAGGAACATCTGCTCCCTTAAATTTTAATGTTTCGTTCGTAATATAAAATACATATATAACTGAAAGAGAATATATGTATTTCTTTGAAATATTTTCATTTATAATACTCTCTTGTTATTAAAAGAAAATGTTTTTATTTCAATATTTTTTTTTTGCAAATTATCCGATTACACGATCATTTTATTAAATTAAATTCAATACAGTATTATATTCATAGTGTAAAAAAATTAAAATTTTTATATTACATATTTACAAATACGTTTCTTTTACAAAACCGCGACCATAAAACATTTTTCAGAACGTAATACGACACATTATTTATATATATATATATATATATATATATATATATATATATATATATATATATATATATATATATATATATATATATATATTAAAATAAACAATTTTATCCATCTTGAAAATGAAAAAAAATAGGTTGTCTCACAACAATGCGTATTCAAAACAGACAAGCTTATTACTCAAAACCGCTTCCATAATATATTATAAAGAAATTGGTCTCGACGTTTATATTTACACGAATAAGCCGATAAGTAATAATATTTACATATAATATTCATATATATATATATATATATATATATATATATATATATATATATATATATATATATATATATATATATATATATATATATATATATATATATACGAATATTTATTTTGACGAAACATTTCAGAATATTCATGTGAGTGTGTGTTAATAAGTTCGTCTGCAAATTTTAATTAATATCTTAACTTAACGATAGTTTTCGAGAGAAAATTAATCCTAGCAATATTTATATAACGAAAGACTCGTAATATATCGTAACAATCGTTGATATATTAAAGAAAAATATTATTATATATGTACCGTGGAAAATTTGTCTGTGAAAATAAATTATTATAAAAGTATATATATATATATATATATATATATATATATATATATATATATATATATATATATATATAAATATATACTTATTTTTTTTTTAATAAAATATAAACGATGTCCTAATTGTAAAATTTTTAATTAAAAATATTGAAAGACATAATCGATATTTACTACTATGAATATTTTCTATATATAATACATGTTTTAAAATGAATTAAAATTTTATATTATATTCATCATTGTTATCTGAAAGGTATATTTATGAGATAAAGTACAATTTTATATAAAATATTTTGTATTAAAATGAAAGAAGTTATACTCTTTTAATAAAACATATATAATATTTAAAAAATGAAAGATCTAAAATACACTATTAATATATACAACTTTTTAATAATCAGAACGATATTTATGATTTTGATTTTTCCTATTATT
Source organism: Leptonema lineaticorne (assembly GCA_024500535.1). Classification (NCBI taxonomy): domain Eukaryota; kingdom Metazoa; phylum Arthropoda; class Insecta; order Trichoptera; family Hydropsychidae; genus Leptonema; species Leptonema lineaticorne. The sequence goes on along the minus strand of JANIJI010000006.1, from coordinate 7,898,256 downwards.
TTAATTTTATTTATTTATTATTGTTCTTTTATAGATAAAACGAATAAACTATATGCATTAATATATATAGAAAAGAAAAATAGGTTTAATATATGATTCGTTTTATTTTACCACCATCATTTGCGGCATTATGGCCGAATTTATATCATAGTATGACCATAACTAACCGCAAATTTGTCAGTGAAACGACCATATCCGGCGATGAGAAAAAAATATAGAATTATTATATCGTATACTTAAAAGGGAAAATGACGTTATTCAATCCAATAATCCCTTCGCTAGCTTAAAGCTCAAGAGAATCGATCGTTTCACATTTCGTCGAAAATTATTATCGACGATACGCCATTTATAATGTCAAACGTGATAATTTATTTAAAACGTATTTATAATTTCTATATCGTTGTTTACATTAGATTTTTATATTAGCGAATAGATACTCTCGTAAATCGTGAATCGTTGAGGGAAAAACTAATTTGGAATTAAGTGAAAATAAAAAGGTCATTCGGGAACATGTTCACTTTGTATATTTAAAGGTCAAATACATTGAAATATTTATTAGTCGTGATGAAAATGTTAGAATCAAAAGTAAATCCCACGCCTTAAACTTCGCCCACGTTGCTTTCTAAAACATATATACAGAATAAGTCCGTTGAATACGCACATTTAAAAATATGTATTATATATATATATATACACATATAAGTGTATGTGAAATGTGTGTATGTGTGTACAAAAAAGGGTGTAATATATTTTGTATAAATTTCGATAAGAATTTTCTCGGAAAATTCGCAAGTTTTATAATGTCATGAAAGGCTTAAATATTACGCTAAATACTTGAAGGAGATGCGTCTGAAAAGTTTGTTTTGTATCATTTTTGAAATAATTCAAGCATTATTCTTGAAATAAAATAATATATATATATATATATATATATATATATATATATATATATATATATATATATATAATCCGATTTTTATTATGAAAAGCAAATTTTTTATATATTATATATATTCAAATCTTAATCTTTAAATAATTTGATTTTATTTATAAAAATTGTATATAAAATCAGAAAACAAAATATTTTAATAATATATTGAAAAATAATATATTCTTAAGTAAAAAAAATGTAATTCAAAGAAACTTGACAAATTGAACGGAAATTATCTGTCAGCTCTAATAATGAAATTAAATATATTACTCGAACAGTACATCTATTGTTTCATATACATAATCAAAATTATTGTAATAAGAATCAAAATTAAAATAAATATAATAATATACTCGTTAATTGAATAAAATTAAATATATTAAATAAAAAAATATAATTTCTTTATAAGTAACAAAATAGTGAAAACAAAATTAACCCACAAATAAAATACTCAGGAGTTTAATTTAACAGACAAGTTTTGTGTGTTCAATCTAAAAAGGTGTTTATTCAGATAGGTGTTCAATCTGACAAAACTTCACTGTATATGCAAATGATATCTTAGGGATTTAAACCCAAACACACACACACACACACACACACACATATATATATATATATACATTTATGAGTGTTTATATATAGAATATGTAAATATTACTGAAACTGAAACCATAAAAGATATCAAAGTTTAAAGAAAAAATTAGTTGGTAAACATTTTCATTATAATATAATAGTAACATTCGTTATAAAAGTTTAAAATTAATATTTACGCAACATTTCTGAATATTATATAATCTAGTACAATTTAAAAAATACGATTTTCACATTTTATTCTGTAATTAATAAAGTAATTATAATTATGACGTACATTTAAAATTATATATATATATATATATATATATATATATATATATATATATATATATATATATATATATATATTACCTGCACTGTTATTAAAAAAAATATATTATAAAATTTATTCATTAGCTACAATTTAGTATATAATTTTACGAATGAAATTATTCAAAAAACGAATTCCTTTCATACTTATTTTTAGAAATCAAATTCTTCTTCAATGTATTCTCAGAATGAATGTTTTTCTTTAATTAGGAACAAAAATTCCTTCATTTTTCGTCGTACGAATTGATAAGATATTTAAAATTATAATTATATGACATTTTATCATAAAATATAAATTGTATTATATATTAAACGAACTCTTTGAAAAGCGTTAATTTTCATAACGTTAATAGATGAAATTTCATATTAACCATAGTTTAATCGATAATTAAATTCTGTAGTGCGAATTGTTTACATTGTACTTATATAACAGATGTTTCGAATATACAAATTGCATATTTTAATTATGGAGATTATACAAAATTAATAAATTTTATTTGTAATATAAATATTTAGAATATAATAATATTATTATATAAGTGTAACATATATTCTTTTTTATTCCTTTAAAAAAATACGGTTTGCGAAATACGTTTATTTACATTTTGGTTTGCGGTCCGCGTTTGTAATTATGTTTAACACCACTGATCGTACAATATCAGCTAATATATATAATACTAAAACAATAAATAAACGAAATCGCAACACGAAACGCAATTATTCCACTATGAAAATACAAATCGACAAACAAAGTTGTACGACAATTTCGAAACGCAAACAATTCCTCAAATTAAACCCATTCACGATAATCGCTTGAGAATTGATCGATAATTTATTACAGTTTAAAATAGTTTAAATTTTGATGAATGAAAACGCGCCAACACAAACGAATCATTTGAATTTTATTCAACGACGTCGAATATTCAACAAGTTTAGTTCGAATAAAAATTGTCATTCTCATATATATATATATCATAATATGTTAGAGATATTTAGGAAAATTACAAACTGTTGAATGTTTCAAAAGTGCGGTCAGAATTAAACCGCAGACATTAGTTTATATGCTATATAACTCTGTTCGCGTTTACATATTATCGTTTATTTACTAACTATAAATTGAATAATTAATTAATTAATTATATATTAGAATAATATTTGAACATAAAGTTGAGTATCTGCGATACATATCTTGATATATTATTTATTCAAATTTGCCGGATATTTTGAAATATTACCCTTAAATTTTGACATTTTCGCGTGCGGTCCGCAAACTACGCATTGACCACCACTGATATAATGCATTATATATGAATAAGCCTATAACGAAAACGGTACAATTCTCGAATGTGGCCTCGTTAAATAAACGAACTCGTCTTCCGGTTACGAACGTCATATTAATATATATATATATATATATATATATATATATATATATATATATATATATATATATATATATGAGGCCACTGTAAAAAGCGAAAAATGCGCGTTCATTAACGCCGTTTTTCTCTCGGTATCATATGTTAAACAAAGGACACAAAATAAATAATTTATAAATACGCTTATACCATACATTCATTTATATGTGTTACTGGCAATCGTTTTGTTGTGTTGTTGTTGTTGTGGGTTTTTTTTTGTTTTTCAAGAGCGTTCGTTAAAGTTTCGCCTTTGTTTATTGTGCGGATTTTTCAGCATTTTTATCTGCAAAAAAAAAAATAATAATACGAGTATAAAATATTCGGAATATAATATTTATATTAGGAAAATTTAAAAAGACACGCTTTAAAAGTACGCAAAATTTATAAATAATATTTGAAATTAAAATTAATGTATATATCTTCAAAAAAATAATCTAAATTATACATAGATTAAAAAATAAATGAAATATTCATATATTTATAGTAAACACATATATCGTTCGTATGAAATGAGAAATATATGAACAACATGAATTATTAATGCTTCGAGCGGGGCAGTTTGTCAGATTAAATACCATCCCTTCGTATTATTTTAACACATACACACGTATAATAAATATATATATTTGTATGTGTGTGTGTATATACGCATTTAATATCAAAAAAATGTTGCCAATAAACGCCAGAATCGAAATTATAATGGAACAATTAAAAGGCTCCGGATTTCGAGATGTGAAAATAAAACGCCTATTTAAAAGTGTAAACACAGAATGGAACATAAAAAATGGACGATTGTATAAATATTTTTTTCATGAATTTAATTTTTTTTTTTTTCGGAACATAATCCAAAGATAATTTTTATACAAAAATTTTTATTTTAATTTTACATAATAAAATATTGTGAAAAATTTTATTTAATTGCCTATCTATAATTTTACACATATATTAAATATATATATATATATATATATATATATATATATATATATATATATATATATATATAATTTCGATAGAGAAAAATCGCCTAAAACTACATTCTATCCTTTAAAATAAAACTAAACGTTTTGCTACCGTTGAAAATAAATAGCTTCATATAACTATTGTACATTCTAAAAGTTTCACACTTTACAAATAACTAGCAAATAAATTAAGCAGTCTAAGTGCAAAAGATATTTATATGTTCTGAAGTTAGCTTTAGAGGAAACGTCAACCAAAGTTTATAACTATCGTATATTCAAAATCATACCTTTCAATTTATCTATCATTCTAGATTCATTATGAAGATTTGAAATAGTTGTTTATAACAAATTGAAATTATTATTTTTTTTTATGATTAAATTAATTTTTATAGAAATTTATGTTAAAAAATTGGTTTGTAAAATATTGCTAAATATTAGTTGATTAGATAAATATTATTAAATAAAAATTTAGAAACTATGAAAAAAAATTATATATATATATATATATATATATATATATATATATATATATATATATATGTATATGTATATGTATATTTATATATATATATATATATATACATATATATATAATATCTATAGATATTTCAATCTTAATCCGCTTAATCAAAATAAATTTTCTGATATTTTTTCTATTCACCAAAAAAATAATCTCAATAATTACCCTGAGAAAAAAATATGCTTATTTTTTTATTTTTATTAAATCGTTCATTTTTTTACGCTCCGTTCTGTTTTAAGTGTTTTTACATTTTACATTCACGTTTATATATATATATATATATATATATATATGTGTGTGTGTATGTGTGTGCGTGCGTGTGTGTGTGTGTGTGTGTGTGTGTACAATATATTCGCGTTAAACATAGCGAAATCTGTATGCCACGGGGAAAACGTGTAATTATATTAAAGAGAGACCGAGTGGGCGGATAGGGCGGTAAAAAAGCGACAATGGCGACCATAACCGAGCGCGTGCTATACGAGGGGGTAGAAAATGGGGGTTAATTTTCACGCGCGTGTTCTTGAAACATTGAAGAGCTTTTAACCGTGTACAGTTTTGTAACTCGTATTTAATTTCTTTTTATTACGCGGCGAATTATTATAATAAAAGATTTAAATGCATAAATTATTGTAATTTTTATATATTATATAATATATATATATATATATACATATATATATATATATATATATATATATATATATATATATATATATATATATATATAATGTCGTTTATAAAATACAGCGTGTCGCTCTTTAACCCTTTTCTGTGATGACTTGAAATAATATCATTATTTCATTTATATTTTGTAATGTAAAATTTGTATATTTATGAAAATATTACGTAAACATTCGTTTAAATTAGCGTGAATAATATTTGCACGTTTAATGATATGTTTATTATTCAGCATATAATTAACATACTGTCAACATTCAACATTCAATTGAATTAATTAAAACAGTGAAATATATAATTTAAAATATTTTTACATTAAATATTAAAATATTGTAATTCATATCTGATATTAAATTTATTTTTTTTTATCATTCCGAATTTATTCTTACACAGTAATAAATGTATTAAATAAACAAAAAATAATAATATATTTGAAATGGCAACAGTCTTTATACTTTAAAAGATTGTCTCGTCGATGATTTATTAATATGTATTATTTTTTTACTTAGTAATAATAGTTATGTAACTAAATTTGAAATATTTTTCTTACGTTATATACTCGCAGTATATAAATTTATTATTATCAAAACGTCACAAAAGAAAACATTTTTTTTTATCGAGTTAATATCGAATAAAAATGGATATTTTTTTTTTATATACATATTATTTCTTGATATTCGTCGTAAATTTCAAAACTTGCGAATTTTGTATAAGTGGCGAAACGTCGTAATCTTGCGTGAATGATGAGTACGACGTCGAAAGGCAAAAAGACGACTATTCCGAAAATAACATGCAATATATATTACAAATATACATATATATATATATATATATATATATATATATATATATTATTGCTAGGGGCATTCGGAACCCTTTTGTGTATTATTCAAGGCACGTCGTTGTAACTCATGATTAAATAATTGCGTCGACGGACCGGCCTTTTGACGTCTTGAAACTAACGTAGACGAATCAATTTGACGGGTGAAAGCTCGCGAAAAAGGAAAATTTTCATCCCCCGCAACCCCTCCGCCCTCCTTATTCCCGATACAATTTTCGCGTATATTTACAATGTACTGTTTCAATGCGCGATTAACGCAAACACGTTCGTATTGTGAAAATAGATTGTACCCATTTAAATTTATAGATGTTTTTATAAACGATAATAATAATAATAATATTGAGAAAAAAAAATCAAAATGTCACAATAAATAAATCTGAGAAAAAAATAAATTTAATGCATACTATTCTTCAATATAAATCAATGATGTAAAATTTAATTGAATATATATATATATATATATATATATATATATATATATATTATTTTAAAAATATAAAGCGTATAAAGCGAGAGTTGAACGTATTAACATTATTTTTTTACTAACTCCAAAAGGATTTTTTGTGACTTTGTTTATGTTGAAATTCAAATTAAGACGAACAGAGGCGGATTTAACGACAGTCGCCTTAAACTTCTGAAAAGCACAACAAAATCTCGACTTTATACTTTTATTATATATATATATATATATATATATATATATATATATATATATATATATATATATATATATATATATATATATATATATATATATATATATATATATATATATATATATATATATATATATATATATAAAATTAAGTTTATTTCTTTTAGAACGTAAAACTTGATAGTGTGTTTATATTTATTTTTGATGTATAACATTGATTAAAATAATTCAAATAGAAAATATCATCTTAAAACAGTTTTATCATGTCTGATCTAAAATATTTTATATTACAGTGTGAAATTTTATTTCAGAATGTGATAATTTTATCTTGTCTAGAGTTTGCAGAATATATTAAAAAAAATAAATAAGGATGTTTGAGATTGAACTAATGATCTGTTGTGAATTTATACAGTAAGCCAGGGATAGAGAATCTGCGGCCTTAAGATCGCATATGGCCCGTTGAGCTAACGAATGTAATCTTTTATGTTTTTGTATGGTGTTATTTTTTGTGATCTTTTTTTATAAAATGAATATATTAATTATATATATGTCTAAATATTTTCAATTATCTATAAAAAGTTATATTAAAATATTTCTACAAATAATTACGTCTTGAATTAATTAAAAAAAAAGTATTTTAAAATTCAAAAAAACAACAATGAAACCAAAAAGAGCTGATGTACAATAAACTAACTAGTTTATAACGTGTTAACTATTAGCAAAAATTATAAGTTACAGTAAAACTAAAAAATAAAAAAATAAACGTAACTTTCGCGTAAATTGCCATTTTCGCGTGCATAATTAATTAAAACCTTAATAACGCGACGCTAATGAAGACGTAAAAACGTCGACTTACGACGGTCGCACGGAGAAAACGTTCTTCCCGATATATATAATTCGCCCTTATTCCCCGCATCCTACTTTCGAAACCTTAATCCAATTAAACGAATATTTTCGCTGATAAAATAACGGCAACTGCTTGTTATTTTTTTATGTCGTCGGTGAAACGTTTTTATTTACAGATTGTTAACATCATACCTTACACAAAAAATACACACACACACACACACACATATATATATATATATATATATATATATATATATATATATCATTGGCGTGCAATGTGAAATATTTGAAAATAAGACGTATACATTAAAAATAATATTTTATAAAATCGATTCTTGTTGTTAGCTGATCTTATAAAATATTTCTTTAAAAAAGAATAAAAATTTTCTTATAAAACATAAACAATATTCTTATGCGATTTTTTTAGTTTTAATCTGTTGGCAAAACAAACACTGCACGCCACTGATATGCATTATATTAAAGCTACGACGTAGTAGTTTACTTTTGAAACTCTTGGCGATGTTCTACACTATACAGGTTTATTTTCTTCTACGTTATATTTTTATTATACTATTATAAAAATAAACATGATTATATTAATATTTTACTAGTGAAATAATAGTTTAAAATATTATATTTTTGTGCCATCTCCACTATAGATAAATATGAACAAATATGAATAGGTTTTTTTTTCTTATAAATTTTCCTATATACAATTCTTACTAAAAATAATTATAAACCAAACTAGAAGATGATAACCGAATTTATAAAATTTATATTTTGCCGAATATAATCATTTAATAACGACTTTTTTTATTTAAATATATCTCGAATATATGTAATAAATATACCGAAAACTTAAAACGGAAAATGATTACACGCTCAAAGTATTAAAGTTATCGTAGAAAAAGAAAAGTATTTTTCATGATATATATCCGCCATTAACGCAGCTTTTTATCTTAAACCGCCAACATTCTTACATTCAGATATATAAACATCGTTTATATTTATATAAATAACGTCGTAAATTTTTAAACAAAACTTTGACAATTCGCAACGTGTTTCGTTTGACTGCCAGTAAAAATAAAAAAGTAATAGATATATATATATATTATTCCACAATTATTCAAATATACTATAAACAAATAAAATCAATTAGTTATGATGAATCTATATATAGAGAAAACGTTTTAAATTATGATTTACTAATAGACGAAACACTGTCACACTATGACAGCACTTGACTCCATACAATAATAGTGATTAGTGGAGAAATCAATACTGAATACTGAATACTAATGGACCAAATTTGCCTTTGACGTTGCCATTCAATTTAGAAATGAACAAATATATAATAATGATAATACATTAATTTAGTATGAAACAAGTATATTGTGTTAAATATTAAATTTGTAAATTACATCTTTTCATATCTAGCAGTTCTTTAAATTTGAATGTCTTTAAAAGTTTTCGGATTGTATTAATTAATCAAATAGACTTTTCGTTCGTATGCGTTATATAAAAGGACGTTATTTAAAATCTCGATATCCTTAAATGAATTTTTTTTTCTCGTATTTTTAAATCGAAACTTTCGCCGTAATGAATAATGGTGAAACAAAAGTTTGCAGACTGTTATGAGTATCTGCTTTAAAAAATGCCGGAGAAAGTTTCGAAACTTCATATTTTTACATATTAAATTAAATTGAATATATTAAAAATACATATATATATATATATTTCATATTTAAAAAAAATAAAATATATTTTTCTCTTCATACAAAAATAAATATTTTACACAATTATAGTTGACATTTATGAACGGCATTATCAAGTATTCAATATTCGCTTAATTTTAGAGTCGCCTATTAAACATATTCAATTATGCAAGAGATTTCAAAACAACAACAAACGACAAAGAGTCCCTTCGACGATTTTCAACGTCAAAACGGCGCTTGTCAAACGTTTCAACACCGGAAATTGAAAATATTTCATCATTTTTGACTATTCGTCCGTTCAAAAGCGGTTATTTTAGATACTTAAAATATATTTCGTACTTTTATTATTGAATATACACATTTTTATTCGTTTTATTTTTATATAATATTTAATCTTCTTTTTTTAAGAGAAAATATTAAAATATTGTGTATTAATAAAATATTTTTCCGATCGTCGCAGACAAACGTATCGATTATCATGAATGGGACCGTTATAAACTTGTATATAAACTTGTAACAAATGTGAAATTTAATATCGGGCTTTGAACTTGCCGTTTCCATTATGCCAACTATGCTTACTGTTAGTATAATATTTTACAAAATATGGGAGAGCTTTTGAAACTGTATGCGGAAAGAATGACTTTTGCATCACGATATTATATGTCAAATCGCTTTAAGAAATAAAATATTATTATGTGTATTTCATAAAAATTATATTAAATGTAGTCCGACATGCGTTATACTTTATATATTCTTTTTATTTTATGTTATAATGCTGTTTTTATGAAATTTGACAGTATTTTTCAATATGGTATAAGAAATACAATCAATCCTTTTGTAATGAAAATTTTCATAATGTTCTAAAAATATTGTGATTGAAAAGTATTTAAAAAAAAATATTGTATAAAAATCGAGAACGTTATTGAAAAATAGTGAAAAGTTCAGAATTAATAATAAAATTGAAAAACGATAAATATTATTTTTATACCGTCTTTTATTCCATTATATAACAAGTTTAAAATCGACGTTAACTTTTTCCATGAGATTGTTAGTTGCTTTTATTATATTTGAATTCTATTTTATATTAAACTTTTTAAATTATATTTATTGAAATATTTTATTTTTATATTCAATATATATATATATATATATATATATCAACTAAATATTCAATTTATTATATTGTAAATGTGCCGTTTAATTATCACTTGGATTACTATTTACGTTAATTTCTTTGTAACGAATTTCCACACTCTTTTTTTTTATATAATATTATGACGTGTAAAATGATATCATTTTAAATCAAAATATATTTTTTTATCTTAAAATCAAAACGTCTCATGTGCAGAAGGTTAATATCATATTATATTAATAGTAGACTCGTGTGCAAATTCGCACACTTGTAAAATCGGATCGTAAACGCTGAAATATTTTATATGAAATCATATCGTAATAAATTCAACATCGACATGTCAAGGATGTGTATTTGAATTTGTAAAGATTACTCAATATTAAATTGTAAAAATAACGTAACATTTGACCTTCATAAAGTGGATGGACATAGCTAAAATTGTCTAGCATCTTCCTTAATACTAAATTTCACAATAGCAATAACTTCTTTGATTCGTACTATATGACGTCTCTGATAACACTTGTTATCCTATAGTATAAAATTTGTGCACAATTTATCCATGATTATTCGAATTAATTATTTTTATTGTTGTAAAATGTACGAAGAGCATGATTTTCATAAAAAAAAAAAGAAATGCACAATTTATATTCGTTGATCAGATGTTTATCAATACATAATATAATGCAATATCAAACTGAATACAAAACAAGTAAATAGTGTACACATTAAAAAAAAAAAAGTGTTACACCTTTACATATACAATATTCTCTCGTAGCATTTTCGTAGCAGTCACACGACAAACAGCAACGGAAAATCTATCAAAATCCAGTCATCGAATAATTGCGTTTTAACACAGCCTAATAATAATAATAAGGTATGAGGGTTGAGGGTTGCAAATCGGGATATAAGCGAGCGAAGAGTGCGCGGGACGCACAAAAGGGGGTTGACGATCGATCCGCGCATGGCACCTGTTGCGACCCGGAGAACCTGCTTTTCAGCCCCACCTTGTTAAATCAACTACCCCCCAACATTTCATCATACCTTAAACAACCCCCCCCCCTCATTTTACATATATATATATATATATATATATATATATATATATATATATTTATATATATTTATATATATATATATTTATATATATATATATATATATATATATATATATATATATATATATATTTATATATATATATATATATATATATATATATATATTTATATATATATATATATATATATATATATATATATATATATATATATAAATTTTAGTACGCGTTTTCATTTTTCATCGTTTATCACGGATATAATGAACGATGTCTGATTGAATGGTATTAAAAATGTTTTCATTTCATCATTATTATTATTATTATATATTACAGGTTTATAGAATGAGTAACAAACTTTGTTTCATAATAGAGATCTCGGATAACTGTACTTTACAATAGTTTACAAACTTTCTCTTTATAAAAGATTTTACTGTATATATATATATATATATATATATATATATATATATATATATATATATATATATATATAAATATATATCTGGAATGATTCTATATTATATTATAATGTATACATTTAAACCCTTTGCACTCGAGACGTTTCGTAATATTTTATTCTTAACTTAAAATTATTATATATATATATACAACATTTATATTTTAACTTTATATATATTTTTAATGCTTAGCGATTTTATATAGAATATATAAATTTATTGAACAAATTAATAAACCTAAAAAAAAATGTTAACAATTCAGAAATTTCTTCAAAAAAAAAACATTACATAGAGTTATTTCAAGTTTTTACTTAAAAAAAAAAGTTTCAAATTTCAATGCCGAAAATGCAGTTCTGTAATTATGTGATTATTTGTAATTACGTGTTTGCAGATTAATTTAAAATAAGAAAATCTTATTTGTTTTATATTGAAAAAAAAATGTGAAAATTCGTTACAAAGAAATTAATTTAAACAGTTATTGTCATGCATTGAGTTTTCGCATTAATTCAAATGGTGACCAAACGACACCTCTCGAGTTCAACGGATTAATACTTAATTCAATAAAAAATTCATATTAATAATAATAATAATACCACGTATATTTTAATTAATAATACAATACATTTTTCTTACTTTATATAAAATTTGTTAAAATATCAAAATAAACCTCTATACAACAATACGAATGTAATAATTCTACAGCTCCAAGATTTTTTTAAATTATTAAAAGTATTTATTATATTTTTGCAACAATCTCTTCAAATTATATATATATATATATATATATATATATATATATATATATATATATTTGATATTGTTTATATATAAATTAAATTATAATAAATAATTATAATATAAATTAAATAATTTAAACGTTTTTATTCATTCTTTTGCGTTTGTTTTGCGGACGATTTGACATGTTTAAATTATTAAAACTGAAAATGTCCGAAACAACATCAAACCAACGTTTATTTTGTTTATCCTTTTCCAAAACCTCCGCCCTTTTTTCCTACAATTTCTATCTCTCTCTCTCTCTCTTCTTTACATTCCATCTCTTTTCAATTCCTCTCTTTCACTTTCTATGTATATAAATATATTTATATGTTTAATATAATACGACCCTCTTCTTATCCTCATCCTATGGTCTTTCAACTCGTGCTATAAACGAGTACGCGACTGAATTTCAAATGAACACGTCGCAAAACACATTGTTAATATTCTCAGTACTACCTTTTTCGTCCCCTTTCAACCCCCATCTCATCTTACATTTTAGATTATCGAGTTATTATATATTAATTGAAAATATATTGATGTGTACCCTTATTTTATATACGTGTCAGTATAAATAATTGAGCGGTGAAACTTCAAAATTAACAAAAAAATCATTAATAGATGACGCTTTTTCATATATACCATATATATATATTTTTTTTTTGATTTTTATATTCAATTCAAAAATTTTGATTATATTATTATACTTTTAGATAATTTTATTTTTAAAGTGTCCAAAAATTTAATCCGTTTAATGACGTAATTTATTATACAATATTACGGTATATATATATATATATATATATATATATATATATATATATATATATATATATATATATATATATATATATATATATTATGAATTCGACAAAATTCTGTTTCTAATTTATATATTTATGCACAGAGAGTAGATTGAAAAAGAAATTGTAAATCATAAAAAACATACAAACCGAACATATTCCTCTCGAACACGAATATAAAACACTGTGTTTCTAAACAAAGTGAACAAAAAAATCAAATAAATATTTGAAAACGAATACCAGGTTTGAAACCTGTATATTACATTTCTACTTTTCCTCAGGGTAATACTTTTTTTTACTTTTTTTTAGCACAACCGCCTTCTGGGAATACTTCGACAGTACAATTTTGTTCACATTTTGAAAAGAAATACAAAAACACTCATACAGCAACACTCATAGTAATAATAAATATTAATTAATAGTAGTAATTCAAATATACGACAATCTATAAAATAATTTCAATATACAACACTAGATTTTAACTAGTTCATAGACGATAAATTTATATATATATAGATATACACAATTATATTTGCCATATTGCGTAATAACTATATAACAGCACATTATTATTATTATTCGAGTTAATATTAAAAGGCATAATATATTCATATATGAAAAAGAAAACAAATATATTTAAAGACGTCGAAGTCTGAAAGTAATGCGAATGTAAAAAAAAAAGAAAGCGGCTATCGAAGAATTTTTATTCGAATAAAAGTTTTCTCGTTACAGTTTTCCATTTGCGCTTTCTGACCCCTGTCATAGGAAAAGTGTTTCATTTTCCATTTTCCGTCGGCGCTTACGAATTCGGTAAAATATTATTATTAAACATAGCTACGTCAAAGTTAGTTAATATATCAATATCTAAAGAATAAAATATATATTTATTATATTATATATAAATGGATTTTGCTTTAAATTATTATACGTGTTATTAAATTTATTTATTTACTCTTAAAAATAAAGGAAAATTTTGAGTTATTAAAACAATACTAGATATTAAATAAAAACTATTTGTATAATAGTCGATTTAATATGATTAAATATATTGAAAAACCGTATAAAAACGATTATATGGAAAAACAATTTTCCATCGCTTCAAAATTTTGCATTTAATTTCAAACTAAAAATTTCTCGCATAACTTATATTTCAGTTATGACAAACTATCTGGCGTAACCTGATTCTATAACCGCTAGCATATTTAGTTAGTTAGTTCTATAATAAAACCACAAAAATTCATATAGACGGTTTTATAACTTGCTAAAATTTAATGGTTTTGCACCGTGCTAGATAATAGTGGTTTTTCACCAGACTAAATTATATTGATCGTGTATTGAATTCAATATGTTAAATCATTTTTGATTTTCTAACATTCTGTTTAATTTCCTCTTTTTTTTCTAAAAGTAAATGAATACAAATAATTAATAGATAAATGTTATGTATCACTGGCTATGTTTATATTGACTTAAATAAAAATTTTCGACTGATTAAAATCATTTTTAATCAAATTCTATACAATGAGTATATTATTTATTTCTTCAAAACGTTTTAAAATAAAATAAAAATAATCCGATTTTAATTTAATTCTATATATTGCATATGTATATATATATATATATATATATATATATATATATATATATATATATATATAAAAGTATCTACCATTGTTTATATTGTTTTCCGTTTTTTTTTTTTTTCACCATGAATTCGTAGTCATGTCAGAAGCAGTTAACTTAAAACGTGAGCGGTTAAACCAACTGTTTCAGACTTTATTTCACCTCTCCAGAGTCCAATTCACTTGTACATTTCAGAAACTTTCCGTTTTTCTGTTACGGCCGTAAGATAGTGTTTATATGACGACCATAACTATAAAAAAAATATTTTTCAAAAAATTTATCCCGCGCTCAAACTACCTAAATATATTATTTAAGGTATCTTTTCAATATTTAATTTAAATACATATATATATATATATATATATATATATATATATATATATATATATATATATATATATATATATATATATATATTTATATATATTCAATTCGATGCGGAGTGCTTTAATTGAATAAAATTTTCCAAGAAAAAGTCTAATGCAATATTTACGACAATTGCAAATTTAATCGTATTAAAAATACATAAAACGTCGAAGGAAATAGAGGGGAATGTAATTTGCGAGTGGAAAAATGGGAAAGAAAATTGTTAATATCATTCCGAAAATTTCCCCCGGCGGAAAAGCAGCCGGAAGAATTTTCAAAACGATTAACCATTCCCGGAAATGTTGCAAAAACAATATATATATATATATATATATATATAAATGAACGCAAATATAGATGAAAATTTAAGTAGACCGCTTATTTATGGATAAAAAAAGTAAGCTTATCAGAATTATTAAATTGGACGAAATATTTTTATATGCAAAATGTTTCAATTATATGTAATTATATATTATTTAATGTAACTGTTTTAAAAATATAAATAATTTATTATTTTATTTTTATTAAAAATATAGTAATATAAATTTTGTTTTTATGTATTATGGTATATAATGCCCACTATACAAATTCTGCGTGTTATTTTATTTTGATTTAAAAGTTTTATATTTTTTGACATCTTATAATAATTACAATTTTATATTGAGAATTAAAAAAAGTATATTATATAGTATTTATAAATCGTGCAATACACGCTTTTGCCTTGTTTTATATGTAATATTATAGCAAAATTACAGAATATTCAGCAAAATTCGATATATTAGCAAATACACGATTTCAGCATAACTCGAAACTTCAACGGCGCTCAAAACTAAAATTATTATTATCAATAATAATAACGAGACAAAGTTTCGTCGTCTAATTCGATTCGTTACACGCTAACGACGTTTTAACCCTCCGTCGCCCAAAAGATATATCAAATATTTCGAACGAACCGTAATTCAAAAAGTCTCCGGTTCGAAAGCGGAACGATTCGAATTTTCCGCGTTTCGATGCGAAAAACTTTCACCCATATATATATATATATATATATATATATATATATATATATATATATATATATATATATATATATATATATATATATATATATATATCGATTCGATTAATAACCGTACAAAACTTTTCGAAATTAATCGATCAAAGCGGAACGTGAATTATTTTTTTCCGGTTTTCCGAAAAAATCGATACGTTTTCCGAACATCCGAATCCTGCCGTTACAAAAAAAAATATATAATTAATAGGATTTAGTAAGTTGGAACGCCTTTATGATAAATTATTATTGATAAAGACACGCCTTCGTTATAACGAGAAACCGCTCGAGGGAATCTTTATAATTGTCTTCTAGATTTTTTTTTCTTCAAAATATTATATATTTCTGTATTATATATGTATATTAAAATATCTTAAGGATGATAAGCTTTCGAAAACTTTATATTATCTGATGAATTTTTAATATAATTTTAAATTTTAACATCAAAGTCGGTCTAATTTATACTAATTATAATATTTTACTTCCACGCATTAATAATATATATTATAATATTCTCGGTTACAATATATTTTCCTTACAAATATAAATGAATCATTCGTATGTAAAATTTATATTTCTTTAATGATAAATTTTTAAATAATTAAATTCGTTAATCTATGATAATTCAAAAATCTTCAATCATCGTATTTTCAAATCAAATTCATTATGAAATTTTTAAACATTCTACCTTATCGATAAAATATTAAAACATATCAAATTTTTAAATATTTATTGATGAATAAAAATATCTGTTATTTTTATTAATTCTAAAAACCATTATAAAAAATTTAATTATATGAAACGGTAAAAACAGGTCATGCTATGTAATAAATTCTATTAGTTAAAAGCAATTTAAAGTTAAAACGCAATTTAAGATGCACTATTTTCAGCCTGAATTCCTGAAAGATCGATACTCCAACATTCACTTAATGCATTCACATAAATAGCAAACAAAATATTATTATTTTTTTAAATTAGATCTATTTAGGATTAATTTCTTTGATATAAACGCACAATATATTATGATTCATATACTGTTAAATTGTGTAAATCTCTACTAATATAATATACTGAAATCTATTGCGTGTAAATTAAGATATAACGGTATATAAGACCGTTTTATTCGAGCCAATAAGCACTCATTACGCCGTAAAACCGCGCTTTTCCAGATAAAGCTTTCATGTATTTAGCGAATTTACTTGGCCGAATACCGAAAGGGTTGATTTGAAAACGTGACCGAGAAGAAGAAGGGCGAGTATGAAAAACGACTATCATCGAAATTTTATTATACAATATATATATATATATATATATATATATATATATATATATATATATATATATATATATATATATATATGATTGTGACACAATTCAGCGTGTCTGTTCCGTTTATTTAAAAGTGATTTTTTTTTAATTCGAAATAACCGTGAAAATAAACTTAAAATCGCCCACCGCCCATTCCGCCCACTTTCAGTACGATTCAATTTCCTCGAAGACGTTGCCCGAGTCGAGGTCTCAAAGCTCGTGGCTTATGTCCCAATTTACTTCTGTGTCGTTTTGATTTTCGCCAAATACCCTTTTATATACGCCAAGTTAGAATGTATGAAGCGATGAATATATATATATATATATATATATATATATATATATATATATATATATATGCAATAAATAAAATAATACATTTAAAAAATATATACTCTTGACTATCTCAATATTGTATATTTATTATATAAAATTCATATATGTATATATTTTTATTTTTAAAACATTTTTTCTATATATAATATAATTTTATTAAATAAATTCATAAGTTTAAAAATAATTAAAGAGTATGTAATTATTATAATAGAAATTTTATTCTTATAAATATCAACTATTTTATACCTTCTAAAAATGAATAAAAATATTTATACGGAACTACATGTGTATTATGACGTGATCTTATATGATTTAAATTCGATATAATCTTCCAATCGTTCATTTTCGGATCAAATTCATACATAGAAGCTTCACTAGAACCTGTAATTATAATGTAATTGTAATTATGTAATCGTGGATATTATTATTATTGAAAAAAAAATGACCTGATATAATTATTTTGTCGTCAACCGTAACAGCGCTAGGTCCGTAAAAAGTTCTTGGTAAATCTCCTATAATCTCACATTTATGTGTTTCAGGATTAAATACTTGAATCGTTCTAACTGCACCGTTATATCTTCCTCCCAATATATAAATCAGATTATCAACAACGGTTACCTATATTAAAAATATATTAAATATATATTCATATTTAAATTCTTTCTTTAATTTTTAATTTTTTAGAACAAATAGACTCACTGTCAAACTGAATATTGATAATTTCATTGATGTAAGAATCATCCATACATTTTTTTGGGGATCATATTTTTCTATAGAGCTTCCAGAATAAGGACCATCACCACCGAATACATAAAGATATCCATTGTAAGCTACAGCAGAATGCGAATCTCTAGGATAATTCATAGATGAAACGTATGTCCAAGAATTCGCAGACGGATCATATCTAGATTTATAAATAATCAGTGATTTTAATATATACATTTTTATATTTTTTATTTAACTGGTATTAAAAAAATATATATTTTGCCTTTCTACTAAATTTAAATGACCACTGGCATTATAACCGCCACAAACATAGATAAATCCATTTAAAATCGTCGCTGTAGAATGTGATCTACTTGTATTCATATAAGATAGATGAGTCAGTTCTTTTTTCAACAAATTAAATGATATAACCTGTAATTAGCGTTGCTTAATAAATTAAATCATTTTTATATATGTATATTTTAAACAGCACTCACTTGATTAGTTGTAGAGGCAATATTTTTTCCACCGAATATAAATAAATTTTCACCAATAATGACTGTAGAAAAATTGATCACAGATATATTCAATTCATAAAATGTTTTACACGTTTTATCTTTGGGATTTAACAGTTCAATAATTCCAGAATTCTGAAAATATATACAGTTCATTTTTTATGAACAATATTATATTCGTATAATTTTATGAATAAATTTATTTATACTGAAACTAATTCCTCCTAGAGTTAAAATAACCGAATTATTTTCTAATATAGATTTTCTCGGTTCTAATACAAATGAATTGACTCTATTATCAGGAAACAAAAACCATTTTAGCGCCTCTAATAATATATTAGGATTCAATTTATCTTTATTAAAAAGTCGTTCGATCTCCATAAATATCTTCTAAAAAATGAATATTGCAATAGTAAAAATATTTTTGATAATTAATAATAATAAAATATTGGTAAACTTGCTTGTATCGGTAGTTGAATCAATCTAACATGTTTCAGCAATGTGGAAAAATGTTTTTCACGATCGTCTAGATCTTTTTCAGTCCATAAACGAAGACCTTCAAATACTTCTTCTTCCCATTTAACATTCAAGTTTTCAGACGTAAGTATTTTTTCCAAATCTTCACAAGTTAGATTGAAGAAATCTTCCGTATCTTTCACCTGTCATTAATAAAAAACGACTTTTATTAAATATAATTCAAATAAAATGATATTTAAATAGAGTTTTTCAACTTTAAATACTATTTGATTAAATGCAAATATTAAAATTAATTCAGCGTTTTAACTAAATTAAAATTGACTTTTATAATTGAAAAACTCTATTAAAAAAAAAATATATATATATATATATATATATATACTACTTTTTTCAGATCGTTAAAGCGTTCCAAAGTTATTTTTTCATATTTTTTACGTGATATATTTTCAGCGCGTGTCTTTTTATTATACAAAATCTGTTCTAACAAATCTCCCTTTATATTTTCACATGGTATTCGTTTTTTACAGCATTTCAAAAATTCTCCGAATGTCACCTAAAATTTTTAACACAATTATATTTTTTTTTCTCAAAAAAACGTGATAATTTTATTCATATAATAAAACTATTATTATATTTCATATATGTTCAATACTCACATCTTCAGGAAGATGATATATTCTTATATGTCTGGCAAAATTATAAAAGTATATATTTCTAGATATTTTATCATAATCGATCCAATTTCGCAACGCGCGAAAAACCGATTCTTCAGAATTTACACACAAATTATCCGATTTCAGAAAATATTCTAAATATTCCATTTCCATTTCGAAAAAGTCACTCGTTTTACTTATCTGTTACAAGTAAAATCATATTATATATTTTTTTCAAAACTATAATGTATATAATAAATAGTTTATACTTCTTCAAAATTTTGATATATATATTCCTCAGTAAATTCGATAGCATTTTCCACATTAAGCCTTTTAGCAATACTATAAAATTTTATTACAGTCTCATAGCTTATATTATTCTTTATAAATCTTAAACAACGATTCTTTATATCAATATGATTGATGCAAACTGCAAAACGATATATATCCTCTAATATTATCATATCCAAATCTAAAATACAAATAATATGTTTTTAAAAAAGTCATATATTTTTTTACATTATAAATATAATAAATGTTTAAATATTTTATATCATATTAACCTAAAATACCATGAATAAAATATTTATTAATTAAATCTACTGTTTTTTCTTTGTTACGAATTTTAATGGCGTCCTTTATAAATACAAATTGAATAGTTGAAATTTTAAATTTTTCCATAAAAAAATCACTGTTTATCGCATAAAGCGTTTTATTAATTTTATAACGAAAGCTAAAAGTTAAAACTTTAGTATTATATAGGAAAGTTAAAACTTTATTATGGGAAAATTATCGAAAATATTCATTAAATATACCGTGAATCTCCAAATATTATAGTGAAATCTGAAAACCAATCTTCGTTTATTACACGTGAAAAATCGTTATATTTTCTTCTCACATATTGATTTTTGATATCAGAACTCATTTTAAATCACTGCGATAAATTTATTTAATTAGAATAAGAATATGTTTTTATTTAATCTTTTACAATGTCAGAAAAAAAACTAAATATAAGACTTTTCACCGAGAATGCCAATCTAAACTGTTTATGATTTTAACATTTCCTATTTTATATAAAATAAATAGATATATTAGTGGTTTGCGGATCATTGACAACATTCATTCCATATTTTTATTGTTAACGATTCTTTTTATCGCGGTCATATTATTAAAATAGAAACGATATGATAAGCTACAAAAAATATTCACAAATATATTTCGTTTATGTCGCATTTTTTATAAAATGAAAAAGTAAATGTAATAAACATCGCACAGTAAAAGTTTAAAATTAATTTCACTCATCAATTTCATTCTTACAGTACAATTTAGCATAAAGTATGATTAAATGCCGTTAATGAAAATTATTTTTTTTTTGATACAATTTGCAAAAAAAGTGTAATTTTTTATATAAGAAAATTAATAACGCACCATTTATTGATTTTTTTTAATATTCAGCGTATTTCTAATTATTTTCATGTATTTAAATTATAGTTAAAATCAAACTTTGATATTATACAATTTAACTAATTTAACATAATTTCATATTAATATATATATTTATATATTAATATAGGTTCGAATACAAGTGAATTCATAATTCATATTTTTATCACCATATCTATATATATAAATATATGAAATTATGATAGATGAACAAAAATTATATTTTTTTTTTAATTTTGGTTTGAAAAAAATTATTTATATTATATCAATTTATAGTAGTATGTTGTAGATATATTTTTATTTATATCCCTTTTACAAGCATTCTGTGAGTTTTTCGTTATATATATATATATATATATGTGTGTGTGTGTGTATATATATATATATATATATATATATATATATATATATATATATAATTTCTAAATTCCACTTATGTCATTTGTATTCTTTTTCCATCTTAAATGTTGTAAGACTCTCTCATAATATGTTATAGTAAAAATATATATGTGTTCAACACATTGCCAAACACACAAAGATCAAAAGCAGTAAAAAAAATGATTTGTAGTCAGTTGAAAGTTTGCGTTAAACGTTTTTCCTTTTTTTTTCTTTTTCTTTTTATTTTCTTTTTTCTTCTTCGACTTTTTTCCATTTACGGTCGTAAAAATGAGAATGATGAATAGGAAGCGAAGTGAAAAATGAAAGTTTTTTTTTCCGCTTGCATCGCAGTGTCATTTTTAAATAGAAGTTTTTATTTCTATTGTTTTCTTTTTCGTTTCCGCTTCAATAGAATTTTCCGACGAAAGAATATGGAAAACCGTCTTCTTTGTATTTTATTCCCATTTTATGAATTTTCTTAAGTATATACAATATATATATATATATATATATATATATATATATATATATATATATATATAGATTTTTCACTTCAATTCTGATCTTGTTCATTCAATTTTTTTTATTAGAAATTAAAAAATAATAAAATTCAAAATAAATTTTAAGTATAAAAAATGTGAAATAAAATAAAAATACTATAATATTACAAAAATAATTAATTTTTCAATCAAAATGTAACACTTATTATATTCTTAATTTTTAAAATATGTTTATATAAAATAATAATAATAATTAGTTTCGAAATAATAATATGTTTAATAATCATAATTTTATCATCAGTTTTACAATTTAATAAAAAATATTATTGTAGATGATAACATATTGTTCAAAAAAATAACAATGAAAAAAGAAATAAACATAAATTACTATAGTAAATATACTTATTTATTGTTGTGTCGCATGGAAAGCTGCATAAAATAAAAATTCCTATTTCTATTTTATTCATATTGTGTGCCAAAAAGTTTTTCCGACTTTCACGCTTTTCCGTACGTCGAAAACACGCCTCGTAAACTCACAGTTTTTTTTTCATATTTATGTATTATGCACATACACACGTGTATATTAAATTATATATACATATATATATTGTTTTCAATGTAAAAATGAATGTTTTGTGTGTCACTGCGTAAAAAGAAAAATTCGTTTTTCCGTAAATTTTCTTTCAATTCGCGCTGAATTTAATTTACAGCGCGCAAAAATAACTGAAAGCTTTCAAAAGACACTACGTCACAACGAAAACGGAATTTCAACAGAGGAAAAACTTTTAGATGCGTCGTTGTCGTTGTCGTTGTTGTTGTTGTTGTTATTGTTATTGTTCTGGTTCTTGTTGTTTTTGTTGTGGATAGAAATGAATTTTCCACCATCTGCTACCTGATGCGAGTATAAAGGATCAAACACAGAGTAAAACCCGCGGGTATAAAACGTAACCAAGTGCGAAATATCGACCTATTTTCGTGTGAGTATAATGAAAAAAAAATTTTTTTATATCGAATCGTTAAAACAAATATTTTCATATTAAAGTAAATAATAGTATAACTCGAAAATTTGTATACATTTTTACAATTTCCACATCAAACGTTTTCAAGTGTTTTCGTCCTTTGACTAATATTCTCTTTAATTTCCCTATCACAGACAAACCACTTATTATATTGGCAAAATCAAATATATTTTCGAATATGGATTAATGGTTTTCAATATTATTTGATAGCTGACCACTTATGAATGAATCCCTTTGAAAGATCAAATCTTGCTTTTGATTCGGTCTTTATTCGATTGATATGACACACACATATATATATATATATATATATATATATATATCTCAATATATTCAATTGAATTTTCTAAATATAATTTATTTATATATTATTTTTACATTATATAATTACCCTCTCTTAGAATGACTGAACACTGTTTCATCATCGTTTATAACATTTTTTTTATTATAAAAATATTTACAAATAATATATATTAATGATTTTCTCTTTCTAATTTCGTTCTAAAAAAAGATATTATTCTTTATTGATTTTTAACATAAGACAAAAATCTATTTTGTTATAAAATACATTATACAATGAAATTCCAATATACTATTTCTATATAAAAATAAAATAAATTTCTTTTGTGTTAAAGCTTAAACATAAAATAAAAAACTAAAAATTCATTCGATTTTACTAAAAGCCGTGATTCGATTCGTTCGAAATCACAGAACGACAAAAATTCACCAAATATATATATATATATATATATATATATATATATATATATATATATATATATATATATATATATATACAGCACAACGACATTTTTCCAAACAATTTTTTTTTATTTTTAAAAATGAAAACAAAAACGCGAATACGTCGTAATATTGTAATCGTTCGACGCGACGTTACAATAAAAACCAAAATCCCGTTTTCATCCCGTTTTGCGTGCTCTTTTAATCGGATTCGTGTTTACGATTGTATCTCGAGTTACGACGTGTATAAATGTGTGTCAAAATGGGGACGACGTTTCTAAAAACGTCTTTTTGTTCGATATCCACTTTTTGAACGGGGTGTGCGTTGCGGTTTTTCCTTTATCTTAATTCGCATCGAATATTAAACGACAACCCTGTTAGCACGAAAAGCGATGCCCGTATCGCTTTTGACATCTTAATAATGACACAACTCAATCTTTTTCGCGAAATGTTTATTTATCTATATGTAAATATCAAAATATATACGTATATAAGTATCATTTTATACATTTTAAAAATATATATATATATATATATATAATAAAATTATTCATATATTATTAATTATTATTTATGAAATATTTTATTTTCATAATGATTAAATTAATAATAATATATTATATATAAAAGATCAATATTAATTTAAATAAGATATTCAAAAATTATTTTTGTTTCAAATTATTAAATTAATTTTGTCTGTTTCACGTTTTAAATTCAACTTTTTACATATAAATTTTGTTTCTATAGATAAAAATTGATATTCTTTTGTTTTAAAATTATTTAAATTTAATAAAAAGAATTTAAATTTGAAAAATATTAATACAATATATATATATATATATATATATATATATATATATATATATATATATATATATATATATATCGAAAATATTTTCGGTATAGCATAATTTTTAATCAGTTAAAAAAACCATAATATTCATTAATTAATATCTTATCGTAAAGATTTTCCTGTTTTTATTCATATTAATTTATAACCACAATATATCACTAAACAATAAAAAATAATACTATATATATATATATATATATATATATATATATATATATATATATAAATTATAAAGACTGAATCGTATATTTTTTCTTTGACGCGAACTTGTAGACTTTTCATCGTTTCACTTTTAAAAGGGTAAACTAGCGTAAAACTGTCGTATTTTCCCCGGTTTTTCCCTCGTTTCCCTTTTATTCCGTCATCCATTTTACATGACTTAGCCGTATAGCGTATGGTAATTTTTTTTTCAACGATGATACTAACTTTTTAATTGCTTTTTTTTACGATCGCACAGAATCATTAAGCAATCGTCAGAGCGTTACGAAGGTTATATATGCGATATTAAAAATATATATATTATTATATTGTATATATATGATTACATCATAACATGTGCGTCGTAAATATGTGACAGTTTAAAATTTATACTTTGTATATTGTGAATGTATGAAATATGCAAATATACGATGGATGGGCGTATTGTTGAAACCAATAACTTTGTTCCGGGTTCAATATCCATATCCGAAATACGAAAGACGAGCTCAACTTTTTCAATTTCGTCGTAAAATCGATATAAATTTATATATTGCATACGATTGTTGAAGTTGCAATACGAATAAATACGTATAACGGTGACAAATATTTCAATGAAACTACCGTTCGAAATAAATTTCGCATACAATATAAAGCGTATCATTTTATATGATTAATATAACACGAATTTTACGTTGTATTTTTCCCGTTGAATCGACTTGAAAATTTCGCCGTTGTTGATTTATACATTTTAAAAGCGTCGTAAATCTAATAACGTACTTTTCAAAATTGCATTTTCCAGTAATTGATCGTAAATCTTTTAAAGATCCATCCGAAAATCAAATTGTAAGCAGAGATACTTCGTTTCTAAATTATGACATATATCAAAATAGTCTATCTTCAATTATCTTAGTGTAAAAATTTTATAAATAATAATAAATTTTTATATGTAATATATTATATTTTTAATTAAAAAAATATTTTAATCAAGAAAAGTAAAACTGAAATTTACACATATATAAACGTTACTCCTTATAATAGTCATCATAAATAGCATAACATTAGTATTCTTTCAATTTCAATATTAATATTTGCAAATTTAGTAGAATTCTAAAATATACAATAATAATTCCGATTTTTTGGAATGCGAAATTTTATCACGAATAAAATGTAAATTGTGAATTTGACGGTTCAATTTTAAAATATCGCACGGCGTTCCTTTATTATTTTGTATATAAAATCGAGAGATGTAAAAATTATGAGGGGGGTTTGAGGGTCGGTTTTTTTGTAATTTATTCGCATTCTTGACCATAATTGATATTCTGAGGCGTAAAAAGGAAAGGTCTTATGGTAATCAAGTTCAAGATGAGTAATTTGGAAGTAAACGGCCCTCGTGATTTTCATCGTTGTTTTCTCAAAGCGTTTTCCTTTTTCTATACCCCTTGGTCTTTTTTTCTTTTCACTTTTAACCAAGTGTTTTTCCGCTAATTTTTTTTTTACTCAATATAAACTTTATTAATTATTTTTTTTAATACAAAATAGTATATAAAATTTGTAAAATTCAACTTTTATATAAATCTATTGTTTTTTTTTGTGTTATTAAGAATAAATTGGAAAGTTTGAAAAGTGAAATTAAAGACACGGATATCGTGAAAAAATAAGTACAAAAGGATCTCATATATAAACAATTAATGAACATTTTTATATAATCTCGATAAAAAGCACTCAAACAAAACATGAAAAAATATTACATAATAAAAAACAAACCATACAAATATTTTTTTTTCTCTAAATTATTTCACACATAAAAGTGAAAAATATTTCCGAAGTAAAAAAAACGCGAACATAAAAAGAAATATCGCTTCGTTTCGACGACAATTTTATGTTGCGTCAAATTTTTTTATTATATATTTAAAGTTAATTTTCTTAAGCAAATAACCGAAAAAAAAAACACATAGCTTTCGACCAATAGGCGAAGTTATTTTTCGAGAGCATTGTTGGAAAAATGAATGCAAACATAAAAATTCAATCAATGCGTTCGAAAAACGGACGGAAATTTTCTTATTTTTTTCTCCCTTTATCCTTATTCGAATATTTCAATATTACTCTATCGATAATATATATATATATATATATATATATATATATATATATATATATATTATGACTAAACAGTTACCAATTTCATTATTTTTTTGTTAAAAAATACTATACATACTCAATATGACAACCTACATATTCGCCAAACATGTTACTATTAGACAATAAAAAAATATCGTTTCACAAACATAGATAAGGTTAAAGTGCATTTATATTGAAAGAAACGTTGTGTGAATAAATAATTGCTTTTATTTATAATATATTTAATGAATTTTTATTTTAATACATGTAATACAATAACCATGTTATAGAATATGAAAAATCCGATATTGCTGAAATGATTTTATTTGATGTTAAAAAATTTTGAATTCTATATACCAGGGTTGCCCAAAGCAGTGACCGTGGTCTACAATGTGATTTTTGGGAAATCTATATTTATAAATTAATTTTTAATTTGTTACATTTTTATTAAATATCTTCCCTTCCTCGTCGGTAGATCGTAATTTGAGACTTGTAATTGTAGAATAGAGGCACTCTAGATGATCAAACGTTTGTATATCCCTGCTATTATAACATAAAATAGAATTTTCATCTTCCAAAATATTGTCAATAAAATTTATTACTATTTATTTATTAATAATTTTGTTGAAGTTAATGTTCAGACAGGCTTTCAGAACATTATCGTATAATATAATCGTTTTTCTACTTAAATATCACTTCAATTACATCAGAATAATACGCGTACTTCAAACATTCATTTAAATTTCGATTCGAATTCATATAAAAAACAACATTTCTTTATTTTTTAATATTGAATAACCGATTTTATAAACGAGCGAAAATTTTCATCATTTTCCAAAACTCGGACGACTTTTTTTTTTATACGCTATCTCGGCGTAATGTTCGACGATTTCATTTTTCCTTGCCTATATATACCGTCGTAATTCCGAAACTACGACGGGTTCCGTTTTTCCTTAATTTTTTTTTCAATTTTATATATATATATATATATATATGTACATTTTTCTAGTTATTTTTTGCATAAATATATTGTATAACAGGCAACGAAACTTGCGTTGTATTTTCGTTTTTTATTGTACAATAAACAACCCTGGAATAAAAGGGTGGTCTCTGACGTATACTAAGAGCAAACAACGACCAACCCTCACAAGAACTAAAATAATTTATAACATGAAGAACGCAACCACTATTATGGAATCATTTACATCATGATGTTGTATCATATTATCATAACATATATGTCATAATATAAAAAAAAATACATGAAAATCTAGATTAATAAAAATCAATATCAATCAGCAATATTAATTAATTCATTCAATTTAAAATTAGTTTTTATTAAATAATATTTATGATATCACAGTAACATATTCTGTATATCTAAGATAGAAATTCAAAATCGTGTTTTATGTAATACGTTATTTTACATTTATTATTTTAATTTTTTAAAGGGTTCAAATTGTGATGAAATATACTTTAATTATAATTATAAAAAAATTCGTATTTTATTATTTAATTAAGCGTGTTAATTTTTCATTTCTTTGCAATCTTCAAAAAAAATGGAATAAAACATTTAATTGTTATAAAAAAAAATCATTTTTATATATACATTTTTAAATTTTTAATTAAACAGAAAAAAAATATATTATCATATTATTCTACGATATTTTTAATTAAAAATTTATTTAAATTGTCTAAAACATAAAAATATCTTAATTTACGATTTTTACATTTTTTTTACATATATAAAAAAATAAAATACAGACAATTTATTTTAATATATATATATATATATATATATATATATATATATTAATAAAAGAAAAATCTAAAATTCTCAACACAAATGTTCAATTAAAGGTTTAATTATCACCGTATTTTTATCACGTGTTTTTACAACTCTTAGTTTCATCATCACGTTCTCCGCGACTTTTTTGCCAAAAACACACGACTCGCATCGTTCCGCGACCACCGCATTCGCCGGATTCGGCTCCGCGCGACTCCGTGACTATTCGGCAAACTCAAAAAGCCATCGCGGGGACACCGTTTCGACACAATTGTGGAGATAAAAAACCGAATCGACAAAGGTTTCGATGGAAAAAGATTATACCGACTGTTTTGAGGATTGGCGATTAAATTGATTTGTAAGAATAAACAAATGATTTACATTTTATAAACGAATTCATGTTACTTTTTGATCACAGTGTTATATATTATAGTATATATATATATATATATATATATATATATATATATATATATATATATGCATATATCAATATTTTTGTTTGTTATGTGTGAAACAAAGAATGCACCCATAGTATGAACATCGAATGCGCCCAACATTCGATCGTCACGTGCGCAGTTTCCACTATATCCCTTCAATGTTCCTGGTATCCCGGTTAATGGGAACAAATACACACAGGCATAAATACATTCAAACAATCTGCACGCGTATATATGTGTTACCGTTAAAGTCGTAAAATAAAAAGTGTGCTATAGTGCATAAAATCAATCACAACAACATCGCACTAATATAATTATATTATTTAAATAATAATATTTTTATAATAAATATCGAACGATCCTGTCGTAATTATGTTAATCAAATCATGTGAGGAAAATTGTAGCGTTATTTTCAAGTGAAATGTGATAAATTACACGAAATTATCGCTGGACGATGTGTACATATTATCGCAGTTTTCAAAGTTGAACAACGAATAAAAATATTATTTATTCACGAAGAGAAATATAAACTTTCATATACTGAAAATATAAAAGAAGATTTCCATCCAGGCTCGAAATTCGTTTAGTTAAAACTTTTATTTATTTTTTTTTCATATGATATAATTTACGAAAATACCAAAGTTTTATATTTCACCGAAAATTTCACGATAAATCATGTGTACATATTTCTTTTCTATTCATCTGAAATATGAGTTCTAAATTTTATATTAAGTATTTTATTGATCTTTTTTTTTCTTTTATATGTGAAAATTTATCTGTTTATACTTTTTCATTTTTTTTTATTGATATAAAAATAATTAATAGCCAAATTAAATTAATACTTTGGTCTAGTTAGAAAGTTCAAGTCACGTATCTTAGACGGTATAATGTAGAATTTTAAAAGTTGTATGGTTACCCTGATATTATAAGATCTATTAAAATTAGCATACATTACTGGCTGGATTACGTAGAAAGAAGACTAGCAATCACTTCTGATTATTATAAATATGCATATCGCTAATCCTCATTATAGTACAAATACAGTTCTAGATATAGAACTACGCACTGATTAAAACACCATTCTCTTCAAACATAATAAAATTTTACTTTACCAAACCTCACCAATTCCAATTTATCTATACGCATAATTTTTACCGTTTATTTATAATCAAAAATAAACCATCATCTTAAAAAATAATAAATCGTAAATGTGCGGATGACACTGTAGTGCTTGCCAAAAATGAAGAACAACTTCAATTAATTATGAATAGAATGGCAGCTTACAGTGAAGAATATGGACTGTCTATAAATAAAACAAAAATAATGATGTTTTCGAAAAAACTAACACCAACAAAAATATACATAAAAAACGAACGAATTGAACAAGTAACGTTTTATAAATATTTGGGGACGCATATAATGGCAATCCGCGATCCCAAGAAGGAGATCCGTTCTAGAATATAACAAGCTAGAACACAATTTATGGCCATGAAAAAGTTTTTAACGTCTAGTAGCACAGATATGGTATTAAAAATACGTATGAAAAAATTATATATGATATCGGATCGTGGACACTAGACCCTGGTACCGAAAAACGTCTGGAAGCTGTCGAGATGTGGTGCTACCGGAGAATACTAAGTATATCTTGGACCGACAAAGTAGCAAAAGTAGAAAATGAATAAAACTCCAGAAATATTAAAAACAATTAAATCGAATAAAATGTAATACATCGACCACATCTTGAGAAATGATAAATACGGACTTTTTCAGATAATTTTGGAAGGAAAAATTCAGGGAAAAGATCAATTCAGAAAAACGTCAAAATTCATGACTTAAAGATCATCGCTATTGGTTCAATCGCTCGTCAATAGAAATTTTTCAAATAGCATAATATCCGAATGTTTCTTTAAACGTGTGTATCGCCAACATTCTTAAAGAGACGGCATGAAGAAGAAGAAGAAGAAGATTTATAATCGTTAAAATTAATTCTTCTTCTACACGCCGTCTCCTCAAGAAGGTTGTTCGATACACACACGGCTAAAGAAAGTTTAATTTATAAATTTTTAGAGATAAATAGTGTAGTAGGAGCTCCGTTTCCTTTATACACCGCAAATTTTATACTTGGTGAAGCTGCTGCCCTCCACTGTCAGAGTTTTTATTTATCTCCTAATAATATAATAGGACAATATATATATATATATATATATATATATATATATATATATATAGCTATATAAACATTATATAAAATCGAAAATTCCCGCCATTTTTGAAGGCTCTAACGGTAACATGTATATATATATTAAAATGTGACAGTGGGCGCGCGCGCGCGTCCCGTTTTGTATAATACTGGAGCAATAGGGACGCCGTTCTCAGTAAGAGGCGCGCCCCCGTCGGGACGCCACACGCTTTTACGACGAAACAACCCCCATATCGGTGTTACAAAAACACACACGCACACACACACTCAAAAGAAAAACAATTCCTTTGTTTACTAAAAAAAATAGTCGACCGAATAAAAAAAAATCTAAAAATAAAATATTCTATTAGATTTTTTAATGATTTTTTTTTATCGACGCGTCTTTAAACGCACGTTTTATTAAATACACGTCAATTTCAACGATTTACGTCTACGCGTCAAAACATGGATTAGCGTTTACAGGTTGGTACTTATTATTAACGTATTCGTATCTATATATATATATATATATATATATATATATATATATATATATATATATATATATATATTTATTATTGTGTATATTTTGTGGTTTATTATTATGTGCATATGCAACAAGTTACCGTGTGTTTATAACGTGCGTTATGCAAATGTATCGCGTTTGATGCATATTATTTATCTATTCTTATTTATAATAAATATTATCTATTTTTTTTTAATTTTATGTTATTTTATCTATAAAACTTGTAATATTTATTTAACGTTTAAAAGATCTCGAATTAATGCCAAATTTAACATTTTTTAATTTTTCACGAAAATTATTTAATTTATTAAAATTATTTTTAAAAAAATACAACAATATATCAAATATTTATTTAGTAATAAAATATTTAAAATTCGAAAATATATATATACAAAATTTTATATTTAAATTATATAAATTATTTAAACGATATTCTAAATATTATAATCACTAATTTATATATATTAATGTGCTATAAAATTAACTACATTTTTATTAAATTCATTATAAAAATGGTAATTATTTATTATTTAATATATAATATGTAACCCAAATAAACAAACTCGTAATATAGTATTTTACTATGTAATCTAAAACCCTTTCATCGTTACTTAATATAGATGTAATTATTTGTATTTAAAACGTCAATTATAACTATTATTAAATATATAAATGAAGTTTTACATTATAGTAAAATATGTTTATGATATTTAAAGTGTAATAAATTAAATTAAAAAAAATGTAATTATATAAGTGATTAATATTATTTTATCTAACATGATGATTTTTAATTATATAATTCTACAAATAATAATAATAATAATAATAAATTACATATAACGAGAAAATACTAACAGAAATTAGTCCCCTCAGAGAACATAATGGAAAAACCACCCTTAAACCCAATTAGCCGAGATAAATCCATTTTCTTCCGATGCTAAAAATAAAACGAACCCAAAACATAATATATTGTAAATAATCAGCAATATTCATATTCAATATAATACACATTTTTCAAATCAATATGACTTAATGAAAATACACGCGCATAAAATATATACGACGGGACGTAAACGTTATATAAAAATGTCACATAAGATATATTTTTTTCAGAGTGCTTATCAAAGCTATGTGACCTGAAAAAAAATTTCATACTTGTCCCGAAAAGTTACTAAAAGTCCAACCTTCTACAAAAAAAAAAGGATTACGGATGTCAATCTTGTTCGATCTTATAAGATCGTCCTAAATATTTATATATATATATATATATATATATATATATATATATATATTGAGCATATTTTTTTATTATATTGATTCATAAATATATATGATATAAATAAATAATTCGATGAAATTACAGCCCTTTTAGTAGTATTTCAAGACGTTGATTTATTTTTATAGGGTCAAAATTTCAACTACACAATCATTTTTCAAACATTTATTTCTATTAAAAATTTTGCAAATCATCATTCAATATATATATATATATATATATATATCTGTTTTTTTTAATCACTTATATAATTTTTAAAATATTATATAAAATGATAAAATCCTAATATTTATCATACAAATAATAACATCATATAAATATATTATGATTTTAATTCAAAATTCACTTACAAAACACTAAATAAATCATCATAAATATTATATAAAATATATACAGTAAAAAAATAATAATATAAAAATAAATACGCGATACTCGCTTAATATATATTATACAAAATATACAACCTATTTATTTACAATTGTTTATATTGAATAGTAGACATGCGCAATGTTTTGTTTATAGTTCATGAATATATTAAAGGTTGTTATTTTTTGTGTGTTTATTTATTTATACAAATAGTATTTTCTTTGTTATTCTTTATATATATATTCGGTTCTCTCATTTTAATCATTTGTATTCATGACAAATATACGAAAGTGCCTTCAAAAAATCCCTAGAAACAAAGGTATGCTAATTTGTACTTTTTATATATTTTTCTTATACGTAAAAAAAATTCACAACTAATTTGTAAAATATTATACACATTATAACTTCATATAAAATTATAATATTATCAACTATTATAATATTTAGATTAACATACAAATAGAAATTTGTCAGAAAAATTCTCTTTGATATAAATTTGACCTACAATATATAAAACTTAAAGATGATATAAAAAAGTATTTTTTTTTCGATTGTAAAAATATTTCATTAAAAACTAAAATAATTTACATTATTATCAGTTTTGTACTATATGATAAATTATAATAAAAAAATAAATAAAAATTTACATATAATATTACTCATTGAATGTAGAGACTTAAATATATATTGAGAGTACGTATTTAATTTAATGATTAATAAAATTATCAATACTTAGATAACTTTATTAATTATTATTAATTAAATGCTCCTGTGTATATACATATATATATATATATATATATATATATATATATATATATATATATGAATTCAAAATTTAAATTTTCCCGATTTATCAAATTATCGAATACTTGGAAATTGATAATGAAAATAATTAACACGTTCGTAAATTAGAAACCACTCGGTTCAATTCGCGATATTAATGCGAATCTAATATTGATTGCAATTAATCAAATATACGAAGGTGGAACACTGACGTTGTTCGATTTCATACAAGAATTCGATTTCATCAATTATATATATTGAAACGCCGTTTCGAACCGACGGTACGTTCAGGGGCGTTACCACCTTTCACTATTCACAAATAAATTCTAGTGCTTCTCACTAATTGCTGTAACATTGCTCGAATAATTCCTATTATGATTTTTTTTTTTTTGATATAATCATTTGTATTCATGAAAATTTTTCTATATTATGAATTTCTCAATATAATATATATTTTAATCTAATTCAATATAAAATAACATTTTTTTAATCATTATATTTGTATGTATGTGTACGTGTATTATTGTCACATAAAATCATTAAATATTAAATTTATATAATATCATTTTTTCCCAGCTCGAAATTAAATTGTAAATTTGTAATATAAATACAAGAAAATCACATTATATATATATTATATATATATATATATATATATATATATATATATATATATATATATATATATATATATATATATATATATATATATAATTAGAGAATGGAACGAAAAATTATCGAATAACACATTAATCGATTATGTAATTGATATTAAATTCTTGATATGTGATATCATTTACTTTCACCCAAATAACGATAGACTTATAAATATCTTAAAATCATAAAAAAAAATCGTGTAATATATCGAACAAAAATATATCAAATTTCATTAAACACCTGAAAAATATTACATTATTTATTTTGACTATTATAAAAATATTATTAAATATAAATAAATAGATTATCATAATCGCGTATATAATTTTACGAATTTTCACAAAAACACACAAACAATATAAATATAATACATTCACACGCGATTTAATACGAATTTATTACGTCATTTCATCGATAAAATACATTTCAATATCACGATTATTACCAAATATATGCATGCGTCATTTATTTACAAAATAAAAAAAATAGGAAAAAAACCCCCCGATAACATATACATAATTTTAACGTGAAATAAATAATAATAAAAAAAAATTCAACGACGCGATATTAAAATAATTTATCATACAACACTTTCTGGCACCGTTTTTTTTTTTTTTGTAATCCATAGATTTTCATTTGTGCGTCGTATGGATCAATTCTTTTGCTAAGATATCCGGCTTAACGTCACTTGTGCCCATTTTTTTTTCCGAATCATTGTTTCGTACCCTATTTTCTTTGTTAGTCTGCCCCGTCCCCCTATCTTATCTTATTTTATATCGATTTTATACATATTTATATATACACTCGTGTGTCGTATAGTAGAGAAAATTGTGTCTTTTTATCTCGGATATATATATAAGCTTAATACTAGTCGACTTGATCACGATTAAAGCTATCGTCTTAACGGATAAAAAAATTATATATATATATATATATATATATATATATATATATATATATATATATATATATATATATATATATATATATATATATATATATATATATATTGAACGTATAGAGAAAGCCTTATTCGAGCCTTGGAACTGTAAAGATAAAGAACGTTGCAAAATAGGCGACGTAATCCGATTTTAACCCTTTGTTTTAGATTTTGTCTCCCCGATTTTTGCCGACATCATTAAAATTAATTAAGTTTTAAAATTTTCGATATTGAATTAGTTTCAATTAAAAAAAAAAATGCGATAAAAATATCTTAATTAAAAATTGCATATATATATATATATATATATATATATATATATATATATATATATATATATATATATAAATTTATTTTTTATTTTACATAATTAATTAATAACAATCTAAAAAAAAAATATTCGACACAAAAATAAATGTCAATTCAGAAAGCGCTATTAAGACTTAAGACATTAATTTATTTTTATATTTTAGATTAAGTCTTAAAATTTCATAATTAAACTCTGGCAATTGATATATATATATATATATATATATATATATATATATATATATATATATATATATATATATATATATATATATATATTGAACAATTTAATATAAAAAAATAATTATTAAATTAAAATATGAATTTATTATATTGAATATATTAATATAAATTATCTAATATCGATTTAAAAATTTAATAATATTATAATTTGTAATATAGTAAAGATCTTATTTAATATAATAAATTTAATAAACGTATATTAATATTGTAATTTCAATACACTAGAGATTGTTATATGAATTATGTTTGTCTTTGGCTTGATGTAATATAATACCAAATCAATATTATTTTACAGTTAATGGAAACATATATATATATAATTTTGAAAGCAAATATCGTGAAACACTAATAAACACTAAAATAAAATATTTAATAACCGACACGAACTTTTCAAACGCAATCACTATATATTTCATATATGATATATAAAGAATTATTATAAATTACCAGTCGAATTGAATACTTCGAACCGTTCATTTAAAACTCAAAATTGAACGATTTTCTGGAAAAAAAAACATATTATAATACATTGAATCCGTGGAACGTATCGAAATAAAGTTTTCCATTAAAATTGAGATCGCTTTCAAAACGGTTCGTCGATTGCCGTGAAACATGGAGTTGACTGCCATCAAAATTGATGAAGCCATCAAAAAATATAAAATAAAATACAAAAAAAAAAAATAGACACGTTGAAATAAAATCGCTTTTTCTTCGATCGTCGCCGAGAACCCCACCCAGATTTTTCATTTCATTATTTATTTATTTATTTATTTTCGTTACCATCTATCGGTACAGTTCGTTGTTTATCTTTGAAATGAACAATGTGAGTAAAATAAATTTATATTTTATATTTTTATATATACTCTAAAAATATTTTTAATATTAATTTCGTTGATTTATATTTAGAATGTAAATATTTTGGTTACATTAAAAAATTTCTGTATCCTCAGTGCTCAAAATAGATTATTCCTTTTACATTTCTAAAGGATATTTTCTATATTCAGAATATTTTTTTTAAAGAACGACCTGTTTTCGTAAATTTAAATAAAATTATATTTTATAAAATTATTTGTCATATTCATTTATGAAAAATTTTAATCATTAGCATAAGATTTCTAATTAATTAAAATTAAATAAATTATCATTTTTTATATTTCTAATAGTTAAATAATAAATTATAAACATTTTAATTTCTATATAATTGATCTAAACTCTTCTAAATAAAGATTATCAATTTAAATAGGACATCTATATTTCACTATGAAATATAGATGTGAAAAAATATCATATAAAAGTGAAGTTTAGAGCTGATGACTGCGTTAAAAATTCAAAAAAAAATATTATTCTTACAATACAATTGATTTATTTCAATATAAATATAAGAATAAATATTTTTATGTATATATTTAAAAAAAATAATAATTTATTTATGAACTAAATTTCGGTATAATTGAATTTTATTATTTTATTTAGACGAATCTGTCCTTTCAAAGCGTACAGAAATAGTCTTAACCCATTTAATTAATGACTTCTTACCGTTAATTTATAACCGCAAAGCAGGTATCTTTAGCAATGCGATAGATTCCAGTAATTTATCTTCACTCTCTAATTTATCACACCGTATTGATTGTTTAATTAATTTAACGGATAATTAAATAGAAACCGTATTAGAAATATATAATAATATTAAAAATATTACAATGTAATAAACATATAAAAAAAATATATATTACCTTCATAGAACAAACAATCGTTCGAAACGAAAGACTGAATTAACATTTCAAAAGGCGCGCTCTTTTTCGATAGTCGCATTTTGTACGATTTCGTCTCTAAAAATACGATTTAATATTAAAATCGAGAGTCGGGGGCAAAAAAATATCCTCTTCATTTTTAGGGCAAATAAAAAGCGAGCAAAAATAAATACCGTTTTCAGGGGGGGGGTCAGATTAAAGCTGACGGACCATTTTAGTCAAATTCATTTATCAGCATTTAATCGTTTGCAATTCAAAACACCACATGTGGAAAATAATATATATATATATATATATATATATATATATATATATAAATATATATATATATATCAAAGAAAATTGGGAAATTCATACTCGTATCATATTTTAAATGCTTTTAGATTTAAAAATTAAATATGTGTAATTAATTTTAATATACATCTAATTAGTTCATTACACTAGGAATTATTAATAAATTTATTTAAAAGCAATATATGTAATTTAGACATTTAAACCATATATTCAATCTAAAATATCTGCTTTAAATCTTAACTAAATTTGATAAATTAATAAAATTATTAATATTTTCTTTTACATTTAGAACTTCAACTGGTCTTAATCCATTTCTGACTTACTTAATACTTAATATATTTAATAATTTAATAATCGGTTGTTTTCATAAACTTTATATAATAATCAAATTTAATGTTTTATATTTTTATATAAAATATATATATATATATATATATATATATATATATATATAATTTTTCAGGGACCGGATTCAGTCTGCGGTCCGTCATCTGTCCTTGCCTGATATAAACCAATCCAAACGACACGTTTAATCCATGATTAATCTATTCGCAGACATTAAGCCATATTAACGAAAATTATAGCACAATTCTTAGCCTTAGTGTTAAATTAGACGATTACCGGATCTTTTCAGCAACAAAGATCTTTAATTATATCTAAGAAAAATGTTTCTCTTTAATCATAAATCCTTATTTTGTGTTATAATATAATAATTTTAATCTTTATTTTAAAATTATAGTTTTTTTTCTTGCAATACTTTTAGTACTCATTATTGAATTATCCGTTAATATTAATTAATAGATGTATAATTTATAATACATAATTCTATATATAATAATACACAAAACATTTTTATTTCTTTAAGTTTTAATATATATATATATATATATATATATATATATATATATATATATATATATATATATATATATATATATATAGTCACAATATTATTTCCAATCGTCGAACACAAAATTAAAGACATTTATCGACGAATACTTTCGTGCGAAAACTTGGTCTTTCGCACTTTTAACGGCGGAAAACGCTAAACTATTTCACGACCGTTAATCAAAAATGACACCCCCTGAAACGCAACCCCTAAAAATCATCCCCTAACAAAAAAGACACATAGTAAGAGGATTTTTCACCTGAAAAACACCGAAAAGACACGCGAATTTAATTCAACGCAAATTTTTTTTACCAGTGACACTGACACGGGTATCCGGTACTGGAGAAAAAAATTCACCTTTCAAAACGTGTCTCGTCAATAATATATATATATATACATATATATATATATATATATATATATATATATATATATATATATATATATATATATTTCCATAAATAAATATGAGCAGGAAGTATAAAAAAATTTTTTTCACGAAATTTATGCTGCATATGTTATTAACATGAATTTTTCAGTAAAAATATTACTGTTATATACATGTGTGTGTGTGTAATTTTTTATCAAAAAAAAAATCCTAACAGTTGTTATATTAAAATTCTTCTTAATACTCGCACATCTTTACATGGCGAGCTTTGATAATACAAAAAGCGCATATTTTTTTAGGTATATAAAATAAAATTTAATCCATAACGAAACATTTTAGCGATTTTCCTAAATATACATATAAATTAAATCGTACAATTCATATCTTGTTTTCATATTGAATTAATTTTTCATATTTTCAAACATTATTTACTATATAAAATATATTATTCGTTTTATATAATGTTTACTTGTTCATTTCGTTGTCATAATTTATATACATAAATCATATAGTTTTTTTTTAATATATAATATTTCAATTTATTTAATAATTTCTATTATTAATCAACTTTTTTTAGAATTGTATTATTATAACATTTCATATAAAGAAAATAATCATCCTTTCTTTATCAGAGTCAATAGCTCAGAGCCAAGCTATATGCAAGAAAAATAATCAACAATAAATTATGTGGATAAAATCCATCAAATGAAAAATAAAAGAAATATGTACTAAAAATTTCTTCTACCATATTTCATGTATATTTAATATATCTAAAATGAAAATACATATAAAACTGCTGAAATCTAATTTTAATTAATTTAATTGTAAAAAATAGTCTAAAATTATTAATAATAAAATGAGTTTCAATCCCAATAATCGTAAACGTGAAAAAAATAATTTAATAACGAATATTTAGAATTTTGATTAAAAATTTTAAGTACAAGAAATGAAAATCGCTTCATTTCGAAATGGCAAAAGCCTAAGGCAAAAAAAAAAATGCGTCTGCAAAGGGTTAGAATTTTTAATATATTAAAATGGTATCTATAATTAAAATTTTCTTTTTACGATATTCAAAGAATATTTTCATAAAATTTTATTTAATTATTAGTTTAGAAGAAAATAAAATTTGAAATATTATAAAACTAATTCTTGTAGAAAATTCAAATAATAAAGTTTAATAGTCGACAAAAAAATAAGAATTTTCTTCAATGTTTCAATTTTATTTAATATAAAAATTTCCTTCGTTAAAAATAAAACACAATTATTCTTCCGCTTTACCATTTTTATTTTAATTAAATTTGTTTCCTATATATATATATATATATATATATATATATATATATATATATATATATATATATATATATATATTTAAATAACACTATATTTCAATAAAGAACAATGAAAAAAATTATCTTCTATAATTTTCAAGTTTCATATTCGCACTGAAAGGCAACAATGCTTTCTTTCAGTCTATTTTTTTTCTCGTAAAGTAGTTTACTAGACCTAGTAAAATACAATAGCTTGCAATTTTCTTCCAGTATTCATTCTACCTTTGAAACAAAAAACCACCCTTAGACGGCAGAGGTAAAAAAAAAATATTAAAGTGAAAAATATATATCATTAAAATCACTGAAAATGAAATATCAATATTTTCATAAGAAATTCTCGATGAAAAAAATTCCATTAAATTCTTTTGATGTTAACAATCACTTTTATTATTTTTTTTTACGTTGTGTACTTATTTTTATTTTATGAATTCTACGACGGTAAAAATAAATATAATATTTTATAAAAACTAAATGTTTATACAACATACATTATTCAGAATATAATTTATATTATATATTTCTATATATTCCTATAAATTAATACAAAAATAACAATGTGAATTAAATTTCTTTCTGAGATATAAAATTAATCTTTAGAAAAGATATACAAGTTAATTATTTATAATTTAACATGTTGATATTTCAATACATTAATGTAAATATTAACATATAATTCGTTATTTAACTTTTAAGACCAAATAATTTATTTATGATATTTTCAAACTATTTTATAACTTACTGCACGTTTTCCATAATCGAATTTGTATTAAATAAAATATATTATTTTCAAAAATTAATAAAAAAAAATGTTACAACTATCAATTTATACAAAATATATAACATTTTATATCTGTAAAACCGCATTATATTATCATAAATTAAATTTAACTATATACGTATATCAATGACGGGTTAAGTGAATATTAAACCTTGCGATTTCTAGAAATCCGTACTTAAAAGACCCCAGTAATCCTCATTAAATTGTATTCTTTGTTATACCATTTTTATACAAAAAAAATTCACGGATATTGCGACCCATTATATATATATATATATATATATATATATATATATATATATATATATATATATATATATATATATATATATATATATATATATATATATATATATATATATATATAAATGACTTCCGGTTATCCTAATCCTGCGTTGAGATTCATACAATATTACACACACACACACACACATATAAATATATATATATATATATATATATATATATATATATATATATATAAATTCTATTTTTTTATTATTAAAAAATATATTTTTTATATATATTCTGAAAAAAAATGAGCGCACGTAGTACAAAATTACAATTTGAAAAATTTTCCTCCCCATATATGATACAATTTCGTATGAAAAATATGTGAAGACTGATTTTCCTTTTTTAAGGGTTGATACGCGTAAATATGATTGCTGGGAAAAAAAATGGTGACACGTATAAAATGCGAAGTTGCCAAGACGTGAAGTCTTTTATGAAACTATCTCATATATCACACACACACACACACACTCCCCCACCCCACTGCACCCCGCGCAATTCTGAATTATAATTGAAGAGGGTCAAATTTTGCAGACGGACCCTCTCGACACAGAGGGTCGATTCGTAATCTCGTCATATTCGACTTGACCCGAGAAAATCCACACTGAATAACTTTCGACTGTAATTTAATTCAAGTCGCAAATATTAAAGTCAAGATTTTAACGAATTTATATCAGTGATTCATAACATTTTTTATATCGCTTTTATTAGTTTAAATATAATTGTCGCGGTTATCTTAAGTGTTCGACTGAAACAACGTGTAAAATAGTTTTACGATTGTAAGTTTATTGGTATAGAATTTCGGAAGTAATAAAACTTTCCGTTGAACTATTCCCAAATGATTCGATGTGAAAATGTTATTTTAGAAATAAAAAATATAAAATGAGTTTATATTATAATCGAATACC
This sequence comes from Leptonema lineaticorne, assembly GCA_024500535.1. Classification (NCBI taxonomy): domain Eukaryota; kingdom Metazoa; phylum Arthropoda; class Insecta; order Trichoptera; family Hydropsychidae; genus Leptonema; species Leptonema lineaticorne. The sequence continues at coordinate 7,854,143 of JANIJI010000006.1, read as the reverse complement.
TCTCATCAATTTTAATCAGTGTCTGATTATAAATTATTATACTTCAACAAATTTATTAAATTCTTATAAATATGAAAGATTAAAAATGTATATATTCTAAATCATATTCAATATATTCATATTTCTAAAAATAAAATAATGAAAAGTTAAAGTAGAATCTCAAACATTTATCTCTAATATATTCAGATATTCTTCGCGAACAGTTTCTATGAGTTCAAATTTAAAACATTTTTTTTTTCATTTTTAAACTTCACAAACGTAAAGTTATTTTTGTAAACTATGAAACTATGAAACTTTTAAGACGTACCTTATTCTTTTACACTAAATTAAAATTTAAAATATGAGAGTTATCCTAACAGTTCTATTACATAAAACTAATTAAAAGAAAATGACGTAGCAATATGTAGATTTTATAATATAAAATAATCATACAAATTACGACAAAATATTTATATATTCTATAGGCATAATTAAATATTTCCTATGTAAAATTTTACTACAAATCTTCGTAATTATTCGCATATAATTACGACAACCATAACGTGTAATATAATATAATACGTTAAAATAGAATTATTATAGAGAAGTACGACCGATACTTCATTAAAATTTTGCGAACGCATTATATTATTATTTATTCTGAAATTGTTCACCGTTAATTATAACGACTGAAACTTTTCAATGTTTGTATATATAATATATATAAAATATAAATAATGAAAATTTACAATCCGCGCTTTACTTTACAAATTGAGTTCTATAATATTATGTAATATCATTTGTTCAAATTATCTTTATTACATTAATTGCTCGCATCGGTCGTTAAAACGTAATTTATAACTGGAGTGTGTATTAAAAAAGCGCATATATTATTTAACATTTAAACTGAACCGGTTCGAGTTTACGAAATAACCGTCGAACATATAGTCTAACGTGTAATTAGAAAATAGTGTGCGTGAGTGCGTGTTTAAAATCGTGTCGTGTTAAAATTTTAACCCTTCGACTGAAAATTCGCTGTGGAAGATGAAAATTGAGTATAGAAAAATTACTAATGAAATATACTCTATCTATTATTATTATTAATTATCGATAAAATATTATTAATAAAATTAATAAATGTTTTTTTTTAATATATTTATGTTAGACTAGTCGATATCGTATTTTTATATTCTAAACTATATAACATAAAATTTTATATTTCAAAATAAAATAAAACCTAGAAAAAATATTGTTGTATATTTGAAGAAAATATTTATAAGATTCGCATATAAAATATAAAAAAATCCAATGTTGTATAAATGTGAATTATTATATATTTTTTTTATAAATATATAAAATTGTATATAAATAATAATAAAATATATAAGAATAAAATAAATAAAAGTCTGAAACAACTCAAATAAAACGATCTTGTAAAAGTTGTGACATCGTTGATTTGTTTAAATTAATATTTATATAAATTCGATATAATATCCAATTTATTATGTAAAATAATATTTTAACGATCAAAAGTAATTAAAACTTTAGAAATCCATCATAAAGTTACAATAATTTAAAAAAAAATACACTCCGTTTTTCGAAAATAGCATTTTTATAAAAGAAAATCTTAAAAAGTATCACAACTTATTTTGACAATTTTAATTAATTTTTAATATATCAATATTAATATTATATTTTTCATTATATGCTGAATATCTTAAATTTTTCCTAAATTGGTGATATTCAGAAAAAAAATATATATCATCAGCGTTTCTTTGCGTCAATATTTCATCCCTTCTATATAAAAAAAAACATCAATCGAACCGGAAAAACCTCACAGTATAGGAAAATTTTCATAGAGTTTTCGAAACTTGAACGAATCAATCTAGAGATTTCAATATTTGAACACGCAGATTGGGAAAGGTTCAATCCTTTTAATTTAATAGAAAATGTGGTTCCGATAAATGGTAACATGTATGGAATAGGGGCACAATGTATATACACATCTAAATACAGTAGGACACCGCTTAATTAATACATAAAACATCGCTCGAAAGAATTTTGTGGCATCTTTTTTTTCATATGAAAACACGTTTTATATATATTTTTATAAATAAGTTTTAATTTGAGTCCATAAGATATTATCAAAAAAAACTATTATATCAATTCATATGTTAACCATTTGCACTCGAGAGGTGCCGTTTGGTCACCACTAGTTTTAATGCGAAAATTATGAATGACTATTTATGTTAATTTTTTTATAACTAATTCCCACATTTTTTTACATAATATTTTAAAGTACAAAATTGACGCCATTTTAAATAGAGATCAGATTTTTTTATTTTAAATGAATCCGTTTGTAATTTATCTTAAATTAATCCGCAAGCACGTGATCACAAAATCGCACTGCATTTTCAACAATGAAACTTTAATTTTTTTTTTTTGGCTTAAACTTAACAATCTTGCCTAAAAGATAACTAAAGTTAAAAATTGTATATCTTTTAATATTGAATGATAAAAAATTGTGTAGATAAGTATATTTCAATATACGGTTTTTTAAGAAAATTACTAAAATGGTAGATTTTTTTTATGTATAGGAATTCGTTTAATAAATCCATATATTCTATTATAACAGTAGAGATTAAAATATATATCTATAAAATCATATATTAATTTTAAATTTAAAGTGAAAAAAAATCACCAAAAACACTGCGTTTTAGAAATTACAGTCAAAAATTGTATATATCACCGACGATTCAATTAACGTATTTTTAATCTGATAGCAGACCTCGTATCTAAAATTTACATATGAACACGACACTAAACGGGAACCCACTGTACGCATACGCTTCAACACGACGAAACCATTTTTCTTGTCTGCGTTGCTCCATTCGATTTGTCTTCGCGTTTTCGTTCACCGAAACCTAACGCAAAAAAAAAATCGAACTCACCTCGCCCACGATTTTTATTTTCAGCGATTTTCCTATATAACCTTTTTTTTTCACCTACGAAACCTTATTTTTCTTTTTTTATTATTATTATTATTATTATTCGTTCGGCAACCAACCTGTTCGACCGACCGAGCGTCGAGGAATATTTCACGCGTGATAAACGACGAAAATTTGCAAGGGATGTTCCGCGAGTAAATCAGTCGGTCAACGCGAAACGACTCAAAATGTTAGCGATTTTTCATATATATTCATTCATATATATATATATATATATGGTATATAATATATGAAAAGGATATTTTTTTATGTTTTTAGACCTTTTTATTCGTGTTGACGTCGTTTAAAAGTCGTGTCGATGCCGACATGACGACGAAAAAGGATGTTATTATAAGCGTTAAACACTTTACGATCGGACAAATGTGATTATAAAAAATGTGATTAAATGTGATTAAAAGTGAATTTTATATAAAAATATTTTTTATCAAATATGTCGCCTCTATACGAAATATAATATATATATATATATATATATATATATATATATATATATATATATATATATATATATTATTATACGTTATCGTGATTTTATTTTAAATCGCGGAATTAAAACGTGGCAAAATGTACGGCGTAAAATTCGTTTTTCATATTCATAAACCGTCATAAACAAACTCAATCTAAAATTCTCATCTGTTTTTTTTTTAACGCAAATACAAAATTTATAAATAATATCTTTGATTTTTAATATCAAAAGAAATACTGATAATATATATATATATATATATATATATATATATATATATATATATATATATATATATTAAATTAAATTTCAGTATCAAAACAAAATTATTAGAGGTAAAATAAAATAAAGCATTTTTAATGCTTATCTTGAATTTGTTTAAATGTTCAATCGTAACCTGTATTTTTGCTTTACAAATAAATGCGACGCGATAAAATTAGAATTTTCTTTAGAGTTTAAAACGATTTACAAAAGAAAATGAAGACTAATGGTGTACACAGATTGTATACAAACGAAGTGAAAACTTTAGAAAATTCACATTCCATTCGTATCCGAAGGTTTCGAATTAAACGAGCACGTGATTCAACTGCGTATGCATTCTATTTCATCTTGTTGTTCGGAAAATTTGTTTTACAATTTTACACATTTTCATACATTTCAGTTTCCGTTATCGCTGATAACTTTACTGGAAAATATATATTTTTAAAATTTCTTTATGTAAAAAGACACATCCGACGATGTATGATTTTTTATAAACAAATTTTCTCAAATTTTTTCATACATTTAATTTTATTTAGACGCATTCTAAAAAGCATAACATGATAAAAATCACAATTTTTCAAAATCGCTTTCAATGAACAATTATACTTGTCGATACGCATTCAATAATGTATAACATAGTATAAAATTTCTATACGAATTATTTATTCTTCATAGATATAACTATATGAAAACAATATTTATTATAACACGATTTGTAAATAATTCGAAACCATAATAATATCATATAATATGAAGATTGACTTAATATAATATATTATCCTGAAGAAGCTTACATCATCAACAAACGATTTGACTACACTTTACAAACACAATTAACGACTTCAATATTAGGCAATATAATTTTACACCATGAATATATTTGTATATATATATATATATATATATATATATATATATATATATATATATATATATATATATATATATATATATATATATATATATATATATATATATATATATATATTGTAATTCGATCGCCATTTTAACTCGATGCATATACATTTATGATCGAAAAGTAATATCTGATGGGGTAGTCAAGCATATGATCGTAAAAAAAAAGGCGACACACAGGACGAGCGATAATAAAACGGAATTTATATATTATTAATTCATTTATATTCGGTCGGGTCCTTTTGAATTGATAATTGAATCGGGTGCGGTTTCGTGAATCGTTCTTCAGATTTATGAGGGGACATTAAAACGCTTTTGTGTTGCCTTATATTGTTCGAATATTCAGAAATTTGACGGAGCACCACTGACAATATTCGTCATATTATATTTGAAAGCGGTGTCTTTACTGGACTTTTATCAATTTTGAATATATTTAAATTTATTCTAAATTGATATTTTCGAATGGAGACGGTTTAGTATTTTGTTATTTAGCGTATAATTACCATAGGATTACATCTAGGTATACTTAATATTATATATAAGTAGTGAAATATCATTTCCCTTGACAGTGCTAGAAAATTCAAAAAGGGTTCAACTGGAAAGAGAAACGTTAAAAGCGGCGACTTTGAAACGCGGAAAATTTTAACATATTCCGAATTTTTCCGCTCACAAAGAATAGTAGAAAAATATATATATATATATCACTATAAAATTTTAATCTATTATCATATAAAATATAATTATCATATTATATATTTTAAAATATTAACATTAACATTTTAATATCAAATTATTAAAACTTTTATATGGATGACAATAATCTATTATTTAATGTTTATTACAAATGTACGGTTATTTTACATTCTAAGTTTATTTATCGTATACAGTTTAAGTTAGACCTTAAAACCCAAAATTACTTCTATTATTAACACTAATAAAGTTGAAGGGTTTACGATTACGAAATACGTAATGATAATATTATAATATAACTGTAAAGCAAATGATGAAATAAATATAATCCCATTCTTAATTTAAATATATATATATATTTTTTTTTTTTGAATTAATTATACCTATATTATATTATAATATATTAAGGGTGGGCAGATATGATGGCAATGAAAAACGCATTCATATATTATAAAGGGCCGTATCTCGGTTTTTCATATATTATAAAGAACCGCACCATAATATTAAATATATAAATAAATTTTCCTTGAAACATTAACAAACACGGAAATAAAAATTAATTAATGAATTCAAAAATCTTTACACAATTATTTTAATTTTTAATGAATATTTTTTTTTCGTTGAATAAAAAAAAATAATATATATTATAAATATAGTCTTTTATATATTTTTAATAAATAAATATCTCTTAGTTAAAATATATTAAAATATAACCGCAAACATATTATTATATTATAAATTATTTTCAAAGAGAAACTCGGAATAATCCGCCGTATAATCCGGAGAATTATATATTTTTCCAAAAAAAAAAAAAAATAGGGATAAAATATTTTCCAATGGTATTATAAAAATGCAAATATTCTCCTCCCCCTCCCCCATTTAAAAATGCATTAAAACACGTGTATTCCTACAGTGTTTGCATTATAGTTTTAAACGAGTAACACATGTCGCATGTTTCAAAGACGAAATTTGCATTTTATATTCTGAAACTTTACATGAAAAAAGCCATTCAAAGCTCTCAACGACCATCTTGAAATATTAGCTGAAAATGTCGATAATCTCGTTGTGTAGTAACATCAATTTATACCATTATCGAGAATAGTTACAGCGCTGTAAGGTTTAACTTTATAAAACTAGAAAATTATATATATATATATATATATATATATATATATATATATATAATTTTATAAGTAATCATAAAGTTGCGAAATAAGGTGATTCCCCTAGATAGACTATTCTTGTAGTAAAACGTGACCCAATCAAGTCGCACGCGTTCAACTCTAATATAACGTTTCTTATATAGAAATGATGAAGAACTTAGTTCAAATTGTGTTAAATAAATGCGTATATATATATATATATATATATATATATATATATATATATATATAATTTTCATTTAAATTCTACTACAGTGTATTCAAATTTAACAATCATTTAAAATTAAATTCATACGTTTTGAACTCTCCGAGGACTGAAATTCTTTGAAAAGAAAATTGAAATAATCTTATTTTTATATATACAATATATTATTAATAATTTACTGAGAATATAAATGATTTCTTATTATTTTGAAGATCAACATTACATTAAAAAATTAATCAACCACTCAACGGCAACTCAATTATAATTTATATGATTAAAAGAAAACCGTTGTAAATAAGCAGTGATATAAAAATTTACTCAAAATTAAATTTTTAATACATTTATTATTTTATTATAAAAATTCAATATTTACTTTTTACTGTGTTGAGTTTGGTTAGTATGATATAAGTGAGAATTAAGGTTTATGTCATATTAAATAGAATATCATACTAATCAAACTCGACTATACATCGATATCATTTCAAATAATATAAATAAAAATATAATTTCAGAAACAAATAGTATTATAACTATTTATATATACAACGATAATTCTATTGTCCTGAACGCTCATTGCAATTACCGAATAATAATAAATATCTGAAAACTCGAAATCAACCGAAAGGATAAGAATCCTGATAAAAGGTAGTAGTTTCATTCCTTTTTCGCACGCACGCACGCACGCACACACAACCCATCTACACGTGACCTTATATTAAACGAGAAAAGCCGGTAATATTCTTTTATTGCGTTGTGATTTTTTTTTCCTTCAGACTTCTATTGTGATTCGCGCAAGATAATATCGGACGATTCGAGTAATTCGCACCGTGAACGTGTCCAGTCTTAATAATGGCATCTAAACATATTGATATTACGATTTCATACGCAGAGTTTACCAACCTTTTTTTTGTTCGCTTTTATTCAAGGCGGAAAATCACGTTTTCACGCGCTTTTCCGAAGGTTTCAAAAATTACTATATAACGCGCGTCGTTAGTCATTATTGCTGCTGAAAATTGCATCGAATATTCAGCGATAAATGTATTTTTCTATTTCTTTTTGATATTCAAATAATATTATTTTTATACTAAAATTAAAATTTTCATATCCATATTTTATATATTATAGTTAACATGTAATAAATATAGAATATATTATTAATAAAAAAAATATCTTAGATTTCAATCTTAATTCAATGTTTAATTTTATATATTGTATTATAATTTTAAACTTTTATATATTTCAAATGAGTATTACATTCAGAGATTCACTTTATAATACAATTGTTTAGTGTAAAGTTTCGGATTACAGTCCCGAGAGTAATACATTGAAACGGAAACTACATTTTCAATCTTATTTACAAAAAGATATCGTGTAATCTAAAAATACGACTATATATGTCAAGTCTTTCAATAAATAAAAATAAGCGTAGAATTTGAGATTCGATCATATATGTATTATATATATATATAAATAATTCAACAAAATTGAAATAAGAGATTAAAATCTAAAACGTGTACGACTTTATTGTATATGAGAAAAAATATAAGATTTTGCGAGTCTGAAAAATCAATTCAGACACCACATTACGGTCCCATCGTTTCAGCCATAAATGTACATTACATGAAAATATACACGCTCGTGTTATTTTCCATTCGAGTTTATTTATTTATTATTTGATTTTTTTATATCAATATACGTACAATAAAATATATTTTCATACCGTAACTAATATATTGAACATATTGAACGAAGCCGCTGAAGCGTTCTCGTTTCCTTCAGCCGGTTATTTTCATAATATTTCGTAACAATATATATATATATATATATATATATATATATGCATATATATATATATATATATATATATATTTTCTCTTTTCATCCCCCATCGCTTTTCCACCCACAATAAAACATATAAAGAATTCTCACGTATGCGAAAAGATATAATAATGGACCACTCGTCTAACGATCTTCTGAAGATGTGACGGAAGCACTCGAGTTTGTTCTTTTTTTCTACTGAATAGAAAGCATTTCTATTGTAGTTAAATTCTTCAACATTAGATACAAATCAATATTGAAATATACGTCTATATATATATATATATATATATATATATATATATATATATATATATATATATATATATGTATGTATGTATTTATTTATTCGAATATAGTATGCTATGAAAGGGTTGATCTATTCAAACGTTTATATCATTTTAGCTATTCAACGGGGTGTGCTTTTTGAAAATCTTACGTTATTTTCGCTTTATTGCAAGCAGCTGACGACAAATCCTGAACATTTCGCGATTTGAATTTAAATAAGATCATGCTGAACGCGATTAGCCTACATTCCGTGCTTTAAACGAATGTAAAGAGGACAAATAATAATAATAAAATACAGCAAAAAAAAAATATATATATATATATATATAAATAGTACAAAGGAAGATCCTTGCCAATGGCGGAATGAAAAACGAGAAATTTGCAAACGGTTAGATATAAGTTCATGCCTTTCTTTACGATAAAAGAAATGCCTTGCTATATATATATATATATATATATATATATATATATATATATATATATATATATAATAAAAAAACATTATATAACCTATTTTAAATTGATATATTATTGTATTAATTGATTTAAAAATGATATATAAAAATCTTTATCAATTTAATAATTATACATATTAATAAAATACTGAGTAATAAACTCATAGTCTCTTGTTAAAGCATGTAAAAATCACATATTTATTATATTTTATACAATAATACAAATGTATGATAATTATAATACATATACTTGTATTATATAATACATTATCAACATCTTAAAACGAATCTTACTTCCATAAAATTTTAATATTTAACATAAATAATGACTCTTGATGACAAAAATTTTGCGCTATAGTTTTATATAAAATTGTATAAAAAACTTTTACATATTGAACAGGTTTTTTAAAATAGCAAAATTTATATTGGAGTTCATTGTAATATTTTAAAAACGATTTTTTAAAGAGCAAAATTTCTACTTAAAATTATAATTATATATTAATTTATATTTTATAATCAAAATTTAAATTTGATAATTGTTTGATATTATTGTATAAATAAATAATAGACATTTTCATATAAATAAATAAATCAAACTCAATTAAAACGTCGTTTATATACACGTCAAATTATAAAACGTCTCGAGTAAAATAATTAAACGAGATCTTTGATCGAACACGTTTGTCTATGAATTTTCTCGGAAAATTTTTATTCATTTTCTTTCTGCCTATAGTCGTGTCTCGTCGCGCCGGTCATAATAACACAAAAATAACGTTTCGTATGAAATTTGAATGTCGCACAATATTTAATTCACAAGTCAAAGGGACTCGCAAAAGGCTGCTCGTAATCGACGAATGAAAATTTCATAAATTTCCTCCGCTTTCGCTCGGGAAAATTTTTCACGTAAATTATTACTGCGAACCGACGTTTTCTTTCTTCATAAAGCATTCGCGTTTATTTTATTTTTTTAGACATTTATTTTATTTTATTTGTATATGTTTTTTTTTTTTGTAATTTTGCTTTTCAGAAATTAATGTAATACCATTGGCGGTGGAGGTCTGAAGTGCTGTCCATAACCGGCCATGCACCCGGGGGCACGTTTGGGCTCCCAATGGACAGCAAGGAGAAAACCCTGCGTTCAAGGACCACTCAGACGTGCTCATCCTGCTTCAGGAGCGACCTGGAACGTTCAGGTATACACCAAATATTTCCTTTTTTTTATCATCACTCACAATGGAGGCCTGATGCTGAACATAAAAAGAAAATAATTATGCCTCTATACAAAGAAAAGAAAAAAAATATCAGTATATATCCAAATATTTTTCCTTCAATAATATACACAAAAAAAAATAACACATTACTAATAATAATAATAAATAAATCATATATAAAGTCTTACAATTGAATATATTTGACATTTTATTAATTTAATAAATAAATTATTATTATTGATAACATTTAAAAATTAAAAATTAGTATACTTTAAATATTATAAACTTTATTTTATTATATATCTGTTGAAGAAAAAAAAATATATTTTTTTCTTTATTGAATATAAATTCATATATAATCGAATCTCTTCTTTTTCTTTTAATCGAATATGTAAACACAATTTAATCCGCAGCTCGAGATTAAATAACGAGTTAAAGTTAATTAATATTTTAATGCATAAATAAAAAAAAGTATGATTAAGAACGAAAAATAATATTATAAATAAAATCTAAAAATTAAGCGCAATAAAAAAAAAGTTTGCTACGTTCGGAATGCGAAAAATAATAAATTATTTAGAAAAAAAAATATTAACAACGATCCGTAATTAAAATATAATTAGCGTTTAAGATATATATATATATATATATATATATATATATATATATATATATATTATCAACTTTTCTCAATAAAATATACCGTTAATTTATATGAAAAATATAACATATATATGACAATTATAAGCTTGAAACTTAATTTTTCACTTTTTTTTTCAATAAATCCCATTTATAACATAAAGAAAGTAATAATTTCATCGTCGAAAATATACGTGTTCATAATGTTTAATGTATATTTTTATGTGCGTGCTAAATGCGATATTTTCCTGTTAAGCCACCCTTCACTATGAATTGGGGTAGTGTAATCCTAGCTTTAGAAAGGATCGTTTTCGCATATAAATAACTGTGCTGAAAATTTTTCTGAAAGAAATATCTAATAAATAATATATGAACGTGTTCACCTTCACGCGTCTATCAATATGATATACACTTCAACGAGAATAATGTCATAACTCAAAAATATCAATTTTGATATATAATTAAATTATATATAATTTAATATAACAAAAAACCACAATATATACAAATTTTTTATGTTGAATTATTTCTCGTATAATATGACTATATAAATATTGAATGTATATATATATATATATATATATATATATATATATATATATATATATATATATATATATATATATATATGAAGTACAAATGATTGAAAATCAATAAAGACAATGTTTCATTTCAATATATTTTCTCTTTGTATATTTTTTTTTCATTTTCTTATTCCATCTGACTTATTGCGTTGTAATTCGTCTTCATAAATTTACTGAGAAAGCACATTTATAACTTAATGTTTTTCCTTCCATATATAAATATAATACGTGTAAAGTCAATGTTTATGAAAAAAAAATATGAAAAACATTAGTAATTTACATGTTTATATATATATATTTGATATATAACTTTGCATATTAAAAAAGGCATATTACATTAAAAACCTTAAAATATTCATAGATTTACTCGCTACATAAAACTTGACGTGAAAGTTCAGATATCAAATATATGTTTGTGCGTTTTCAACATTTTCAGTAATATTTATGATGAAAATGAATAAATAACGCTTCAGAAATTAATTATTTTATTTGATGGAAAAACAAAAAAAGCAATCTATGTGTTTATTATAAAAAGCATTCATTGAATTCATTTATATAATATATATTAAATATAAAAAATAATCATTTACAACATAATATACATTTTTTAATATAAAAATAAATATATATGAAATTCTTGTCATATATATATATATATATATATATATATATATATATAATATATAATTTTATAATCACTAAATAGTATTTCTTCGTTTCACGTCGTTTTCATTACTGAAAGTTATATTAATAACAAACTACTTTCTTGAAAATTTCCATTTATTCAACATCGCATTTATGTCCTTTATATAAAAGACGTGAAAATTTTACGAGCATCATTTATTCTAATTTTAAAAGATAAATCGTGAAAAATTTCACAAAACATAATCATTGTAATTATTTAAAAATAATACTGAGAGAAAATCGATTTTCAGTCTGAATTAACTACTAGCTTAATATGAAAAATAATCCTTTTAAAATATTTACATATTCATATATATTCGTGTAATATTAAAAGATTTGCAGATTATATATACATATATAACACGTCAATATTATTGAATAATATTAAAAATATATATATATCATTATTAAATTATTAATATTAAATATTCACGCTTTTGAACAAGAGATCGATAAATTAAATAATATACGTAATATGCAAATGGAAATAATTCAATATTAATATTTATCGCGGAAAACGGCGTATTAATTCGATACAACGAAAACATTAAATTAACATCGCTTTTATAAACGCGATGCGAAATTTTATGACGCACGTTTTCGCGCGCGTGACAAAATTTAATTTACTAAACCTACCTACCACGTTCGTGAAATTAGCATTAAGGGATTAAAATCGATTCGAATGCTGTACGCATTTCGGCGAACGTTCGCTAATTGACGAATGCATAATTTAATCTGCGATTATAAGTCTAAAAAATTATTTTGAAAATATTAGATCTAATGGTAAATGATCGTTTTATTAGATAAGAATGTTTATCTAATATTCGTTATTAAATAGTTGTATAAAAAATATATATATATGTGAACCAATTGAGTTCTATATCAATTTTTATTTGAAAGAAATGCTCTAATATTATATATCGAACCTTTCAATAAAATAAATATTTAAAAGTTGATCCCTAAAATATAAATAAATCAATATGTTGAAAATAGAATATATATAATTCTGAAAATTTGTAATATAATAATTAATAATTTTCAATTACAATTAAGACTGATTATTGTGACATTATTGCAATTAAGTATTATGTTATATTAAATGAAGTGTCATAACAACTAAATTTTAATAAAAACATAGATTATAAATTAAGGAATGTTAGATTTGTTATTTTGTATAGATTGTCATATTAGCAATAGTCGACTGTGTTTCAAAAATATATAAAAAAAGTTATTAAATACTATGTATATATAATATATTATAAGTGAATATTGAATATAATGAAAATTCTTAATCATTTTTAAAAATATTATTTATTTTATATACATGATCAACATTTTATAATTAATTTTAATATAAATAAATATATATATATATATATATATATATATATATATATATATGTATACATTATTTCACTTTAACAATTTTATATTAATTTTCAATATTTATTTCATACATTTAATTTAAAAATATATAAAAAATTACAATGAAACATATTTTTGATATTAACTAAGCCCATATAAAATATTTCAATAGGCATTTACAAAATATATAAATATTTTCAAAAAAATGAAACACATAAAATTTATCTAATAATAATAAGTTTAATTAATATAAAAGTATTCATTAATATATAATATAAAAATGTCGGACAATACTGATATATGTCATATAATATATGTTGAAACCTTTTATTACGCGACACGTTTATCCTGTAGCACGGAATTCCAGGATATAATTTCGAAGGTCCGACGACGACGGTCACGGGAATTGTTCGAGTCGATTAACTTTTTTTTTCTTTCTTCTTCTTCTTCTTTAATATATGGAATATTTTCGTCGTTTTCAGGTCGTTCGTGGTAAAGTAACTTCAAAGTGCCTGTGGCATGCGTGCAGAGCTCTATCCCTTGGATTGTTATTGATGGTCTTGGGAGCTGCCATGGCCACTATAGGTAACAATTATAAAAAATTATTCCCTAAATTATAAAATATTAAACATTTCTCATATGTAAAATTATCGGTTTCTATATCAATTTTTATATAAAATCAATCAATTTTTTTTTTTAAATTTCAATTCATATTTTTACACTATAATTTCAACCTTTTTATTGTTCATTATTTTAATTATTAAACTATTTTACATAAATTATAAAACATGAAACTTTTCCTATATATAAAGAATAATTTTTGTTTCATAATTATGAAACATTTCCTATATAAAAATTACTGGTTTCTATATCAATTTTTAAATTCATTCATTTTGTTTGTTCTTTTCAATTTTTATTTTCATCAAACTAAACTTACGAATGAACTCATCTTTTATACTACAATTTAAACCTTTCGTTTCTCAATATATTTAAATTTTAAAACCATTTCCTAAATCATAAAAGATGAAACATTTTATGTATATTATATAAAATTACTGATTTCTTCTATATCAACTTTTAAACTAATTCTATCAATTTTTATTATCATCTAAATATTTTTTATTTCAATTTAAACTTTAATAATATATAAAAATTAATATTTTTATTATATTGCAATTTCAATCTTTTATTTTTCAATATTTTTATATAACATTCAACGCTCTATAATATTAAACATTCATTTTGATATATTTATAACATTTTATTAAATAAAAGTTTTAATGGAAACAATAAAATATATCAATGAATTTATTTTATTTTCTATCTTTTTTTTATTATTTATTTATTCACTGTTGAGCTTTATATATTATTCAAAACTTGAATTTGAACTGTCGAATAAGTTATATATTAATAAATGGCCAAATAGTTCGATTTTATATGTCTGAAATTTATTTTTTAAACTTTGATTTGATTCAATAAAAAATAATATTGATATATAATTATTGTTTAATATATAAAAATCAAAATTTTTATTATATTAAACAATTATATATATATATATATATATATATATATATATATATATATATATATATATATATATATGAATATTATATGAAGCAAATTTGATCGTAGATTTAAAATAATGAATAATATTAGTCAAAATTCAATGGATGAAATTAAAATGAAAAATGATACGAAAAGGGTAGTTTAAAAGCTATAAATTCCAAAAAAAAGAAAAAAACAGGGCGTATGAAAATTGGAATTTTCACGATTTCACCGCAGCGGGGGATAAATTCGTAACGAAATAAGTATTATAAAACCGCCCACTCGGTTTCGTAACATTAAATTATCGCGACGGGGGTTGTCGTATTGCATTAATAATATTATTATTTATTACGATACAAAAATAATAATAATAATAATAGACATTTATCGATCAGCCTTCGGGATTTCGCGGTGCCAAATATTTAAATCCGCAAAAGCCCCCCCTTCTGAAATATCCTCGAATGATTACACTTTAAAAACCCTGGGGAACCGTCAATTACGGGTTAAAAGAAGAGTTAACAAAATACCGAAAAAAAATGTGACTCGAGAAAAAGTTATGGCCGTATTTTTTTTCACTGTAGACGTTTATCTAATGATCGTTTACACGCAGTGTTTTCAAAATGACAGATGTATTCTATATTATTATATTTATTAGTACAATATATGGTATATTTATTAATATGTAATGTTCTAAATATTCAAATATATATTGTATATACTTTAATATTTAATATATAAATTATTGATTTATAACCCCAATAAATGTAAAATCCAATCATTTATTATATATAATGATCGAGATAAACATTATGTATTTTCTTGCGATCTCAATTTAAATTTTCAATTTAGAAACACTGATATACAATATTTAACACGTAATTTGAATAATAAATTTATAATCAAACGCATTATGTATAATTTATATTCAATCATTTTAAAGGATTACGCTTTTGATCAATTCGTTGAAATTAACATTTCTCAACGTTTTCAGATAAATAATTAAAAAGTAATCATTTATCCAACGAAAACAGTTTATAAATATTTTTTTTTATTTTGAGAAAAAAAAATTAAAAATATTTTCTCTAAAAAATAAATTGAAAAAAAATCCATATCATTCGGTTTAATCAGTTTTATTTATCTTCTTACTTTTATCTTACGTTTCGTCGAAATTTTAGATGCTGACCCGTATAATACAACAACTTTATTCGCAACAAAGTCCCGTTTTAATACAGGAACCCTTTATTGGTTAAATTCAGCAAAACACGACCGACGTTCCACAAGCTTATTTTACTTTATTTCGTATAAATGAAAAATAAATATAACATATATATATGTGTGTGTGTATCTCAATATATTTATATATCAGATTTTTAATCAATCTTCAATTTTTATATAGATTCAATATCATTTTTTTTATGAATATTTTATGAATATCAATTACGTAAAATATGTTATATATAAATATGTATATATTTATTTTTTTTAGTATTTCGACAAATTATGTGCTAATATGGCGGTTGTTGTCGAGCAAAGTGTTTATACACCGTGAAGGCAATTCCCAGAACGCTGATAAAATAAAGCAGGAGTGACACTTTAATGAAATACGGTCGCCCGTTTACTAAATCCGTATATATTACGTTTGTTTTTCATTTTTAGACCGTCGGTCCGAATTCAAATTAAAAAAAAACCTAGATATATATATATATATATATATATATATATATATATATATATATATATATATATATATATATATATATATATATATATATATACGTTAAGAAAAATGAAAAACAACAATAACAAATAATAAATTACGAATTTTCCAACGCGGGAATAGTCGATGTTTTGACGACGCTTTTCCTGAGCGTGAAAATCTCGTCTCGTTTCCTTTATATATATATATATATATATATATATATATATATATATATATATTTCTTTCGCTCTTCGAATTTTTCCGAGCGCGAAACACCTCTCGAGACGGCCTATTTTCACGAAAGAAAATGAAAGAATAAAAAATATTCGTTCGTTTTTCGCTCTTCTTCATCTTCTCTCTCTCTCTCTCTTTCTATCTATTTTTCTCTCTCTTCCGTGTTTTTATTCGACGCGAAAAAAGTTTTTCGAAGCGGCATCGTTTTCTTTAAATACACAAATGTACCATGTAAGTAGATTCGAAGAAGAAAAACGATTTCTATACTTCAATATCAATTCTTCAAATTTTTTTATTGATTTAAGTTAAAAAAAAACATGTTTATTTCGTTATAATATAATAAATTATCAAAATATTGAGTTATCAAAAATATAGAATAATTGAGAAAGACCATTTTTTATGACAATAAAAAAACAATTTTTATTTTTAATTGGAATCGTTTCTTTTGACGCCCTCTGTATATATTTATTTATATAATATAATATAAAACATAATGCCGAGTAAAAGCACTATCTCTACCATTTTTATTTCTTTTATTTTTGTTGTTGAAGCAAAAACATCAACATTACGTTCTGAAAAGGATCTTAACATCACTTTAAGTTCTTTTGATATTAGTTATTTTTTCTTGCACGATTAACGTCAGATACATTTTAACATATTGTCGTATATTTTTCAATTTATTATCTATATATATATATATATATATATATATATATATATATATATATATATATATATATATATATATATATATAATGTTAATTATGTAATCTACGTTTTTTTCAAAATTTTTAATAATTTTCTATAAATTTTAATTGAATAGTTTTTTTTAATGACTTCTATACATAGTTTTTAATAGCATCAGTTTTGAAAAATCTATTTATTTTTAATGTGAAAAAAATTCAAAAGATGGCGCTAAAAATATTTTATAAAATAAATTTATTTTTATTTTCTTTATTATTGCAATTCTTAAAATATTATTTTTGTACGCATTAAATTAAAATTTATTTTAAAATTTCAGGATATTATGCTGATCATCTTTCAATAGGTCAAGAAATACGAGGGAATGCTACGGTGCGAGTTAAAAATGAATCGCGTGGTTTTCACCTTAACAATTTATCATACGCTGGACCCATTGTTATGGGAGTAGGAGGTATTATTATGAATTTATTTGAATTTTCATAATAAAACATCTATACCTTTTTCACATTTAAAATAATACGAAAAGATATAGAATATTTTAATAATTATTTTAATTATTTTGACATGATACTCAATATAAATATATTTTAAAATTGAAATACATAAATTAAAATTAATTAATTAAAAAAAAAAGTTTCGCCACTTTTGCAATCCGAAAATGCCCCCAGAGAGAATTGAACTCTCGACCCCTGGTTTACAAGACCAGTGCTCTAACCTCTGAGCTATGGAGGCCGGTGACGGGTCGGTCTTTATTTTAGTACAAGATCAGTATTGGGGAAAACATTAAAAAAAATAAATATATCTTTTTATACAAATTTCATTAAAATAATTAAAAATATTAATCTTTCTATAAAAAAAATAATAAAAATATTTTCAATTAATAATCTTCATTTGTTTTTCAAAATATTTTAAAAATAAAAAGAAATCGATTATAATATGTTCTAGGATTTATTGTTGTTGCTGCCTGTGTGATGACCTTTGAAGCTCGTGATTCTGCAGCAAAAGTTATGCCAGCACGTCTTAAAGGCACCGTAACTGGTGTACAAGCCAGACAGGTGGTAGCAGCAAGAAGATGTGCTGCTTCACAAACTGGTCCAGCTCGATGGGATTATCATTTAGGAGTATTTCGATCATCGCCAAGCGCTGCTGATAGAAAAGCACTGACTGCTGCCTTTTTACAGTTTTCTAAAAATTTAGGGTGATTATTTTCGATTATTAAATAATAAATAAAATTTTCATTTAACTTAAAAAAGTAATCAGTTTCTATTTATATTTATAGTGATAATAAGATAATGACACAGTCTAGTTTATCACATCGGCCGCTATTAGCTGGAAGCTTATCACCAGCGGGTCCTAAAAGAAACATATTGAGAAGCGGTTCAGTGCCAAATTTAGATAGTAAAGAATTATCATCACATATTCCACCACCTCCCAGAATTCCTCCAAGGAAACCAGTTCGTTCAGGATGCGCTTTATTAAATCCTGCAATGCTGCCTAGACAAGCACTTTCAGTTGATGAATCACATGTTAGGAGTGTTAAGTATGAATGCATTTACACAATATATTCATTATACATCTTTTCTGATATAAAAAATAATAAACATTTTTTTCCAGCAGATACAGTCGCGAATCTTTGGCTGGTTCTCAAGGATCCATGGCGATGGATTTACATGTGCCAAACGATGGACCAGTTACTTTAAGAGTACGAGATCGTACTAGAACATCTTCAAGAAACGTCAGAATGGTAACACGTCCCATAAATGCAAGATCTGATACAGCAAGACGACATATGCTATCAAGACAAAAGCAAATAACAGACGACGAAGATCACAACGGTATGAATAATGAGAATGAAAACAGTTTTTTTAATAAATATTAATATTTTATTATGATAAAATAATTTATTACAATTGAATTTTAGTAGGGAGAGATGCTAACTTTCCATTAGAAGCATGCGCCTAATTTTTTATTCGATTAAAGTATTTTAGTATTTGTAAAATACATATATTTTTGCTATATATATATATATATATATATATATATATATATATATATATATATATATATATTGAAAAAAATATATTGTATATGTTATAATATATTACATTTTTAATAGAAATTAAATATTTTGTCGACTTATCATAAAACAACAAAACTACTATTATCGCAATACACAATTTCATTTAAATATATATCATGATTTTTTTCATAAATGCATGCCATTCTCATTGTCAAATCTAAATATATTTTTTTGGTATGCACATATTATTAGATAATCTGAGTTAGCATCTCTGAGCTTTGTACACTAATTATGCCTGCACATTATCAAATAAATTTGTATTATTTATGAAAATGCATCTACCGCCTCAGTATTTTTCGCTTTATTATCTCACATTAGCTCAAAATACGGAGAGAATCCGTGACACCCATTCGTGCAGTCCTCATCTTCCAGGTTGCCAAAGGACATTAACTCAAGACAGCTTTGGAAGCATTAGTCACGAACACAGGTACATGAATTTTAATAATATGAATGTAAATCAATAATCACACATGTTGTCATTTAACATCAATTTATTCTCATAAATATTAATATATATTTTTATTTATTTTTTTTTTTTGACATCGTAATCACAATTATATAATATTAAAAATATTGATGAAATATAAAATAGTATATTGATGCAATAGTATAATTGTACATATAAAACAATTGGTGAATTTTTAAAATGTTAATAAAACTTTATTAAATATTCATATGATCATATAATATACGAAAGATTTTTTACAAAATTTTCGCAATTCATCAAAAAAAAATAATATAAACAAAACGACAAAATCACACTTTATATATCATATCAATTGACCTCAAAAAACATATCAAAAAACTATTTTATTTTATCTATAACTACATGCATCAAAAATGAATTTTAAAATATTTAATATTAAATCATTACATTTGTATTATAAATATATATATATATATATATATATATATATATATATATATATATATAATATCTTCAAATCATCTAAATATAATTCAATATATTGAAATATATTAATAAAGAAATGTTAAATAAATCAGATGATTTGGAGTAATATTTTTAAATTTAAAATTATGCTTTTCATGTAGAATATGATAAATTTAGTTTTTTTTATGCATGATATTGGTATAAAATAACACATATTTTTATTACTTAAAATAGAAAAAATATTTTCTTAGTGAAACAATTATGATTTTTTAATATTTTTAGGCGCAGTTCAAACGCTTCAGACACATTATGTAATAGAAGAACAAGATGTAGAGAGAAAAGACCGATGGCTCGATCAGCTAGTACTTCACCTCATCCACGCAGAATTCGTCAAAAACCACCTCCTACCAGTTTGGATCTCGGTTCTTCACATCCAATAAGTGAAAATGATCCGTGCGACTTATCACCAGATTTAGTATTAAGTGAATATCATACAGTGTGCGATGATAATGCCATATCAATAACATCCGGAAGCAATAGAATCCCTTTAGTGTTTCCAAATTCAATCGATAGCAAAGATTCCAGATATTCTATAGAAACAGAAACCCTTCACACGGCAGAAGTGAATATGAGCGAGGACGTGACGGATCTTGATTATCAGATGGAAACTCCATCATCACACACCGAAAACGAAGACACTGATCTGACTGAAGACATTACTCCAACGTTCGATAGTGATATTACGAATTCAAAAAATGACGATAATGATGCTTCGACTGTAATTGATGTAATGTGCATTCCGGAAATGAGTAACGATAACAACTGAAGTGTTCATAATTACATTGTAGGATTCGGAAAAAGGAATTGAATATCGTTTTTATTGTAATTTTTTGTATCGTCTATTGCTCAAATACACTTACAATTGTCAGTCACGAGATCAATTAAATTAATCTATATCAAAAACCCCATATACTAATTTAAAATTGATGTATAGCAAAAAAAAAACAAATTAAATTAATGTGTTCGTTTTTATTCAGTATTATAAATAATCTTCCAGTTTTAAATTGTTAAAAATATAATAGTGCTTCCAAAATAATCATTTGAATCCCTCTTCCCCTTAATCTCCAAGAAGTTATATTAATAAATTATATGTATTTATCTCACGTAAATATTATATTTAAGAAATGGCCATTATAATATATGTGTTAATTTATAAGATTTATTTTTAAACTATTTTCTTATATCGATATCAATACAAAATACTGTTTTAATAAAAATATACATTTAAAAAATACCATTTTTAAAATCAGATGTAATAGAAAAATGAAAAGAAAAAGGAAATTATATAATTTTTGAATTATTGACTGATATATTAAATAAGGAAGTTGCAGCACTGAATACTGTATTCTAAAATTTTTATGATTTTCTGCTTTATTACTTATTACAACTTGACAATATTATAAATATATATTCATTAGCTTATAATCAAAAAAAAATCATCCAAAAAATAATTATGACTTACTCTATTTGAATTGCAATAGAATAAAATTTTTATTAACATTGAAAAAAAAAGATAAAATATTACTAAAAATCAAATGCCCATATTATTTAATATACTTTTTAGAATATTCACATAACTAATAATAATTAAAGCTTTCATTCTAAACTTTATATGATAATTATTAATATTGTTATCCAGTACAAGTTTTATATCAATTACAAAAAAAACACAGATCTTTATAAATCATATAAACAGATTTTTGATGAGTGTATATAAAATTTAATAGTCGAGTGTATTCGATTTTTTTATAAATAATAATGGTATTAGCGAAATGAACTTTGTATGAATATCGATGTATATATTTATTATAGTGAAAATACTTAAATGTGCACAATATCTTCTTGTAAAAGAACATTTTTATCTTTAAATTTCTCATACAATATATATTTTTTAGAAAATATATTATTATACATATGTACATTTATTCTTTGGTATTAAAATTGATTACGAATATGAGGAATTCAATTGCAAAATAAAGACTCAATGTGTAACTAAATATTTCTTATTCTACTTTGTTAATATATCAATTGACTCGGATCCCGAGATGATGAATCTACTGTAATACAAAAAAAATTCGACATAAAAGAAAGCGTTTTTTTTTTAACTTTTGAATGTAGTTTCAGAATTTTTGAAATCTATTTAACAAATCATTAATTTCATAAACAATTTTTATTTTATTTTTTACAATGTCAAAAAGATTCGTCATATCTGGTCTGAATCATTAGTATGACTGCATATACAATAATTGAAATCTATTTAAAATAAAATTTTTATTTCATATGTAATGAATGTTAATGTACCCTTGTTGTTTGTTGATAATAAACGTTATAAATATTATTTTAATAATTATTTTATTTATTATTTAACGTATTATGCTAAGTTCATTTTGATTACAAGATAGATTATCCGGCATTCACAAAAGAAATATTTTTAAATCACGAAACCTTATAAGTATTTATCCGCATTAATCATTTTATTTTGATTTGTATAACGATGCTACCTATTTTTTTATTATGTTAAGTAAGGCTCGGTGTTTATATATGTCTATATAACTAGTTTTATAGAATAAATTTTTATATGAGTATATTAAACCTTTAATCAAATTTGAAATAAATCGAATTAGACTTTAATCGCGAAAGGTCGTTCAATTTATATAAAATAATATACAGTCTTCAATAATGCAGCCAGTTGGCACTTATCTATTGCGATGATAAGTGTCTAGGGCGGAAATTTTGGATTAAAAATTAAATTAAATTTATAATACAAAATGTATTTCGACAACGAAACTTATAGTGAAATTTCCCTAATTCAACCACAAGCCAGGTAATTGAATAATATACAAATAAGAAATATTATGTCTTATAAATCGAAATATAATATAAAATAAATTTGACACTTTTTTAGAACAACAGAACAAGTTCGACTATTAGGATGGAATATACCAACGGAAGAATTAACACAGGTACCAGAACATTGGTTAAAATTTCAAGAACCCGAAGCGTCCATGCATATACTCTTAGGTTTAATTTATGCAGCATTTACAGTTTTATCATTAGTAGGAAATGGTTTGGTTATGTGGATTTTTTCATCGTAAGTGTGTTTTATAATATTACTTTTTTTTTTAATCTATATCTATATTATAAAATAAGATCATTTTTGTTTAAAGGGCAAAATCGTTACAAACACCCAGTAATATTTTTGTTGTGAATTTAGCATTTTGTGACTTCATAATGATGGCTAAGACTCCTATATTTATATATAATTGTTTTCATCGAGGATTTGCGGCCGGTATAATTGGATGTCAAATCTTCGCATTTATTGGATCTTTAAGTGGAATAGGAGCAGGCATGACAAATGCTTGTATAGCTTACGACAGGTATACATATTATATATATATATATATATAGATTTTTCTATTCAGTTATTTGATGAAATATAATAATATATTTGTATTATTTTAGATATAACACAATTACAAGACCATTCGATGGAAAACTTACTAGAACTAAAGCATTATTTATGGTAGGTTTGGTTTGGATGTATACTATACCGTGGGCTGTGCTTCCACTTCTAGAAATATGGAGTAGATTTGTGCCGGGTATATATATTATTTAAAATATAATAATAACCGTTATGAATAAATCTCATTTCTTTTTTATTATTTCAGAGGGTTTTCTAACACAGTGTACTTTTGATTATTTGGCAGATACTTTTGATAATCACATGTTTGTTGCTGTCATATTTACATGCAGTTATGTAATACCAATGTCTTTAATTATTTATTATTATAGCCAGATTGTAAGTCATGTTATAGATCATGAAAAAGCTCTGAAAGAACAAGCTAAAAAAATGAACGTCGAATCACTAAGAAGCAATCAAAACCAAGCAAATCAATCCACTGAGATTAGAATTGCTAAAGCTGCTATAACTGTATGCTTTTTGTTTGTGGCTTCTTGGACTCCGTATGCCATATTGGCTTTAGTTGGAGCATTTGGAGATCACAGTCTGTTAACACCTGGGGTATATATAATTGAAACAATATCGTTTGATGTTGCATAAATATTTATTTTTAATTATTATGTTTATATTTCAGGTTACAATGATTCCTGCATGCGCCTGTAAACTTGTAGCTTGTATAGATCCTTACGTATATGCTATTAGTCATCCAAGATACAGGTATAATATTAATTATTTCATCTACTTTAACTCAACATTTACAATTTCATCAGAATTATTTAGCATAGATTAAAATTTAGATAGTTTTCTAAATTTAATAATTTTAAAAGAAAATAATTATTTAAAAATATATATAATACAGAGCGGAACTCCAAAAGAAATTACCATGGTTGGCAATTAAAGAGCCTCTTCAAGACACTGCATCCAATGTTACTGATAATACTGTTGCTACCGTTCCACCTGCCACTAACTAAACTATATTTTTAAAAACGTTCACATATCTAAATCAAAATTGAACCAATAAAAAATCATTGGTGAAAAGGATACTCGACCTGACTGCTTGCAATGTTATATGGATAAAAGAGAACGAATACATTATTTATTTTAAATTTTATTTTATTTTATGTACAGTTTAATTTTTATTTTTGAAATATAGCAATAAAAAATTAATTAAAAAAAATAATACGAATAATAAAACAATTTTTATAGAGCAATATTCGTTTCATTTAACGTGTCTTTTATTAAAGTAACCTAAGAAAATATAATACATAATCGTTTTTTTTTATACTTCAGAAACATAATAATTTTTCAGATTTCACCATAAATTTGAAATGATCGAGTAATTCTTTATAGAATATAATAGATTTTTATCATTAAATTTATTTTTAACGTAGTAACATAAATAAAATATATAACTTAATATCTATATTCACGCGTACACAACATATATACAATTAATCGATCGCTTTAGATTTATTCTAACGAGCAATTTAATATGAACATTTATTTATAATTGTAACAAAACGTATTCGGTGTTCGTACTTTTTAATTGATATTATTATCAAACAAATTATTATTAAAATAAATAAAATGTTTTATTAAAATTAGTTCTTGTTCGGGTGCGAAAGACTCGTAAATACCCGCCGCCGCCTCGCTCAAACTCTTTGGCCTAAAGTCATTTATTTTTGTCATAATATACTCGAAATATAATGTTTTCAAATATGTATGAAATATTGTATAATTTAGTTTAACAAATGATGAAATTATTTTTAAATTATAAATATTGATAATTATTACGATTAATTAATTATAAAAATAAATCTGATATATATGGCAAGTTCTAGAAATACCCCCCACCCCACCCCGCTCCGTTTCGACAGAGTCGTATTAGTGCGAGGAGTGCGTGCGATCTGTCAAAAGTGTCGGTAACCGTTAAGTAGTAGCGGTTAGAACCGAGTAGCAGTCAGAAGATTCGCGACGGGGGGTCCGGGGGTTTCCGGGTCCTCGGGGGCCGCAAGCGCGGCGTCGGGCGCGAGCGGCTCCAGAGGGAGAGGTCGCGAATCGCGCTCGTCGGCTTCCGCCCCGCGCACCACGATGAAGCTCGTCGACCAGGTGGTGCGCAGCTTCAAAGTCGCCAAAGTGTTCCGCGAAAACACGGACAAAATCAACAGCATTGACTTTTCGCCGAGCGGCGAAACGCTGATCTCGTGCTCGGAAGACGATCAGATCGTGATCTATGACTGCGAAAAGGGCACGCAGATGACCACCGTCAACAGCAAGAAGTACGGCGTCGATCTGATTCATTTCACGCACGCCAAAAATACGGCCATCCACAGTTCGACGAAGGTCGACGACGCCATTCGCTACCTCTCGTTGCACGACAACAAATACATTCGTTACTTTCCGGGACACACGAAAAAAGTCGTCACTCTTTGTTTGTCTCCGGTCGAAGACACGTTTCTTTCCGGCTCTTTAGATAAAACGCTGCGATTGTGGGATCTGCGTTCGCCTAATTGTCAGGGTTTTATGCAGCTCTCCGGACGTCCGGTGGCCGCATACGATCCCGAAGGTCTCATATTCGCCGCCGGCGTTAATTCCGAAAGTATCAAACTGTACGATTTGAGATCGTTCGATAAAGGTCCGTTCATTACGTTTAAACTGAATCAGGAAAAGGAATGCGATTGGACCGGACTCAAATTCTCTCGCGACGGAAAGACCATGCTCATCAGCACTAACGGTTCCATCATTAGGTTGATCGACGCGTTCCACGGAACGCCGCTTCAAACTTTCACCGGACATCTTAACAACAAAGGTATTCCGATCGAAGCCTCGTTCAGTCCCGATTCGCAGTTTATTTTCAGCGGATCGACCGACGGCAGAGTGCACGTTTGGAACGCCGACACCGGTTATAAAGTGTGCGTATTGAACGGAGACCATCCCGCGCCGATACAGTGTGTTCAGTTCAATCCTAAATTTATGATGCTCGCTTCGGCGTGTACGAATATGGCATTTTGGTTGCCGACGATCGAAGACGTCTGAACGTTTCTTAATGTAAAATTAAATAAATGACGTTACAGTTTCAACCTACTGGTTAAATTAAATAACTTTCAATAAAATTATAATTTTAAGATGATTTTGTACTAAGATTTTTAACAATGATGGGTGTGTGTATATATATATATATATACACATATATAAATAACCACCGGGGCAATCCTGAACTGTAAGTTTCGACGTAATTTAACATCGTGAAATGTTAAATTAGGATAACCCGTTTAAAAAAATGTGAGTTTAACAGATATATCTTTTTTAAACATTTATTTAGTGTGACATTATAATTTGTATTATTTCATTTTAAGCGATCATTGAATTATATGTAAATGCAGAATTTTGTAAATTCTTTGATTACTAAAACAAGCGTTGTGCTAACACAATTTGCACCGGCTTCAATGACAAAAATCGTTGCGGCAGTTCATTCCATCATCTATTATTTAGTTCTTAAGCATTACGGAAGTTCAAAAAAGAATTGAAGCGTTTCAAGTTACAGCAGTACAAATACGTTATAATCATTTACAGTAAAAGAAATGAATATGTTGAGAAAACATATATGTTTTGACAGTTTTAAGACTATTTTCTTAATATCTTCAAAGTGATTATAGTTGGTTCCGATAAATCATGTATTTTATTTAAATCATTAGTTAAATAAAAAAAAAATATTATTTATGAGATATTCATGTTTCACTTTTATTTTCTTACATTGTTTTAAATAATTCTTAATAGTTTCAAAATAATTCTTGGTCAAGTATTCGTTTTTGATAAAATTCATTCTAAATTAAATTGCATCTAAATTTGTATTTTATTTCTGTTTGTATTTTTTTTAATTATTTTTCTTTGTATTTTTTTTTACAATTAGTTATAATTATTTACAGTTAAAAGAAATTTATTTAATAATACAATCCACAATAGATAACAACTATAACGGAATCTAATATAATTTACAGTACATATTTTTTAAGTTACATATAATAAAATAAAAGTACTTTTTAATAATTGTGGTGTTTTAAATTCCTCGTTTTTTATATAGGAACTTTATAAATTATCTTTTTTTGTCATAAAATAAACGCTAAACAATTATATATTTTTCGTTGTATTTTCAAAATTCTCAGATATCTGTTCTTAATCGTTTTGGTGCAGAATCTATTGAATCTGGAACTTGAATATGGTATAATTCTTTCTCTTCTTCGGTTAAAGTACTTGGAGCTCCTGATAAAGGATCTTTACCATCATGATTCTTTGGAAAGGCTATTACCTCTCTAATAGATTCTGCATCACAAGCAATAGCAACTAACCTATCAATACCTAGAACGAAATTTATTGTTTTTTTTTATAATTGGCGAAGAACTACATGAATAATAAATATTATAACATTACCTAATGCAATCCCAGCATGTGGTGGACATCCACATTCCAATGCATGCAATAAATGTTCCAATGGTGTACGAGATATTTGTAAAATCTTTAAAACTTCTTTTTGTAAATCACTATTATGTATTCTAACAGAACCACCTCCGACTTCATTACCGGCTATGACTAAATCATATGCTAAACTTCGTACCTAAAATAATTAAAAATGATTACCGTTTTTTTATCAAACTTTATGTTTTTATTTTCCATAACGGTGTATGTGATATATATATTTAATTTTATATTTTTGACTGGTCTACTTTTAATGGGACAGTTTTAAGTAAATGTTCATCGTTTGGATGCGGTGCTGTAAATGGATGGTGACAACTTTCTATTTTATTATTATCGCCCATAGTAAAAAGCGGAAAGTCAATTATCCATAATGGAGTATCTACTGTGATCGTTCGTTGTAATTGTCCTTTTGATTCAGCTTCTTTTGCTATTTTTGTTCGAATATCACCTAAACACCAACACTAAAATTTAAATAAACTATATGCATTGAAATATTATTTAGACATCTTTTAAATATATGTATAATATATGATATTTACAGTTTCTTCTTGAGGACCGTAAGCAATAAATACAGTTTCTCCCACAGATAATTCTAGTTTTTCAGCGAGTGCTTGCATTATATTATTTTCTATGATGTTGATTGATGAACACCATTGCTCTAAAGATTGTCTGATATGTGTACATATTAAATGTACATTAGGATATTTTTCGTTTGCTGTCTGTACTAATAGTTTTTTAAAAGTATTTGATATGTATATTGTTGGTTGTTGTCTTACTACGATTGCAAAAGCACCAAAGTCTGTATCATTCGTTCTTATATTTTCACTAATATTTAATTCATCAGTAATATTTTGAAGCTAAAATATTAGTATTATATTTTATTCTTGATTTTTTAAAGAAAGATGCATTTATAGTATTTCTAATATATTTAAGTTAGTTTTATTTTGTTTTGTTTAAAAATATATTACCTGGAGGTCATATGATATATCTGGTTTATCTGATCCATATTTGAAAAGTGCTTCTTGATATGTTAATTGTGTAAACGATTTGGACGGAAGAGGTCTGGGCCAAGAAAAACGAATTAATTCTTCTATTATTTGTAAAATATTTTCGCGACTTGTAAATGACATTTCAATATCTAATTGAGTAAATTCTGGTTGACGATCCCCACGTGTCATTTCATCTCTACGGTTGCAGTTATGTCAATTTAAATATGTTAAGATGCGATATTCTAATTGAAAAAATATTATACCTATAGCATCTGGCCATTTGAAAATATCTGTCTATTCCTCCAGCCATTAACATTTGCTTGTGTTGTTGCGGACTTTGTATTAAAGAATAAAACTGTCCTCTATTCCGAGTTGGAACAACAAACTCCCTAGCTCCCTTTTAATATAAATATGTACAAATAATTATGTATAAAAACAAATTAATAATGTGTTGCATAATACAATTTTTATTATTTTACCCCGGGAGTACGACAAAAGAGTGTTGGTGTTTCAACTTCGACAAATTGATGTGAATCAACTAAAAATTTCCTCATTTTCATCAACATTGCGGATCTAGTTCTTAAATTGTGTTGCATTTCTGGATATCGAAGATACATATACCTAAGATATTTTTAAAAATAAAAAGTGTTACGTAAATTACAAATATTTAAAATACATTTATACCTGTGTAGTAATTGCAATTGTTCACTTGGTTTTTTAAAAGATCTTATTTGAAAAGGGGTAAATGTAGCTGTATTTAAAAGTTTTAATGAATTAACTAAAATTTCAATTTCTCCAGTTTCCATATTTCTATTTATAGATGATGTAGGACGAGCTCCCACACATCCTTTTACCTCTATAGTTGATTCATATGGAATATCATTTAAAGCAAATTTATTTATATTCTAAAAAGTTAATTAAAAATTCATTACATTCAGAAAACTTAATCATTCGTTAATTATAATATCTATATAAAGGACATACTTCATCTGATATAATACATTGTGTTACACCGTAAGAATCTCTTATAGTAAAGAATTTTCCCATTCGACAATATTCTAGCCAACCACATAATGTAACGTGCTGTCCTACATTTGAAATATTAAGTTCTCCACATGTATGGGTTCGCCAAGTATGAGAATTTAAACCTGAATTATTTAGCTGAAATTGTATAGAAAATACGATAAAATATGTTACAAGAAAACGCATTAGCGAATCAATAACTAACCCTTATTTCTATTTCATCATCAACAATTGGAATATTAACATTAGGATCGAATTTGGCAATAAGGCTAACTAATAGTTCGATTTCACCACTTTCCTCAACCTGAGAGCAATTAAAATGATTGTAAAATAATATATATATATATATATATATATATATATATATATTATAATAAAATAGTACTACATATACCGAATTTATTTGTGATGGAGGTCTGGCAGATATTACACCTGTGACTTGTATAATTTCTTTAGAAGATATTGTTCTCACTACATCTTGAAGTTCTGCTTTCTATAAAAAAAATAATAACGTATTCATTCGAATAATTTAAAATGATATTATGTAATTGTATATGATGAATTACAAACAGATGAAGGTATTAAACATTGAATAATTCCATGCCCATCTTTAAGTTTGATAAATCTTGGCAAATGACGATCATGTATCCAACCTATTAATGTCACTTTACGACCAACATCATCCAAATTTAGATTAGAACAAGTTTCAGTTCTGTTTTGCATTTGAGAAATAAGATTTTCATTGTCTTCTAATAATAATAATAATAAAAATCAAACATTAAGTAAGCGTATTAAAAAATAATAAGTAAAATAATGCTTATATTTACTGCATTTTGTATATTCTACTGTTGTTACTGGTATTCCAGAACTGGAAGTGGAAAAATTTCGTACGTGCATCGACTTCAAATTTGAAAATTTTGTTCGAATGTGTTTCTCATTTTTAATAGAATTAGTGCGATTTACTCGAACCATAACAAGATCTTGAACAGAAACCTCGATCTGACCAGTAACCATAGTCTAATATAAAAATAAAAAAAAGCACCAGTATACAAATAGATATATATTACATTACTACATATTTATGGATGATTACAAACTTATAATATTTCATTAAACAAAAAATAAATTAAAATTTGAGCTATTATATATTCTAAATAACCTCATTAATAGCTCCATCGGGTCTTCGAATCACCCAACCTATTATAGATATGAATGATCGAAGTGGTAAATTGGTTAGACGTCTATTGATATCGGGACGCTAAAATTTATAAATATGTATATTTATAAATTACGTCCCAACGTAATCATTATTATATCGGCACACATACTTCATCAGGTATAACAAGTTGAGTTGATCCATAAGCATCACGGAGTAAAAGAAACCGCCCGAGTCGTTTCTCCTGAACACTCCCAGCCAACTCCACGAGTGAACCGACATGAGAAATTCTAAGCTCTCCGCAAGTCATTCTACGAGGTGACACATTACAGGAATCTATAGAAAAACTCATTCCTACAAATGGATGAAAAGGATTTCTTCCAGAAAAACCTAAAACAATAACATTATACGAAATATTATTCTAGTAATATGAGGATATGATAATTTTTAATAAATAAATATGTCTCAAAAATATGAAGAATGTTTACTTCGTTCAAGAAAGCAAAATTCTTTCATGAATTTTTAAAAATGTAAATAACGTGAAAAAATAAAAGTGCAAAATTCAAGTAAAATGTCAATGAAATCAAAATAACCTGCATCGGCAGCTCTTGCTGCTGCTCTCCAAAGGGACATTTTGATGTTGTCAATTAAATATATCTTCAATTGATGCAATATTAAGCCATCTGATTCCTTAAATCTTCTACAAGTCGATAAACCGATTGCTCAATATTACAACTTGATTATACACGCCTGCCAACATTAGTAGCATCTATATTTTGAAAAGACAACATATTATTTTTAACACTTTTAACTTTTTGTTTGCAATGTTTCATTTTATTATTTCAATATGATATTTTTTTTTCTTTAAATATTAATGAAGTTATTAACAATGAAATAAACTCTCCTCGTCCGAAAATATTAAGGAAATTGAGTTCGAATTTTTTGCAAATATAAAAATTGTTCAAATAAATTATTATTTAACAAGTCTCAAAAAGCGTGCAAGTTAATTTATATTACAAAAATTTTTCATTTTAATTTATCTTAAGATTTAAAATAACGCCAAGGTTAAAAATTTTGCCTAAATAGAAAAGATGCATTTTTATTATGATCAAAATATATTATTCAAATAAATAATTTATTAGCCCCAAATTTAAAAAAAAAATATTTTATTGACCAAATTGGATTAACAATCGCTAAATAATGAAATGAGTGCAAGGTAAAATATTGTTGAATTAGGACCAAATACGTCATTTTTAGCGGTCTTCATACCGGCGTCGCTATGGTTAGTCCAATATATTATCGTTTGTTTTTGTTTATTATTATAATATATTTTGATATATCGTGTTAAAATACTTTTTTATATTTTATATTACATGTATTATTTTGAATTTGTAATTTTTATTGTTAATCATAACCTAAATATTATTTTCTTATTTTTTACATATTAGCTTCCGTTATCATTATTGAGAACTGCTCAAAATCATCCTATGGTAAGTGTATGATTTTATTTTTTTATGTTTCTAAAAATAAATTTTAATATGTAATATAAATCATATAGTCACTTGCATAAAAATATTTATAATTATATCTCAATGTTAAGTTTATCTTTAAATTTTATTATAATATAATTCAAAAGATTAAATATAAGTCGATTTTATATATGAATATATATAAACGAATTGAACATATAAGTTTATTAGAATATATGTTGTTTTGAATTGTGTTTAATTTATTAAAATACGTATTTGGGTATTTGTCTTTTGAAACTAAAAAAAAATTGCAGCAAATTTATTTAATTATTTATTTAGTCATTAATTAAAAATAGATTTTACATTCGAGTTCTTATAATAATTTCTATATGATCTTTAGCTAGTTGAATTGAAAAATGGAGAAACATATAATGGACATTTAGTTAGTTGTGACAATTGGATGAATATCAATTTAAGAGAAGTTATATGTACATCACGGGTAAATATGTTGTGACATTATCATGCGATTATTATCATAATCAAATCCAAAAACAAAAATACAAATTTAAGGATGGCGACAAATTTTGGAGGATGCCCGAATGTTACATACGTGGTAGCACTATAAAATATTTACGTATTCCCGATGAAGTCATCGATATGGTGAAAGAAGAAACGCAGATGAAAGCTAGAGGACGAGGCGAAACTAAAGGTAGAGGTGGACAGAACCAAAGATCTGGCCGCGGTGCTGGAAGAGGTATTAATATTTCCGATTAATGTAATAAGTATTTATTAACAGAATTATGAAAACATAAATTTATTTTTCAGGCACATTTGGTGGTAGAGGACGTCCAAATCAGTTAGGAAGAGGAGGTGGACCTGGCAGGAATCCTCAAAACAAATCAAAACCAAAATAATGTCAATCAAAAGAATAACTTTCGTTTACTAATAAATTTATTTTTTTTAATTGTAAGGTTTTTTTTGTTTAATAACTAAAACATAATAGTTCAACAGAAATATTATGCATTATCAAACAGTAAATGTATCTACGTTACAATAATTTAAATATTTTTTTGCGTAGATTACTACATATATTTATATAACAAAATTAAAATAAATAATCACAAGATTTAATGATGGCCTTTTTTAACAAAACGTAATCCACAGTATCCGCACGTATGATTTCCCGGTTTATCCTAAAAATGCATATAGATAAATTAAGAAACACTTTTTGAATGCAATAAAACATATATACAGAAACGCACCAAATTAATATATACTCTGGGGTGGCCTTCGGGGCCGCTACCGCCATCGCACCAAACAACTCTTTCACCTGTTTCTTGCGGTGGTACTTCAGCAATCAATTTTATAGCCCATTGTTGATTAACGTGTTTGGGCGCATTGACGAATCTAGCCATTCTATAATCTTTTTTATCCCATTGCTGAAAAAGTGATGACAGTTTGTTAAGGAAGAAGTTATAGCATGTAAATATGATTCATAGTCTAAACATATAAAGGTGTCGAATTAAAAAAAAATGAATACTATTATTATACTTAAAACATGTCTACATACTTTATCGTGAATAACCAAATCAATTATTTTATTTAGTATAATAAAATGAATATTATATATATTAATACACTATATGAATATAAATAAATGAAAAAAAGATTTATTGTCTGACAAAATATTGAAGGAAGTTACCAAATAGGTATATGAGATAGATTTAATGATTAACTGTTAACCAGTAGAAACACATGTGACTAGTTGCTAATATTTTCAAATGATAATTATTATATTACAATTTTATTGTAGTTCTGAAACTGTGAACATATTTATTACAAATAACAATATAAGAAAGAATTATTTGATTGAAAAATTTCAAATTTTGGTTAAATTTAAATGAATGTATAATAAAATCTATACGTTAAAAATAGGAAAAAATTAGATACATAATCATTCGATTAAAGAAACGAAGATACAAATGTGTCTGTGGTTTGTTTACGTTCGTGTTATATAAGGAGTTGAAGGTGGTTAAGTTATAAAAATGGAATACCTGTCCGGTATGAGTCGGAATATCATCAGTATAAGAAGCTACATTCCTGAAACTTTCTATTGGTAATGCGCATCTCGTTCTCAATATAGCTAGAGCTGTATCCGTAGTTCTCAAGATACACCTCGACATCTTGACACTTGACAACTGCCGTCGATATAACGATCGCTCTAAACACCACTATATATGACCATTATATCGATTCATTTTACAATTTTTAATATACAATTTTAAAAAAATAATATACAAAAATTGAACTAAACATATATTATCCTTTTATACATAATCATTTTATCGAACGATCTGTAGATGCACAAAGAAAATGAATACAAAAACGTAAATATATTGCATTATTAAAATTTTTAGAATAATTCTATTCTTTAGAATAAATATACAGTTGATTCGTTGAATAATACGAATGTATGTTTTTTCACCTTTATGACGAAATATACTCGACATAAACAGCTAAAAAGGTTAATACATACCTATTTGAAATTATAATATTTAATCCTTTACCCAGCCCATCATGGAGTTGTAGTTTACTTAACAGACTTAAGACATCATTTACTATACATATCATTTTAGCGGACTAACAGCTATTACTAAGTCATTCATTACATTAACACTGAATTAATATAAATAACCATTACTAAGAATATTAATATAATCTATAAAACTATAGTATAAAAAAACATAATAATAAATAAAATTCAATTAAAAAATTTTAAATCTTCTTTTTGCATTTTTCTAACTAGTCAATAATAATAATAATAATAAATATTGCTTACATTAGAATATTGAATATAAAAATGCCTTAAAAATGTATACAATATGATACATAATAATAATTTGATTGATTTTCAAATGGATATTATACATTTTTTTTTTGTTATTAAATCAATTGTATCATCATAATATCGTATATACGACTTTTAAATGGTATTAGAAAATAGAAAATAAAAGAAACCTAATTTAGAATGTTTGAAACGTTTGAACATAACATTCAACATTTTAAACAAAGTGAAAGTAAACTAGAGCACAACTACGGAACAAGCGCATATTCAAGTTTTTGGACGCATACGAAAATACAATAAAAGTAACGTATAATTATTATTAATCGATAAAACCTGTTCTATGATATTATATTGTGAATGATACAAATTCTCAAATTTTTGATCTTGTATTAAATATATTACCTTATTTATTTTTATTATCTGTGAATAAAACGAAAAATTCATTTTTTTTTAATGTATTATTTTTAAATAATTTTCGTCACATATATATAACTAATATAATTTTAAATGTTTCTCATGATTAATTTCGCATTTCTGCAATTGATTGCTCAGAAAATAATCGACTATAAATCACAATAATGCTTATATATATATATATATATATATATATATATATATATATATATATATATATATATATAGTTGTTTAATAGCAAAATTTTGTATATCATTAGATATATTTTTTTATATATTTTGGATGTTATCTATATTTATAATCTGATTATTTGCATTACGCACCACAGTTTTAGAATATGTGGTATTTATAGCGGTGCAAAGCCAGGTCTTGGTCGACGGCGATTGCGTTATTTGCAGCAGAACCTTTCGATTTTTCGGTGTGTCGGAAGTCGAAACTCCTGACACGTGGCTTCGTATCTTCGTCATCAGTCAGCCTGTCGTCGGTGAGATTGTTTTTACTGTACGCCGGCAATTTTTAACCTATATTTGATAACGATGACATGGAAGCCTCGTGGTGACGCGTTGCATCAATATTTCATCATGCATTTTTTTTTATATAAATATATATATATATATATATATATATATATAAATAAAAAAAAATCATGATAACATATTGTATCATATATTGATGTAAAAATTTTCAATGTGTACATATTTGACCCTATCGATCAATTTTTTTTTTATTTGTTTTCTTTTATGAATATATAAAAATATATTGATTTTCATTTCTTACCTTCGCTTTTGTATTTGAATATTTTAATCTATATTATTATATTGCATAATGAAGTATTTTCTCATTAATAAAATGATCGTACACGAATTGATATAGTTTTCTATAAATTTTTACTCCAATTTTGTACAAATTTATATATGCATCGTACAATTATTTAATTTCAATAATTTCATTCCTCAAAATTCGTATTTATCTAAAACATTTTTTTTAAGTTTTTCACAATTTTCATAGAGAATTTTCTAAATATATAATATAATATACAAATTATAAATTCTTTTTCATTAAGAAATTATATAGTGGTAAACAAAATATAGGAATTAGTTATAACTTTTTTAATACTTGAAATTATTAATTAAATTTAATCTTACCATCAAGCCAAGAATTAAATTAATTATTTTTAAAAAGTATCAATGTTTCTTATTTTCTAACCTACATATCATTGTTTAGATTTATATTTATAATTATTTAATTTATTTTTAAGATTAAATAATAACTATTATCATTTCAAATAGTATCGAATCACCTTAATAAAATTTAAAATAAATATCGTGTAATTAAAATTGTTTTTTTTTTGGTTATATAACTTATTTTATTATTCATTAGAATGCAATAAATTTGCACGAAAATTGACTGACGTGTTTGCCTGCAAAAATTACGTCATCGTTAAGCAGTCTGTATTTGATTATTCAACATTTATTAAAAATAAATTTAATTTTATAATAATATAAATAGCCTAATTTCATTCGCATTTTTTTTCTAATAATGTGTTCTTTTTTAATCCATGGGATAGATATGTTTTTATCGTCTTTCATATAATAAATTGTTATTTAATTAACTGCAATAAATTTTATCTACTAATGTTATCTTCATGAATGTAAAAATATATATATTATATATCAAATTTAATTTAATTTATATTTGCAAAAAAAGTTTAAAATTTACATACATATAAATGTTCTATATATATATATATATATATATATATATATATATATATATATATATATATATATATATTTACTATTGTAATTTACTTTCCACAAATTTTCAGATAAACACCATGAATTCTTCACTGACTGCAAAGCAAATACGAAGCGCTTTTATTGATTTTTTTAAAGGCAAAAAGCACACATATGTTCATTCATCATCGACTATACCGTTGGACGATCCAACTTTATTGTTTGCGAATGCTGGAATGAATCAGTTTAAACCCATGTTTTTGGGTACAGTTGATCCAAACAGTGATATGGCAAAATGGGTCAGAGTCGTCAACACTCAAAAGTGTATTAGAGCTGGTGGTAAACATAATGATTTAGATGATGTTGGTAAAGATGTTTATCATCATACGTTCTTTGAAATGCTTGGTAATTGGTCTTTTGGAGATTATTTTAAAAGAGAAATTTGTACATGGGCCTGGGAATTCCTTACTGACGTGATGAAATTGCCAGGCGACAGATTATATGTAACATATTTTGGTGGAGATGAAAAAGCTGGTTTAGAACCTGATACTGAATGTAAAAATATTTGGATTGAATTAGGAATTCCTCCATCTCATGTTTTGCCTGGTAGTATGAAAGATAATTTTTGGGAAATGGGTGAAACTGGTCCATGTGGACCATGTTCTGAATTACATTTTGATCGCATTGGTGGTCGTGAAGCTGCTCACTTAGTAAATATGGACGATCCTGATGTTTTGGAAATATGGAACCTTGTATTTATTCAATATAACAGAGAATCAGATGGATCACTTCGACTTCTTCCCAAAAAACACATTGACTGTGGGCTAGGATTCGAAAGATTAGTATCTGTAATTCAAGGTAAAAGAGCTAATTATGATACTGACGTTTTTATTCCTCTCTTTCAAGCTATTGAGAAAGGTACAGGTTCTCGTCCTTATACTGGTAAAGTAGGTGCCGAAGATACCGATGGTGTTGATATGGCTTATAGGGTTTTAGCAGATCATGCTAGAACATTGACTGTTTCGTTGGCTGATGGAGGCAGACCAGATAATACAGGAAGGGGTTATGTTTTAAGAAGAATTTTGAGAAGAGCAGTGCGTTATGCAACTGAAAAATTGAACGCAAAACCAGGATTTTTCGCTTCTTTGGTAAATACAGTAGTTGAATTACTTGGCGATACATTCCCTGAAGTAACTAGAGATCCGCAGACTATTATAGATGTAGTAAATGAAGAAGAAACTCAATTTTTGAAAACATTAACACGAGGAAGAAATCTTCTAAATAGAACAATAAACAAACTAACTGAAAAAGAAGTTCCAGGTGATGTTGCTTGGAGATTATATGATACATATGGATTCCCAGTTGATTTAACTCAGCTAATGTGTGAAGAAAAAGGTCTTCAAGTTAATATGGTTGGATATGAAGAAGCCAAAAAAATTGCTCAATTAGCTTCTCATGGTAAAGGAACTGATACTGAAGATACTCTTCAATTAGATGTTCATGCGATTACAGAATTGCAGAATCAAAATGTTCCACCAACTAACGATTCCTTTAAATACAAATATGTTGCTAACGATGAAAAATACGCAAGTTATACATTTGAACCATGTATAGGTACAATAATACGCTTAAGATACAATAAGCAATTTGTTAATGAAGTTCATACCGGTCAAGAATGTGGTATTCTTTTGGATCAGACAAATTTCTATGCCGAACAAGGAGGTCAAATATTTGATGAAGGATATATGGTTAAGATGGAAGATGAAGGAGTAGAGTTTACTGTAAAGAATGTTCAAGTAAAAGGAGGTTACATACTTCACACTGGAGTTGTAGAAGGCACGCTAAAATTGGGTGATAAACTATCATTACACATTGATACTGAACGACGAAGACTAATTATGAATAATCACACTGGAACCCATATTCTTAACGGTGTGTTACGTAACATTCTAGGTAATGATTCTGATCAAAGAGGCTCTTTGGTTATGCCTGATAGATTGCGATTTGACTTTACCAATAAAGGTCCAATGACTATTGTGCAGATTAAAGATGCTGAAGATCAGATTAAAAATATAATTAAAAATGATTATAAAGTATATGCAAAATCGATAAAATTATCTAC
Organism: Leptonema lineaticorne; assembly: GCA_024500535.1. Taxonomy (NCBI): domain Eukaryota; kingdom Metazoa; phylum Arthropoda; class Insecta; order Trichoptera; family Hydropsychidae; genus Leptonema; species Leptonema lineaticorne. The sequence goes on along the minus strand of JANIJI010000006.1, from coordinate 7,813,512 downwards.
TGCAAAAACAATTAATGGTCTTAGAGCAATGTTCGATGAAGCCTACCCTGACCCAGTGAGAGTAGTTTCTGTTAATGTGCCTGTTGAAGATTTAGAAAAAAATCCTTCTGGCACGAGTGGAATAGATAATTCCGTTGAATTTTGCGGAGGTTCGCATTTACATAAAACAGGTCATATTGGAGATTTTCTTATTTCTAGTGAAGAAGGAATTGCAAAAGGCATACGTAGAATAGTTGCTCTAACTGGTCCTGAAGCAACTAAATCTCTTAATAGAACTGCAATTTTAGAAAACGAAATAAATTTAATATGTGGTGTCGTAAAAGATAGCAATGATTTTGATTCTAAAGAAGTCGTTAAAAAAATTGTTGAATTAACTGAGACCGTTTCGCATGCTGTCATACCTTATTGGAAAAAGGATGATTTGAGAAATACACTTAAAAGTTTGAAAAAACAATTAGATGATAAAGATCGTGCTGCTAAAGCTGCAGTTTTAACTAATGTTTCTGAAGTAGCAAAAGAGTTATGTTTGGCTAACCCAGATGCTAAGTTCTTTGTTCAAGAATTGAAAGCTTACAGTAATACGAAAGCTTTAGATGCTGCATTAAAACAAGTTAAATCTTTAAATCCAAATACAGCTGCTATGTTCTTTTCGGTTGACGCTGATGCTGGTAAAATCTATTGTTTGTCATCTGTTCCAAAACCACTTATTGACAAAGGTTTGAAAGCATCCGAATGGGTACAAGCTGTCTCTACACCAATGGGTGGCAAAGGAGGAGGTAAGCCTGAATCTGCTCAGGCATCCGGATCGAATCCAGGTTGTTTGAAAGAAGTAATTCAACTTGCACAATCTTTTGCTAAAACTAAATTATATGATTAATTTTATATTTATGATTACTTTTTTTAATGTAGTACTAATAGTACTCTCGTTTATTTTATATTATATGCAAATTAAAATAAACTCTAAATTATATTAAAACTTGTTTGTTTTATTTTTTTATTTATTTGTTAATGTAATACAAAATTATTTCAATCGTTCATCATAAATATTTTTAATTTTTTTTAATAATATGGATATATTAGTACCCATTTTGGCAGAAATTGGTAAAATATCAATATCATTATAATATTTTTGAAATTGTGGCAAATTTTCTTTAGCTTCGGTCGTGTCTATTTTATTTCCTATGATTAATTGAGGACGATTAACTAAATCTTCACTAAACTGAGAAAGTTCATATCGTAAAGATTCTAATTGCTCCCATGGCTTTTTAACTGATAAATCTACGACATACATAAGACAACAGCATCGCTCGGTGTGTTGTAAAAATTGGATGCCCAATCCACGATTTTTGTGTGAATCTGGAATGAGTCCTGGAAGATCTGCCACTGAAATGAACATGTTTTACGTTAGGTATTTCTAGAGTTCTGTAAATATGAAATAGGTCTTTGAAATTAAAAGAGATATTTTATTCTGTAATTATGAAAGATCATAAAATACTTTAACTATCAAAAATACAGATTTTTTAGAGTAAGTATATTAATAATATAATTTTTTTCCACGTAGAACAAATAAAATTAAAATTATTAATTTTATATACCTGCGATCTGTTCATAATCATCATACTGAACCATTCCAATATATGGTTTTAAAGTTGTGAACGGATATGGAGCTACTTTTGGTCGCGCGCGTGATATTGCTCGAAGTAAAGTACTCTTTCCAGCATTTGGATACCCTAGCTAAAATTATAATAATATATGTTTTTATTGATCATTATTCAACCTACTCAGTGTTCAAAATACATACCAATCCAATATGAGCCATACTTTTGACTTCTAGAACATAAGTTTTCAATTCTCCTTCAGCGCCAAATTCTGCATATTGTGGAGCTTGCATATTATTTGTTTTAAAAAATGTATTTCCTTTTCCACCAGAACCACCCCGTGCAGCTATAAACATCATTCCATTTTGATTGAGATCACAAACCACCTGTATTATAATTAAATAATGTGAATTATAAACCGTCAACGTATAATATATGAACTAAAACAAAACAATCATCATACATTCCCAGTTACGTCTTTTACAATGGTACCTATTGGTACATTAACAATATTATGCTTCGCACTTTTTCCACTACAATCTTTTGTTTCACCCTTTCCTCCATTTTCTGCTCTAAAATAAAAAAAAATGAATGCAATTATTTATTTTATAAAGTATTAAAGCTATTATGATCTTACTGAATGACCGAATCGCAATGTGCTAAATTTGTAATTTCATTTGTTGCTAAAAATAAAACATGACCACCGTTTCCTCCATCGCCACCATCAGGTCCTGCTAACTCATTAGACCAAAGTCTTAAAAAAGAAACACATCCGTTGCCTCCATCTCCTCCTTTTGTTCGTACATTAGCTCTATCAATATATGGACGAACCTGAAACACACACACACACACACACACACACATATATATATATATATATATATATATATATATATATATATATATATATATATATACAAATATAACAACAATTAAATTATAAACAAATTACAAACTAACCCGGTTTATATTAGATTTTGCTTTCCTACTTCTTAAAGCCGTAGATGTACAACACCTTGTAATCGAGATACTTGTATTAATTCTTGGTATTATTTTAGAAAACAACCTAATCATTTTAATATTTAAAATTCAATTAACAGTTTAGATTTCTTTAGCACAGCAAATTATATATATTTGTAGTCATATGTATACAACTAAAATAAAGAAATATAACCAAAAATTAAAATATGTAAAAAAAATATATAAAACAAATAGAAAGAATACAATATTTTCAGATTAATATTTAAATGGAATAAAAAAAACTAAATAATATGAAAAATAATACAAACTTTGCCACAAAATGACATTTGAATAGAAAATAAAAGTTATTTTTACGACCATACTTATTTCAATTTTGTTGCAAAACTACAAAAATTCTTTTTTTTTAAATATATATTCTACTGTCATTTGCTTTTGTGTTGTTCATTAAAATAATTAATAGAATAAAAAATAATTTTCTACGAAAATATATTTCTATTTTATCATTGATATTTATTTAAGGGATAATATAGTTAAACATTTATTTCTATTGTTATAACATTATTAGTAATTATTTTATCAATCTTTTTATAAAATTATTTCGTTGATACCTTAATAAATGAAAAATAAATAATAAAATAATAAAAAAAAAACAAAGTAAAAACTTCAACACAGTTGTCTTATTATGTTTTATATTATTAATAAAATATTAGAATTGGTAATTTAATTTTTATGACGTTTCATTTTCTGATATAAAGGCAATTACTTGAAAATGACTTGAAAACGATAAAAGAGGATCAATTATCGTTTATTTCTCATATACGCCTTATGAATAATTTATATTGCATTAATGGCTCATTCTGACATCTACTTTATAATATTAACACTCACCTTGGTGACAGCTTTCAATAACACACTTTTCATACATTTATAATATTTTAAGAGATACTGAATTATTTGATAATGTAAATGATATACTATTTACAAAAGTTGTTTCACATTAATATCGATCATAATGAAACAAAATTATCATTCGAAAATTATTTATAATTATGATTACATGACCGTTCCAATTACAAATGATACAATTTTTATCGTAATTATGTTTATGCGATTATTAAACACAAAACCGACAAAAACATTTGTTCAAACAGTAGCATATCAATACACGAACATATATAATTATTATTTCTTAAATCATAGTATATACATTATTAATTAATTTATTTTTATTTTTTGCATGTTTATAATTTATATTTTTTTATTAGTAAACTAATTATAGAATCATATTATTTCATTTGACACGCAACATATCTGTTGGAATGTCATATAAAGTACTTTATTAAATTAATTTTAATTATCTGAATTAATAATCTCCTTATAAAGTCTACATTTATTATTACGCCCAAAATTTGACATAAAAACTACATTAAAAAATATACGTATAAACATTCAGATTTATATAATATTTCTATATTTGTTATTTTAAAAGATAATGCGTATAATAACTAGAATTTTAACATTACAAACATTCAAAGATTGATAAAGAACCCTCAATTTTAATTAATTACTTACATGAAATATTAAAAAAAATTAGTATTGTATAGAAATGTTGAGAAACATTGATCTGAGTGAATCGTTGTATACTATTTATATTCAAAGTTCCGATTCAATTCGAGTTCAATACAAAAATAGAAAAAAGGCATTTTCAGAATCGGAATTTCAGTCACCGACTAGTGGCGTTATAAAATAAAGTTTTTAAACATCATTTTAATGTAAAGTAATAATTTTAATTGCCATTGTATTTATTTTTTCAAATCGCAAAAAAAAAATACCTCAAATCTTTCAATAAATTCATATTGTAAAAGTTTGAATTTATAATAATAATGTATGAGAAATTTGTTTATGTAAATTTAAAAAAATATATATATTTATATCGCATGTCATAAATATAAAGTTTATCAAGCAATTAATAAAGCATTTTTTGGCTATTTAAATGAAATGCTATAATTAAATGTATGATAATTTGTTTTAGATATTTTTTCTTTGATATCCGTATAGAAAAAAGTGAAAATTATAATAACATTTTGATTATTATTTTAATTTTGCTTATATTAAATAAATATTTGTGATTTATAAAACATATTAAAAAAATAATATTTGTATTTTTTGTAAAAAAATATTTGATTCTTATTTTCAATTTTAATTCGTTATTTACGTGTATATTTCTTTATAAATTAAATATTGTTTTTTTTAATATAAAACATTTTTTTAGATATTTTTAATTTCAACATATTATTTGGTACTTTTGCCAATTCTTCCTTTTATTTGTAATATAAAAAAAGAAATACGAATTATGAAATAGATAAATAAATTCTACGTCAACATGATTAATTAATATGTCGTCGTAATAAAGCCTCTCGCAAAAGTTGAACATTTAGAATGTTATATATGAAAATCCCTATAGTCAAAATATTACAAGTATTTTATTTACTTTTAGAACACGAAACCATAATTTCATTCATATTCACTAATGAACATTATATTTTCATTAAAACATTTTTATACTTTCTTTTTATTATAATTTTTATATGAATAACTTAATCAAAAATTGTCGTCCCGACAGAATTTTTTCAACCACTTTAATGAATATACAAAAACCATGTAAGCAAGTAAAATACATGTATAAATATATTTTTTTTTCCTAATAATTGAAGCATATAATCAAGTATCGTGACTATAACAGTTTTCGCTTTTCTTAGAAGAAAAGCGATTTTCATTTCTTTCGACGAATGAATATATATATATATATATATATATATATATATATATATATATAATAAAATAAATAGGTAAAACGTTGGCCCTTCTAGACTTTTTTCGTTTTTTTTTATTCAGCAAGCTAATCAATTTTTTAAAGGTTCAAGCTATTGAGTTTTTGCGTAACGTTCCAATAGTTTTTTATTCTATTAAAAGGTTCGGCATATTAGGAAAACTTTTTTAACAATGGTTTAAATTCGAATATCGATTCTATATACTAATTAATACGTCATTATTTTGTCATTAATATAATTATTTAAAATATAGCAATATTTAAATATTTATCGTAATTAAAATTCTAAAATATGGTGAAATATAATTAATTTTGTCAATTAATATTAAATTATTTTTCTTTATGTACTTCTCCGTGTTGTAATATTGTTATTTTTTCAGAATCATTCGCGATAAGTAAAAATCTATGAATGCAGAGGTATTTAAGCTATTGACCACAGAGGGCGCTTTATTGGTGGATATAGATGGCGATCAATTTAAAGGAAAAACATATGAAAAATGATAAATAGAAAGTGATTAGTAAACATAATAGAAACAAGGACTTAAAAATAACACTTTAGATGACTAGTAAACCGCGATCGCCACTTTTAACACCCCTGCTGAATAGTGTTTATTTTAACATTAATACATTATTTTAGTAGTTATACACTATTTTAAATCTTTATAAATCCTTCCCACACATTTATGCTCTACAAAATCCAAAATTTATGCTCGAAAACTCCATATATTGAAAATCCGCGATAAACGAACCATGAAATAGGTATAGATTATACGTACGAAAAATTATATATATTATAATATCTAAAACTTTGTTATATAATCTGATATCGTTAAAATGTTATTGTATCATTGATAATATAATCGTTAAAGTAAAAAGTAACATTTCATCAATTAGCGTACTGTTTTAATCGGCGGAAAATTGTCACGAAAAGTCCGCTTTTCCGAGACGAACCGAAGGGGGAAAACAGCGGGGCGAGGGGGGGGTTAAGCGGAACGGAGGAGGGAAGACGAGCAGCCGATCGAGGGGCGTGTCTTTGTAAAAAAAGTGCGGAGGCGTCGGCGCGTCGTCGTAGCGGATCCGAGTCGAAACGCGACTGCGGTGTGCGATGGACGCGCGCCGGCGTCTCTCGCGGACATTATCCGTATCGTGACGGTCGTCGACGCGTTTTGCGACCGAATTTTTTTTTTTTTTTTTTTGGAATATCGCAACGGCACAAAAGATATTAAACCGGGTGTTTTCATCGTAATGGTGGTGTTGGTGCCTCCGTGCGCGCGAGGCCTCGCGGCCATCGCCGCAGACGAATTGGCATCCAGCGTGGCGACTACACTCCTCAAACCGGTCAAAAGTCACAAGCAGATCAGGGAACTCTCGATGCCAGAGGAGGAGCCGCTGGATTCCGGCGATTCATTCGAATCCGGACGACGGAAAAGCACCACAAACGATAACGACAGGGCAGCCAGGTGGGGGCCGGCGCATAGAGGAGCTCAGGAACTAGCTCAGCTCTACAGTCCCGGTATGATAAACTTTTATTCAAAAATATAGACCATCTTACAGAAAAAATATAAACTTTTCTTCATCAAATTCAACATATCCTTACAAAAACACTATACTAACTCCCCTGATCATTGCACATCAGATCTAATCATCAAATCTACATTCAACTTTTACAAATCATTCCTAACTGAAAAATTTATTATATAAATCATAAATTATATATATATATATACCTAAAATAATACTTTAAATTGTTAAAAAAAGTTTTGAATAACTATATAATGGATACGAATATTTGCTGCTTACTCAATTCAACGTATCCGATGATACACTAGAACACATAGAAAGTATCAAATTATAAACATTCATTTATTTCAATAAATCTAAATTTAATCTACTATTATTATGAAGTATTGTTACATATATATATATATATATATATATATATATATATATATATATATATATATATATATATGTATGTATGTATAAAACTGGTATCGTTTTATGAGGGATTCATAGTACAATTTTATGTCAGAGGAGATGTGTGGTCGATCTTTCGAGATGCGAAAGCGAAACGCTCTCATAAAAAGGGTTAGAAACCGCAGTAATAAATACGTCGACTTTTCACCGACGTCCCGGATTAAGCGAGATGAAGGGCTTCAAATTTACGGTTCCTTAATGTTTTTTTTTTTTTTTTTTTTTTTTGTTACCGGTCTAACGGTAATATTTATCAATTTAGTCTCGCTGAAAGGATATAAAGGTAAAAGGACCAGTCGTTTCATTTAATTTCTGAAAAAATATGGAGATCGATACTTTTGATTATTTTTATATTATTATTTATATATATAGCTGAAAAAATATTGAAATTTTTTATACATTCATCTTCACTTTTCAAACTGACTGGAAATAATTTAAGGATAATAGTTTTGTGACAATCGACTGTTTCTTCATCTCGAAGCATTTCCACGTAATTAAAGATATTATATTATCCAAAACCGATAAATTGTTTCAGTAATCTCGTTCTACAGAGTGGTTTCCTGCCGCAATTCTGTAATATCTATTTTAGTTTAATATCGTTCCAATATCCTTCGTCGATTTTCCGTAGACTGATTAAAATCAACTAGAATTGAAATATTACTTTATAATACAATATATCATATTTTGAAAATGTTATATATGATATAAAATAATAAATATATATCTGAAAAGAAATTTATATTTTTATGAGAAATTCGTATAATCCGTTCGTTAATTCCAAAAATAGAAAATCTTATACTTTAGCCAAGATTAATTAGAACGACATTAAGATCTTTTTCTGATGGTTAATGTTTTCTATTTTATTATAAATGAATATATCATCCAAAATACACGTATATAATTTACATATATTATAATTATTATATAGTTTTATTTTCAATCAAAGTACAGATGTTTAAAGAATTGTACATACAAAATAATTTGATTTTATGCATACTCAGTATAAAAATTTTAACTCTGTAAATATAATAATGTAAATATATTAATACACACACGTATATATATATATATATATATATATATATATATATATATATATATATATATATAATACCAAATATACTGCAATACCGATATTGAGTTTATCGGAAAAGTTATTGCGGTTTTCTGCTCTTAGTAATTCGGATATACTTACCAATACACGCACGCACACAAACACACACACACACATACATATATATATATATATATATATATATATATATATCATTGTAATGTCTGGATAACAATATATCTTTAGTATTTGAAAAAGTGAAATTTATAGTGCCTATTTAGATTTTCCATTTTTTTATATAAAATATATTTTTGTCTAGAGATAAAACTATTTGATCCTTATAAGCATTTTTCACTAACACACACTCAAATACGCGCGCTCGCTAATGTATGTATATATACTTATAAACATATAAAACTATTTAGTTTACTACTACAATTTCAATCGTAGCAGATCATAAAAGACCTATACAAACGTTGACTGATTAATCAATCGTATGGAATGGATATGTTTTATTTTACAACAACACACACACACACAAACACACAAACATATATATATATATATATATATATATATATATATATATTCGTTTTTAGCGTTGCCCTTCGAATATATATAATATATATATCCAAAAAATTTCGTATTCATGTCACGGTGATCATCTATAAAGCCCTAGTGATAAAATAACGCTATCAAAAAAGAGCGGCGTGTAATCGAGCGATATCAAATTTTCACATATTAATCCATACACAGATCACTAAACGCACAAAATAAAAAAAAATAATAATTAAATCAAACGATAATTATTTTAATTTAACATATAAAATATATTTTTAATTCTAAAATTATATTCATTACAAACAATAAATTCCAATAATAATAATTATTTTTTTTTTACATATTCTAAAATAATTTTGGTAACCCTGACATTTATCCCATTCGTTCATCCCTAACCTCTAACACGCATAACCTATACAAGGGATGAAGTTACGTAAAAACTATCACACACACACACACATCAATAACTATACGCATATTATAGGACGTTTTACTCGTTTATATATATTTATATATATATATATATATATATATATATATATATATATATATATATATACTGTGTGCGTGTGCGTACTATATATGTATATATATTTTTAAACTAGTACGTATTGGAACACGTTCTAACGCACGATTTAACGACCATTGTCATTTTATTGCATCCTTCTGTTTGTGACTTATACTGAATTTCGATATACGTTATATATATATATATATATATATATGTATATATATATATATATATATATATATATATATATATATTATCATAATATTGTGACTCTTTGACACCATATTATCATCGTCTTTTTTATTGTTCGTTAGGCGATTAAAAATAATTTAATATCTCAAGTAAAATATTCGAATTATACGACCATTTTTTTTTTATATATAATATTTCGATATATTGCTTTGCATGTAATATTTTAGTTTTCGTGTTTGTTTTATCGACACATTTTAGTATCATTAACGTGATGTACAATTTATCGACCATCACCTTATTGACGACAGACAGCCTTTTCTGTTTTCAAGCAAATTATATTGTAGACACAATCATTAATATCGACGTGAATAATGTATTAACAAATTGTAACTGAAAAAAAAAAACTTTGAATTGTATTAGTTTACAAACTATCGTTACGCTAATGATTATATGAAACTGTTTCTAATGTATCGTCTTCGTTGTAAATATATATATATATATTTTCTAATTGCTCTTCTTTAAAAATCATTTTACATTTTTTGTATATTTTAAATATACAAAAATGTTATTCATTGTTTTCATTAAAAAGAATATATATTAGTATTTATTTTATACATTTTTTTTTAGTATGTAAATTGTAAATTAAATTCAAAAATTTGAACCGGAATTTTGTTATGAATTATACAATATATATATGAATTTATATTTTATAATATAAAGAAATATTTTTATTGAACGTTTAAACGATTTATTTTTACTAAATTATATCACAAAAAAACCAACAAGTTTTCCTGTTGATTAATAAATTTCATAGATAACCAAAAATTCTTCATAATAAATATAGATCAAATATAAATACATATTATTCCAATTTCAATTAATTAAAACTTTAGATTTTTTTATAAAAATCAAGTTAATATATTTTATATTTTCATATTAATCATCTATACATTATATATTATATAGAATCCATTTTTATTATTATAAAAGTTCGTGTGTTATATAGTATTTAATAATTTTTTCTTCCATATTATTACACTAATATGTTTTCTATTTTTTTTTTATATAAATTGATAGTTCATTAGATATTCTCGTTGCTATGTTATTACTTTATTTATAATCAATATATGGAAATATTGATCTAAATGTTATTAAATCTATTATTATAAAACATAATTGCATTTTAATATATTGTATGTTATCTATGGCTTATTCAATGTTTATTTTAATGAAAAATTTCAACAATAGCTCAAATATTTATTATACACGATTGATAATATTATCAAATCTAGATATTATTTAGACATCGAAATACGATATCGATAAACCAAATATCAATTTAATTCTAGAGCTAAAAACATATTAATTCTGAATTTAGGTTTTCTCAAATAAAATTACTTCATCATCTTATCTTTTCAAGTTGTAATATTATGAAATCGCAAACATTCACTTTATATAAAAAGGTTAAAACTCTATAAGATAATATTTACTAAAAGTACGCCAAATATTATTTAAAGAATTTATCTGTATTTATGAAAAAAAAAATGATTTAATCTGACATCAGTATAAAAATAAAGTTATTATTTAAGATATTTCTATTACGTATTTAGTTTACGTGATTATTTCTATGTTAAATTTGGACCATCTAAATATAACAATGATAATGTAATCTATATACAATTTGTGAAAATGAAAATATTTCTGTTTTTTTTCTACTATTTCTAAACCATTTGAAATAATTTAAATTAATATTGAAATAGCTCAAATTTTTCAATATATTTTTCCGATACTAAGCAATTCAAATATAATAAAATATTTAAAACGTATTTATAAAACTAACGTACTAAAGATAATTATACTAATGGAAGCACTTTACAATTTAACAATTATTATGTCAAACGTAAAAATCAAATATTTACCTATAATTTTTTATAGGTTTCGTCTGCAGATAGACGACTTTTTTTTCCGTATAAACTATGCAATAAAATAGAGAAAAAAATATACAATGTTTGGGTCGAAAATTATTTTTACTTTCGTAGTTCAACTTTAGTTTTATAGTGCGGCAAACTGATTCACTATCGACCAAAAAAAAAATCGTAATAAAAATGAATGAATTATAAGGGAGGTCGTTGAACTTTTAAATATTCAGTATGAATTCGTAAAAAAATATTTATACGTTTTAAAATCGTGCTAATTTGCAATCGATAATAATGAAGATTAAAAAAAAACCCGCGAAAATTTGTAAATATTTAGCACTATTCGCCCACTGAAACGTATACAAATTTTCTTGAAAATGTATACAAATTATCAAATATATATTAGCATAAAATATAATAAAATATTGAATGTAAATTTATATAAATGTCATACGAAACGGATTTATATTATCATTTGTATGCGTATATTTTTAAAACGGTCCAAATAAAAAATATCTGGGATAAGATATTGAAATTTCAGTATTAATAGTCGATAGTATTTAACCATAGTTCTATTATTATACGTCGTTGATAGTCTTTGAAGATTTAAAAATAGTCATTCGAATGTTCGACTTAAAACGTGAAAAATCCACTTGAATTTTCTCGTGTATATTGTATATAAATTTTCTTCGTTCTTGTATAAATGTCATAATTTATTATAATCTCGATTGTTTTAAAAACGTATGTATGTAACATACTTACGAATGTTCACGAAATAAAAAAAAGACAGTTAAATGTATGTATAGTTAAACGAATCCACATGAGCCAAGCATCTAAATAAAGATTAAGATGACGTATATGTTGAATACCGACGCTCCTAAAACGTATGTCACACACAAACTCACACACCTTTATATATCAAAATATATATATATATATATATATATATATATATATATATATATTTTAACTTGTATATATTTTATATATGAAGTTCATTCGTTTTCGTCATTGAAAAAAAAATTTTTTTTTTCTATTCCATTTATTTTCATTGCTAGCATTAAATTTGCTGTGTGCGCTTTTCCGACGCGAGATGTGAATAAATGAAAAATAAAAAGCAGTCGGAAAAGGGTAAAAAAAATTTTTCACGAACATTTTTTTTCAGTTTTTCCGGCATATCGCTTTTCATTATTATTATTATTATTATTATTATCAAAATAGAAAGGGCGTACATTTGAATATAAAAATAAAAGAAAATGGCGGTGGTTTTCGGTTCAATTTTCATTAATTGATTGTTTGTTTTCGGCGAATGTGTGTAATCGTTTTGACGATTTTCTTATCGCCATAAATATATATATATATATATATATATATATGTATACATATATATTTATTGCTTTCGTCACGCACGCACAAGCTCACGCACGTAGATCTAATATCAATTTAATATTGTTTTAGGTACGCGTTAATTTTGTTACATGTCGCTGGTTTTTATTTATTTATTTATTTTTTTTTTGTGTATATTGTTTTTGTTTTAAAACGTCGCAAGTCAAGGTCTTCATAAAACGTATTTACATATCGACGCGTCTCATATTCGATATTTTTCCACTGAAAATTTATTAAAATTGTATACTGATGTGTTATTGAAATTTTCAAATATATATTTTTATATCGGTAATATAATTATTTTTATTACACGTTCTTATATAATAATTATGTATATTTATATATGATACAACATTTATTTTTATCTCATCAATATTAATATTTTAACATTCATATCGAAATCGTTCAAATATTTACAATACAAATGAAATTTTCTAAAATTAAAAATTTATTTAAAGAATTGAGATTCGAGACGAAACATCTGTTTATTTATGTCATATATATACCAT